>OY856188.1:287659309-287702362 GCA_963693315.1 Diogma glabrata
GTCGCCTTCCCTTATTGACGAATATTACAAAAGAAAAAAATGCATGGGTGTAGAGATTTTGCTAAATCGAAACTAAATTTTTTTTACTAGTTATAATTTTAAGTAAACGTGAAACTATACTAACAAAAACTGTTTTTTTCTCAAATATTATATACACGGAACCCTCAGCGAGCGAATGATATTCGCACTTGCCTGACTTTTTTAAATAATTACTTCGGTCTGAAAGACCTAAGTATTACATTCATGAGCTCAAAGAGAAATTCTTACCCCCACTTTTTTTGGCATTTCTCGACGTTTAGGACCTACTGATTCTAAAAAAGTAAAAAAAAAAAATGTATGTCTGTCTGTCGGCCGGCCGGCCGACCGGCCGTCACAACCTACGAAATCTAGAAAACCGCTGGACGGATTTGAAAATTTTTTTTCTTCTAAAAATAGGCTTACTCAACGGCAAGAGCTGACGGACGATGTGTTCGATAACTGTACCGGAAGTGTGTCAAAAAATCGTTAAGTGTGTCAAAACAAGGTAAATTTACATATTTTTTGCTTAAAAAACGTTTATTTTAAGTGATTACGAGTAGGAACATTGAATTTGGAGAAATCTTGATAGTCGGGATTGGTATATGAGACCAAAATCTAGATTATTGCATTATAAGCTTGTCAAAAAAATTTTGTCAAGTGTGTCAAAAGAAAGATTTTTATTTATTTTTTTACCCAATTTTTTGGAAAAAAATAAAATTGTTTGTTTGAAATGAAATTTTATTACTATTATTGTGAATTATGGGTAGTTTTAGGCATTGTAAGTTTGTCAAAAAATGTTGTCAAGTGTGTCAAAAGAATGGTTTTTATTTATTTCTTACCCAATTTTTTAGAAAAAAATAAAATTAATAGTATGTATGACATGATATTCTATTATTATAGAGAATTATGGCATTATAAGTTTGTCAAAAAATAATGTCAAGTGTGTCAAAAAATAATTTCATTTATTTTTTTAGTCAAGTTTTTGGAAAAAAAATGTAACATTTTTTATGACGTAAATGTAATTTAAAATGAAATTAGACATGGAAATTTTTGAATTTGTTATAGTTTTTGAAATATTTTTGAAATTTTGAAAAAGTTTGTATTTTTGATTTTGTAATAATTTTTGCAATATATTTAGAATTTCGGAAAAAGTTTTAATATTTGATTTTGTAAGAATTTTTGGAATAATTTTAGAATTTTGAAAAATTTTTAATTTTTGATTTTATTATAATTTTTAGAATTTTGAAAAAATTTTCAATTTTTGATTTTGTAATAATTTTTGCAGTATATTTAGAATTTTGGAAAAAGTTTGAATTTTTAAGAATTTTTGAAATATTATTGGAATTTAGAAAAAATTTAAATATTTGATTTTATTCTAATTTTTGGAATATTTTTGGAATTTTGAAAAAGTTTATTTTATTTAATATAACAAATATATTTTTGGAATTTTGATTATAATTTTCCGGCAACGTATTGATGTTTCGTGTTAGTTTTGTAATAAATTTTTAAACAGAGATAAAAAATACTTGTGCTTTAACAAAGAGTTATGTTTGATATACATACATCGCTGCCCAAAACTAAAAATATTTGTCTTTATAAAAGTTTTTTGCCGAAAACTGTATCAAAATCCTTGACCCAGACCGAAGTCTTGATATTTCAGAGCTGTGAGATTTCAGCCCCTTCATATTTTATATTTCAATTTATAATATAATTTTGGTGAATTTACAATCATTTTGTGTGGTACATACTTATATTCATAAAAAAATTGTTAAATTTACTTCAAGTTTTTTAGTGCAGTAAAATTATCAGGTCATGGGTTCTGGCCGTGGTACCAAATGTTCATACGTATATTTTCTACATTGCTTTCGTTTAAGGTTTGTGTTTATAATACACCTTTTTGTTATGTGACTGTGCCTTATCGTGAATCGTTATGCGAATTTGAATGCTGCTTACAGTTTTGAAGCGATTTTTTTAACGGGACCCTTAAAAATACATTGTAAATCTGTTAACTGTTATTATTGGTATTGGTATATCTGTAAACAAATTGCGTTAATCTAGCAAAAGTTGTATCATTTGTATAATGCGGAATACTAATGTGAACCATACATTCACCTGACGCTCTTTAAAAAAATCTTGAAACCTTAAATCCATTTTCTCTAAAATAACAATTTTCCAAAAAAATATGAATTTTTACTCATCTAACTTAAATCATTTTATGACAATCAAAATTCAAACATCTAAAACCTCACTTAATTCTAAATTGAATATGAACAGAAAAAAAACAAAATAATTTATCTAAATGGTCATCAATTTTAGGTGACCTCTTGCAAATAAACATTAGGTTAAAAATCCTAAACTTTCCGAAAAATTTCAATAATTATCATAACCACAACGAAATAAATTACCTATTTACCGTTTTAAAAAGATTAAATAATATAGCGAATTATGTACTAAAAAAAAAAATTTTTTGTTGTTGGTGTTGTGTTCTTTAATTTTATTTTTGTTATTTGAAATCTGCGAAAAAAATGGTTTTATTATAATAAATAAATAAATACCTCAAATTATTAAAATAATTGTTTGTTTGTTGTGTTAAATTTTATTTTAATTATTATTTTGATATATTTTTTTCTTTTTGTTTGTTGTTTGTTGGTATTGTTGTTTTTTGTATTCGGAAATCACTTTTGATTTGAATAAATTGAATTTCATGGTAATTTGTTTCGGTTGAGATCGTTTTCTTTTTCATTATAACGTTACGAAGAGTCGTGTCCATTTTGAGTGGTTTAATTTTGTTTTCAAAATTAAATTTCAATGTTATTGGATCTTACTAGGAAGATTTTTTATGAATTTTATTAATCTGTGAATCAAAACAAAAATGTTGAAATTACTGTATGAAATTAATTTTTAAAGTTTGTACAAAGGTTTTTGGTAACTGAACATCACAACTTTCGCCTTAACCTCTTCCGTTTAAATTTGATTTTATTTCACTCGGAAAAATTTCTGAAATCGAAAAAAACTGAAAAACTAATAAAAAATTAGGTCTGAAAGTTCTTCTATATATCAAAACAAGATTTTACAATGGAAAATTGTGTAGTTTTTGATTTACTTTCAAAAATGTTTTTCAGGGTTATATGCGTAGAATAATTTTAGTAAAGATTTTTCTACTTTATAGATTATTTGAGGAGGTCCACACCAAAACGCTACATTTCCATTATTACATTTTTCCAACGCAGTTCAAGAAAATTTGATTATGTCATTACACTGATAACATTATGTCTAAAGCAAGCTCTATTCTACAAAGAGGAAAAACAGTTCTAATTTAAGCATAGATAAATTTATGAGTTTTCAATCGAATTCAGAAATTGGAGCCGATCTAAGTACACAGTTTATTTTTTAAAGAAAATGGAAATGTAGCGTTTTGGTGTGGACCTCCACATTTATATCAACGATAATTTTCTACATATTATACATCAAAAAATGTAGAATATTCTCGAAAGCAGTATTTCTAAATAATTTGAATTTGTAAAATATGAAATATTAGTATATTGAATTACGAGCACAGAATGATATTAATATTCTACGGATATGAAGGTTTAATAGAATCATAAATATTAATCAATTATAAATAATATAATTGTTTGTTCTAATTCATTGAAGAGTTTAGAGTAATCATTCAAACTATATTTTGGTGGACATTATGTAGCGGCTTTAGCAAGGTTTTTATTTTTTTTAACTAATGTTATTGATGCGAACTACATTACCTCTTCTTCGATTTTAAGATCTTTGTGTGGCTTTATGTTATCTTTAACTAGCATTGCTAATTCTGCCGTCACTTTTTTTCTCGGATGAATAGCATGATATAATTTTTATCCAAGTATATTCATATATGATCATTTATTAAAGTGAGTGTCCGATACTAACAAAATATCTATTTTTTTTAAGTTCAAAATTATTTCAATTTTCGGGGATGTGGTAAATTAATCCGTCTGCATTCTAGGTTGGGATTTCGTGTGCTTTGTTTGTTTTTAATTTTTATTATTCTTTAAATTTTAGCTTCCTATCTGTTAAATGACTCTAAACCTGTAAATATGATTATAAATATCTTTCTTTTTATTTTGTTTGAATACTAATAAAAGTGAAAAAAATTCTCTTTTATAGATAGATCCATTGTTGCTAGTTATTGGTCAGCTTGGATTTATCTCCTCTATTGTTTTTTAAGCTTTAGATTTCGGTTTTCTAGATTTCTGTGTCAAATGAATGTTTCTCTTTTAGTGAATCTTGACGTCTTCCTGCTTTATTGGAACGGATTTTGCACATCACATTTTTTATATTGAATTAATTTGATTAATGACTAGTTTCCATACTAGGTGAACTTGTACCTTTCGGGGCATTGCAGTTGATTGATCTCAAATGGACAGAATTCTGTTGGTGCACTTTCTGGAGCCGTCAGAACTGGGTTTCCGATTACACCCACTACAACATTCGATCCTTGTGAACCACTCATGAGTTATTAATATCGGGATTCGCTCCCCGCATAAACCACTTCATGAAAGCTGTCAAGTGTCAATCCAGTACTCCATTTGTAGAAATTGAATGAGTTTTAACGATAACGTATATAGTGTTACATATTTTAAACTTACCTTTCAATTTATTAAAAAACTTTGTATTTTTCTTTTTTAGGTAAGGACGAAGGAGCACACTTTTTATAAAAACTTATTAAACAAATTCTTTATTTGATGTCGAAAAGTGAGTACATATTGCTATCAAGAAAAAATGAAATTAATAGATACAAATTAAACATTTGGGCTAGAGTCCTGAAATGTGTTTAAACATTTAGGCAACGATACTGGAAATTATTATCTTAAGTGTTAAATACTCTGTTGGCTATGGAATACATAAGAAGAAAGTTAGTACTTTTTCGTCATCGATATTATTTATGTTTTTTATGAGTTACGAAGATTTACAAGTTTTTTTTAAAATATCATCATATCATTTTTAAAGACCAGTCTAATACACATACAACGTTGTTGGCTCGTTGCTGTTCCTTATGACATAGTGAGGATAAATAAATTAAAATCTATAATATACAAGTTTTGTCAAAAACCCTTTGTTAAAAGCATGCAATCATCAGCTCTTATTATTAGAGTTTAGCTATTGTCAATAACTCCTTGAGTTATTTAAGTTTATTTGGTTCTAGTTCTTGCGTTTGCCTCACAATTTTGAACTATTATAATATTTTAGCAGTAATTATTGTAAACTAATCAGTTCTGTGCCTTTCAAATTTGCATGTTTCGTCAAAATTTCATTAAAATTGATTTATGACTTGTATGTAGCACTTAGACTTATAACTTGGCACATAGACTTCTTAGCACTTTGTGCTTAGCACAAAAGCGAATTAAATTTAATCTTTCTGATAATAACTGTAACCATTTACTAAAGTTTCATCTAAAACACTGCATTGCTTACGGCTTTGAGTTGACAAAAATCTTGTAATATAACTTAACAATAGTTTGATTTACCAAGTTCGATCAAAATTGAGTGTCAGACATAAAATGTCGAGACACGATACTTAGCACGATACCACATGACACTCGGCCTACAACCTCGACCCCTTTTTACCGATCCAGGTCCTTTCAAAATTATCGTAAAAAATTATTTCAAATTCGTCCTTAGGCAATTACTACTAAAAATTTTCTGCCAGAAGCAATGTTGAAACGAGATTGACAAATAACAAATCGAAAAATCGCTTCACTTGAACAATAACAGTGGTCATGTAAAACTCTAAAAGTGCCTCGAAAGTAATTTTCTCAACCTCTTTTAACATTCTCAACCGGCTAAACCAACTCAACTCCTCAAGAATTCACAACCAACTCAACATCCCAAAACTGACTAACCTCCATCCAAGAAAAACTTTCCAATGGCACGAGCCAAAAAGAAAATTGTCAACATAAATTTTATTCTACATTGAAATGGTTTGCCTTGTACTTGTTTCTTTTTTTAAATTCTTTTCTTTTGTTTCCATAATTAGTGAAAAATAATGAATAGAAAATAAAAAAAAAAGTTGATACCCGATTCCGGGAGTGTCAGATGTACTTCGGAATGTTTTAAATAATTGTGTTCTTGCACAAGTGGATTGAGAAGTTTGTTGAAAATATGTTGCTTTTATTTTCGAATAACTATATATAAGATTACTAAGGACAATGAGAATAATAAAAGAAAGTACGACTGACACAGAAGATCTTGCCCATTACGGGAACAGACGAAGAGAGGAACTTTGACTGACTACATTTGTCCTGAGAATTAAAAAAATTAAAAAATTAAATAGCAGCTGGATTCGAACCCAAACCCCGAAATAGACTCTCAAGCTCTACCGACTGAGCTAGCCGGGCCAGACAAAATAATTAAGACGAGGACGACATAACAAAAGCTCAAAATTTATAAACAAGTGAATTGAACATGAAATATGGTTCTATCCAGATTCAACTGCTTCCAACTTATAGAAACAGTTAGAAAATATCAAGTTGTTGCAGATTAAATGTTGTTTTTCAACAACAGTTTTAATTATTAGAGAAATGTTTCTTGTGTAATTTTTTGTGTGATTCAAGATTCTACGACTTCTGAATAACAGGAACAGTTGGAAAATAGGACTCAATTTTCAACTATCTTATAATTTTTGAATTTTTTAAATTTCAGTCTCATTTTGGATAAAATTTGGGAATATATTTAAAATTTTGAAAAAAGCGTTAAAAAAGATTATCACATATTTTTTGTTTGTCTATTGTAAAGCTGACGTAGAATGAATTCTATACAATGAATGTTTTGTAAGATTTTCAATCTATTTCATATCCGTTGACTTAGACATTAGGTTGCCGTCAAACTATACTAAAAAATAAATGAAAAATTAATAATTTTCCTTTCTATCTATTTTGCTACATTTCAGAAAAAAGGAAATATCAATTATGTATAGGAAATTGCTGTGTATAATGTTTAAACCTCCATATCGTTGAAATGTTTGCTCTTTACAAAAAAATAATCCTCGTGTTACTTTTTCAGAATATTTTGTTCTGTAGAAAAAATTTTAAAACTATTTTTAATTAACATTCAATATGTCGAATATCAATAACCCTCTCTAACCACTATCCATTTAAATTATATTAATGATCCACTTGATTTGATGGTTTATAATTTTTGCAACAAAAGACGATTAATGACAACTCATTTGTATTAAACTATTTATTCTCATTACGTAAAATTTGTAATTTTCTGGTAATTGAATTGTTGAAATAAATTTTGTTTTCTTATTGTTTGCAGATTGTTGCCTTTAAAATAACAATTGATTTTTAATTTTCTTATATTATGTTCTTGAAACGAAAAACATAAATCATTTATCAAAAATATAATATATACAGTTTGAATTTGCAATCTTTTCTTTTTTAATGTTTACGGTAGATTAGTTAACATACGTTTGAGAAGAGCTTAAAAAATCATAAAAAAAAATTCTTCAGCAAAGGTCATCGTTTGCTGTCTTTTGTCTGTGATAATAGTAAAAAAAGCCCAATCTATTAAAATATGTAGCCCATCGTTTGAACAGTATACATGAAAAAGGTAGTGAAACGTTCGTTATCGCATTAGACATCTCAAAGACATTTGATCGTTGCTTACGGATTTCACCCCGCAGTCGTGAAGCTAATTAAAAAATTTCTAATCGATCGATACATTTTGGTAGTTATAGACGGCTTTTCTTTTGAGTCTTAACTAATTAACGCTGGTATGCCTAGTAAGACTCAGCGTTCCCTCCACTTTTTTTAATTTATATCAATGAACTATTGAAACTCACTACCTAGTGACCCAATTAATAGTTGTACAGATAACAGTAAACTGCATTAGTCATTTGTACACCTATTTTCAAAAATTAATATAAATAAGCGGATTCACCCAGCCCTGAGAGACGATGTTATAAATTTAAACGAACCTAAACAAATTGCCAAGGTGATAAAAATTTGGTCAATTTAATTCCACTAGAACACAGCTATTGATTGTTTCCAGTTCCAAGACTGAGGTCCCCAACTATATGTCTATTGGTATGTGTGACAAAAAAGGGTTAATGTAAAAGCTTCTTTCTATTTGGCGTAACAATTTTCAACGACTTACTTTGGCACGATCATATAATAACGATGGCAAAGAGCGCAATAAGCTTAGAGCGTTGTAGGTGTTCCCATCGTGCATCTGTTTTCTTATGAATTATGAGTTATCGAAATTTAATATCAAATCTTGGTTCACAACACCGTCGTACTACTGCTGATCTTGTTATATTTTAATATCGTCAGTGCTGCGGGGATGAAATCAGATCCATCGTGCTTCAACCATATTCTCCGTTTTGCGCCTCAATCGGTTTATGATAACAGCTAATTTGTTGAAATCACTCAATAAAATTGTTAGACTATTGTGAATTTCTCGTTGAGTGTATACTTCGGGGTATCCGGTTTGAAAACGGTAACTAGATAAAGGAGTTAAGGGTTCATACCGCTAATCCAGCAGCCCCAATTACACAATCTCATGACATTGATCTGTAAGGTGACTCAGAGTTTATAGTTTCGGCGAGAATCCTAATCAATAGGGAGGTGATGCAGTTACTACAACCTGCTGACTTCGCTCGAGCACAAGAGTTAATGAAGTGGATTAGGCACTGGATGAACAGCGCTGCTAGATTGGGTGATATTATGGATATACAGGAAAACTGCAGATATGCAGCAACACTCTTAAGTGCAGCATGGAGGAGCTTGGAATCTTTCTGGAATTTCTACAACATCGGGTTGCTAACGTAAATAAGCAAATCATACCTGGCTTTATGCAATACTTATATTTTGATCCTCCGAATCGGTCGACTCCGACCCCGCTCGAACAGTTACGAGAGATGTTACATCTGCTAAGACATCAACAGCAGGTGCAAAATTCAATTTACTGGAGGCCTCAACAGCAGAACCCAGAGGTTAATGAACTGGGATAAGTGAATCTAGGTTCAGCCATCCAGGTAAATGACTGGTTCAACAACTCACCAGTAGCTCCTTTATTCTATCAACGAGCACCACCGTTACGTGCTGATCCAGTTTCAGCAATGCAGGTTGAAGGTGGTCGAGGTGGTCACCAACGTAATTTGAGTCAATATCACTCAAACTGTGCACCTCTTTGCACAGGAGATGGGTACTCTCTGGATGTCCATGAGTGAGTGGAAGCAACAGCCCGCAGTGATTGGGTGAATTGGGACGGTCCAAGATCAACAGTTCCCCGGTGCCTGAGAGCAGCTGGTGACCGCTACTACCTCAATTTAACTCAAGAACATCAGGTAGTGACTTATACCGTGTTAAATGAGAGAATATTACCGACCTTCCGAACCTTATGTGACGATCAGGCAAAATCGCGAGTCCTATTGAACCGCAAGCAAAAGCCAAAAGAGGCAGTCTAAGTGTTCCTGATAGAAATTGGTTCACTGAATTGCAGACTGGCTCGTCCATTTAATGAAGCTGAGATTATCAACATCACAAAGGTTTGACCAATGAATTGAAAAACGTGAAGGTCTTGGTAATACTTCTTTGGTTGAACATGTCATCGATGTTGGTTGAACATGTCATCGATGTAAGGGCTAATGCACCTGTTAAACAGAAGCATTACCCCACATCGCCATCAGTTCAACAAAAGATATATGTCGAACTTGACCGATTGCTACAGTTGGGAGTGATTGATCGAAGAGAGTTGTAGTGCCTGGTGCTCCCCAGTGGTGTTGATTTAGAAATATTCCTTCCGGAATAAATCGATTATGCCTGGACTCACGATGTGTCAATTCACTAACCAAGAAGGACGCATACCCTCTTCTTTTAATCGATGGCTTGCTAGATCAGTTGAATAGTACGAGATACATCAGCAGCATTGATCTAAAGGATGCTTTCTCGCAAATTCCATTGTCAGAAGCATCCCGAGACAAAACAGTCTTCACATAAACTGCTATCTAACAAATACACCCAGCTACTTTATCCTAACAAAATTTCAACTCGCACAATCAAGCTTGTTACAAAATTCTCCCACACTAAATAAAAAATATGTTCATTTAATGTTTCCAAACATTTTTTTAGAAACAAATCAAAAATAAACTTAGAACAAAACAAACCCAATTCCCAATGAAATTATCTTAAATTTCTATAACAACAATCCAAACCAAATTCTTTGTTTTCTCTTGTTATTACCTAAAAACCGTTACCTTAAACTATTTGTAAATTAAAATTTAATTAAATAAACTAATCGATATAATTACGTAGTTTTAAAATTTAAAAACAAAAAACAAAGATAATTTTCGATTTAAATTTGAAAACGTAAATCACTTGAAATACAAAATTGAAAAAATTATTATTGATATAAAACAATAAATTATTCAATTATCCAATCAATGACTATGTAAAATTTAACAAACAAAAAATAACGAATGAATTGATTGAACGAAAGAGAATATATCGTCGCTTTAATAATGAAACGACGTATACGCAAAAGTATAGTTTCGAGATATTTGAGTTTAAAGTTTGATGTGCGCATGCATTTGCATGGATGTTAATTTATAATTTATTAATTCTTACCCCCAGTCATAAAATAATTCGAAAATGTAAAAACGCCAATTCAAAGATACCCTTATGGGGAATGCAGCGCACCTATAATATAAAAACAACGTATAAATAGCATACGTTGTTTCATTATTAAGGCGACGATATGTCTTTCACTGCAAAACAAACATTAATGCACTGTCTGCCTAATTGCTCGCTCTGAAGATGAGTAAATTGTTCTGAATAATTTTTTAATTTTCAAAAGAATATACGGCGATAGAGATAAACAATGGAAATTAAGAGTTATCTTGGATCATTGCTAGAGTTGGATGTTAGCAAAAGTTTTAAAAAAACTGTTCTTTTAATACAAATAATTCCCGATCGAAATTAACTAACAAAACTGTAAAAATTAATTATATTTGTTTTGAATTAAAAAATCACATGTCTTATAATTATGCAAATAATTACAGCACAAATTTACTAAAAACTTACAACCTTAAAATTCGAGTTGTAGAACACTGAAATGTTAGATTTCTAGGTAGATCGTATCAACCTTAAATTCGAGTTTAGACACGAATTTAGATTTCAAACTGATAATTGTCGTTCGTTTTTGCAAAAGTTGTTATTTTGTTCTACAGATCTTAAGTTCACTGTGTCACACTATTTTTGTAAAAATTAAGATTTGTTTGTTGTCTTTCCAAAAAACATGATTCTTATAGTTATAATATTTCGGTATTTTTAAAAATTAAAACGAAACGGGTTAAAGGTAATGTTCAAATATATACTTAACTTTTTTGTTTGTTGATTTTTATCAATGGGTTTTGTTTCGTTTATTGTAAAAATAAAATAAGTTTAAACAAAATGTATGTGAAGTTATTGCACAATCATTGCACAATAGAGATGATATTGATTTCAAACGATTTCATTTAAGCGAAAACGTTTTTATTGAATTGGTAATGGAATGGTATTGTTGTTAAATTAATATTGATTTTTAACTATCGTGATAAATTTTGATTAATTTTATTTTTTTTTTGGATAATGGTGAGAAGAAATGATACTACTAACCATATTTGGATAAGAATTGGATAAGTTCAATATGACTGTTGAAACTTGAAGTGAATCAATTTTAGTTATTTAGAAATATGTTTTGTTTCCAATCAATACTTCTGAACGGTGCCAAAAATGAGTAGGCTAGCATTCAACTTCTGTCATAGGACTTGATTGTTAACTAACAGACAGTGCCAATAGTTCAGGACAAATCCAGATTAATCCTTCTACTAGCAGGAAGTATAAAGAGTAGGGTGGCCCTTAGATTGCACTAGAATTTTTTTTTTTTCATTGTACAGTTTGCGGCACCCTCCTATTTCGTGTAAATACCCATAAAAATATTATTTGCAAAATCTGATATCAATCGGTCAATTCTAAGACGTGCCTCTGGCCACTTAAAGTTGAGAAATTTTGTTCTGGACCTTAAAAAAAAAAATTTTTATTTTTTGTACGACACCCTCTCATTTCATGTCAATACCCATAAAAAAATTATGCGTAAAAATTGAAATCAATCGTTCAACTCTAAGGGGTGCCTCCGGCCACTTAAAGTTGAGAGATTTGGTTGTGGCCATTACGAAGAAAAATTTAAATTTTTTGTACGACACCCTCCCATTTGGTGTCAATACCCATTAAAATATTATGTGTAAAATTTGAAATCAATCGGTCAACTCTAAGGGGTGCTCCCGGCCACTTAAAGTTGAGAGGGTTTGTTGTGGCCATTATAAAGAAAATTTAAATTTTTTTGTACGACACCCTCCCATTTGGTGTCAATACCCATAAAAATATTATTTGCAAGATTTGAAATCAATCGGTCAACTTTAAGGCGTGCCCCCGACTGAAAGGAGGGTGTCGCACAAAAAATAAATTTTTTTTAAGGTCCAGAACAAAATTTCTCAACTTTAAGTGGCCGGAGGCACGTCTTAGAATTGACCAAATGATTTCGAATTTTGCAAATAATACTTTTACGGGTATTGACATGAAATGGGAGGGTGTCGTACACAAAATTTAAATTTTTCTTTGTAATGGCCAGAACAAAACCTTTCAAGTTTAAGTGGCCGGGGGGCACGCTCTAGAGTTGAACGATTGATTTCAAATTTCCACATCATATTTTTATGGGTTTTGACACGAAATGGGAGGGTGTCGCACAAAAATAAAATTTTTTTTTTTAAGGTCCAGAACAAAATTTCTCAACTTTAAGTGGCGGGGGCACGTCTTAGAATTGACCGATTGATTTCAAATTTTGCAAATAATATTTTTACGGGTATTGACATGAAATGGGAGGGTGTCGCACAAAAAAATTAAATCTTTCTTTGTAATGGCCAGAACAAACCCCCCTCTACTTTAAGTGGCCGGGGACACGCCTTAAAGTTGACCGATTGATTTCAAATTTTGTAAATGACATTTTTAAAGGTATTCACACGAAATGGGAAGGTGTCGTACAAAAAATTTAAATTTTTCTTTGTAATGGCCAGAACAAAACCTTTTAAGTTTAAGTGGGCGGGGGCACATCTTAGAGTTGAACGATTGATTTCAAATTTTACACATAATTTTTTTATGGGTATTGACACCCTCCCATGGTGTCACAGAAAAAATAAATTTTTTTTTTTAAAGTCCAAAACAAAATTTCTCAACTTTAAGTGGCCGGAGGCATGTCTTCGAATTGACCGATTGATTTCAAATTTTGCAAATAATATTTTTACGGGTATTTTTTTACGGGTATTGACATAAAATGGGAGGGGGTCGCACAAAAAATTTAAATTTTTCTTTGTAATGGCCAGAGCAAAACCTCTCAAGTTTTTTTTTCTTCTATTTGTCATATAAGACAGGAATTTATTCCTGAAATTTGGAAAATGGCTAGTGTACAGCCAGTTCCAAAAAAGGGCAGTAAGACTGTTCCTACGAATTACAGACCCATTTCAATTTTATCGGTAGTTGCTAAAATTTTTGAGAAATATGTCAATTTTAATTTAATGAGCTTCTTAGAGTCTTCCAAATTAATTAATGAGAGACAATATAGATTTCGAAAAGGAAGAGCGACGGGAGATTTGCTGTCTTTTGTCACTCATATCTGGAACAAGTCGCTTGAAAACTTTGGAGAAACATTCGGTGTTGCTCTTGATATTTCCAAGGCATTTGACAAAGTTTGGCATAACAACCTTATATGCAAATTGAGATCCTATGGTTTAGACGAGCAGCTTATACCTTGGACACAGAGCTTAATATCTGATCGAAAATTTCGGGTCAATGTTGACGGTGTATCATCGAATACTTATTCAACTAATGCAGGAGTTCCTCAGGGTTCCGCTTTGTCACCAACTCTTTTTCTTATCTATATTAATGATTTGTTGGACTCAACGGTTCATCCTATACATAGTTTTGCTGATGATAGCACGCTTCATGCGTCTCATGAAGCACCTAAATTATATACACCCTAAGCGCTTAGTGAGTGTAGGTCAAAATTAATAGATTCCCTTAACACTAATCTTAAAACAATTATGGATTGGGGTATTGCTAACAGTGTTAAATTCAATACAAGCAAAACACAAGTTTGTCATTTTTCTAGGATAACGACACCCAATCCTTTTCCATTAACGTTTGGCCCCAAAAATCTTTTAGAGAATGAGTCTGTCAGACTTCTAGGAGTTGAGATTGAAAATAATATGAAGTGGAATTCTCGTATTTTTAATCTGGCTAAGAATGCTGTTCAAAAGTTAGGATTTTTGGGGCGATGTCGTAAGTTTTTCGATAGCGAACAACTTCTTTTAGTTTATAAATCTTTTATACGTCCCTGCATGGAATACTGTTCTCACATATGGGGTGGAGCTTACTTGAGTAGTCTCAACTGCCTTGATTCTGTACAGCGTAGAGCTATTAAACTCATTGGTAACCCAAGTCTTACTAACGGTCTTGATTCCTTGCAGCACAGAAGAAATGTTGCTGATTTGACTATATTTTATAAATATATTATGGATGAACGAGCTTCTGAAGAGATCAAATCGATTTTACCTAAACCAGCAAACCTTTCGCGTCACACCAGAGCAAACGTAGCAGCGCATCCCCTTACAGTTCAAATAATTAGGTGTAGAACTGTAGCCTTCCAACGTGACTTTTTCAACAGAGTCTCTCATCTTTGGAATGCCTTACCTTCCTGGGTTTTCCCTGATGAATTTAATCCTCAAGGCTTTAACGTTAACGTTCATAAATTTCTCAGAGAATCTTAATTTGCAATTCATTTTTATCCCTAGTTGGCATGGTATCTTCGGATATTCAGAGACGTTAATTTATAATTTATTATAATTAACACTAAACATGCCTAACTTTGAATAAAAAAAAAAAAAAAAAAGTGACCGGGGGCACGCCTTAGAGTTGAACGATTGATTTCAAATTTTGCAAATAACATTTTTAAAGGTATTCACACGAAATGGGAGGGTGTCGTACCAAAAATTTAAATTTTTCATTGTAATGGCCAGAACAAAACCTTTCAAGTTTAAGTGGCCCCCCGCACGTCTTAGAGTTGAACGATTGATTTTTAAATTTTACACATAATTTTTTTATGGTATTGACACGAAATGGGAGGGTGTCGAACAAAAAACAAAAATTTTTTTTTAAGGTCCAGAACAAAATTTCTCAACTTTAAGTGGCCGGAGGTACGTCTTAGGATTGACCGATTGATTTCAAATTTTGCAAATAATATTTTTACGGGTATTGACATGAAATGGGAGGGTGTCGCACAAAAAAATTAAATTTTTCTTTGTAATGGCCAGAACAAAACCTTTCAAGTTTAAGTGGCGCCCCGCACGTCTTAGAGTTGAACGATTGATTTTTAAATTTTTTTATGGGTATTGACACGAAATGGGAGGGTGTCGCACAAAAAACAAAAAAAATTGTTTAAGGGTCCAGAACAAAATTTCTCAACTTTAAGTGGCCGGAGGCACGTCTTAGAATTGACCGATTGATTTCAAATTTTGCAAATAATATTTTTATGGGTATTGACATAAAATGGGAGGGTGTCGTACAAAAAATTTAAATTTTTCTTTGTAATGGCCACAACAAAAGCTCTCAACTTTAAGTGGCTGGAGGCATCCCTTAGAGTTGACCGATTGATTTCAAATTTTACACATAATATTTTTATGGGTATTGACACCAAATGGGAGGGTGTCGTACAAAAAATTTAAATTTTATTTGTAATGGCCACAACCAAACCTCTCAACTTTAAGTGGCTGGAGGCACCCCTTAGAGTTGAACGATTGATTTGAATTTTTACACATAATTTTTTTATAGGCATTCACACGAAATGAGAGGGTGTTGCACAAAAGATAAAAAAGTTTTTTTTTAAGGTCCAGAACAAAATTTCTCAATTTTAAGTGGCCGGAGGCACGTCTTAGATTTGACCGATTGATATCAGATTTTGCAAATAATATTTTTATGGGTATTCACACGAAATGTGAGGGTGCCGTACAAAATATAAAAGTTTTTGTTTTTAAGGGCCACCCTAAATTATAGAGTATATGGAAAATCATTTCTTCGACCAAGCAATATCGATGATCACCACCAAGGCATAATTTTCATTTAATTTAAGATCTACGACTGTGACAACTAAGTTGACACGTTTTAAAAGATTCAAAGTAGGACTCACCACTCCTAAGCTCTCAAAACTAAAAACTCGTTGGATTTTTGACACTTCAATTTTCAGTCAAAAATAAACGTTTTTTTAAAAAAAATAGCGCTCTGTTTGGTGTAAGTATGAATGTATAGGCGTTATTTCTGTAATCCTAAATTATTTATGTATGATAAATAATCGCATTCAAATTCGTATTGATGTTATCGGCCTTCAATGCTACTGCTACACTCGAAAAACTTAAATTTAAATTTAAAGGACTCATAAATTCATTTAAACATACCATCTGATTCTTTTGCACTTTTATAAAAATCAATAAGCTCATGTTGTTAGTCAGTTACTCATACACAATACTGTTTTATATATTTAAAGTTTCCTTCAAAATGGTAAGCTTTCTGTAGCCAAATGTTTTCATTTCTAACAACCACAAATAATATTCAGATCAGTTATTTCATCAATAATACTAAGAACAGGTAATTAGTAACAAAAACAGAGGATTATTTAGCGTATGGTTTTTGTTGTGGCACATTAAAAATTAAACTTAAAATAGATAGACTCTTCTATGAAATCTAACCAAAACAAAACATGGATACACATTAAATGAACTTGCAATCGATTTGATTGCGACAATCGATTTGATTGCGACGGTTTAACGGTGGAACAGTTATTTTAAAAAAACTAAGGTTTAACGGATTTAAAAAAAACTATTTTGTTCAGTGTAAAATATTGTACTACAGATTGCTTAAAGGAGGACATTTTTATAGTAAATGAGGACGGAGGATATTTTTGCTCCAAAAGAGGACAATTCTACCGAAAGGAGAACACATAGCAACCCTAGTGACAACGTCGCGTACTTATCGGTTCTTCCCTTTCGGCTCTTCCCATTGAGTATACCTATTTTTAGAAACAAACGTTTTTGAAATCCCTCCACCCGTTTTCAAGATTTCGTCGGTTGTGGCTGACAGCCGGCCGGCAGGCAGACAGACATACATTTTTTTTTGATTTTTTAGAATCAGAAGGTCCTAAAACGTCGAGAAATGCCAAAAAAGTGGGGGTAAGAATTTCACTTTTGGCTCATGAATGCAATACTTAGGTTTTTTCAAAACCGAAGTAATTATAGTTTTTGTACTGTGTGATGTCTGTTATGGAAAATTTAATTCGATATAAAAAAAAGAAACTTTCAGTTAATTCTTTGGTGTTTTTCTTACCACACACCCCAACAACAGAGAGAAGAAAATGACTAAATCAGTTTGGTTGAGCTTCCCCGATGTGTTCGATAGCTGTCCCAGAAGAGAAGAATAGTTTATTTTAACAATTTAAATGCGCTGCCCAATTGAATTAGGTTGCTTTACTACACAGCATATCGATCGATCAAAAAGATAATATTATTACTAACGAAATGTTGAATTTAGAATTTTACTTTAAAATTAATTATAGATGTGGTTATGAATTATGTGAATTGTTGCACTTAAAATTTCTTCTGTTATTGATTTTAATTTTGATTTGTTTAGCCCAAAATGCTCGAAAAATTGTAAAACGCTATTACCAAATGTCCTTCTGCTTCCAAACCATATTCCTCTAACTGTCCAGTCACTAAAGTTGTACATATTTTTGTATTTTTCTTTATAAAACGGGATGCATCCATATATTGAATATTTTTCGGTGGCAATTTTCGTATCTTGTTCCGGATCGTTGATTTTGTAACGGATTGTGGGGTCGATGACATATGCTTTCTTCAATTTTGTATCGAACGCCACGATGTGACTGAATCTCAACCGCCTTCGGAGTCTATCGCATATACCTCTATGAAACATATTAGTCCCTTTTCCTCCAACAATTTTGCAAGCTGATTTTTGACCTTGTTATGCCGAGCGGTGATTAGCAGTGTATTTGACTGACAACTTCCGGTTACATGAGCAATAGATTCAATCTCTCTGTTGCATTTGCGACAGAGTGCGGAAGGAGAGACATCATCAGGCACACCATTCAGATTAGCATAATTTGAATTGAATTTGATGGCTGCAACCCATTCTGATGAGGATAATGTGTTCTTGTTGTAAATAAAATCGTTACTTGGAGTGTGTGTTTGAAAATGTATAGCTCCTGATCCTTGGTATTTTAAATTGCACCAATTTTCATAACTTTTTTGCCATAATGCTTGTCGTAATGCTTTTGATGAATCACCCTCGACGCCAAGCGATTCAATGCAATTCGACATTTCGAACACACCATCGTCGATATTTGATAGTTTCTTTGTAATGGCGAAATGTTGAAGGTAAACTTCCCAACTTGATCTCAAGATACCTAAGCCACAGCTTTCGTGGCGAATAAAATAAATTGTCGTTGGTTCGTATCGAAAGTCCAATAATTTCTTTAATTGTTCGTCGAATCATTATATCAAGTCCGTCCGTTACATATGATGGAATTTTATTTATTGGAGCTGTCTGCAAAGAATATATCAATGTTGGAAATATATAATGTTTGGCAATGTTCAATTTCTGGTCTGGTTTGAGCAACGGTGATGTTGATAGTTTATTCAAATTTATGTTCGGTTTCTCAATTGTGGAATGATTGAAAATTAATTCAGAAGAAAAAGAGCAACCGAGGTATTTAATTTTTTCATCATATGAGTATCAACATGGTTTCATTACCGTCTGATAGTATAATTTTGTCTGCAACGATTCTACCTTTTACGATGACAATTGTTTGGTTTTTTTTGGATTGATCTCAAGACCAATATTTCGAAAAAGGTCTTGCACCAAATCAATGGAACGTGTAGCACCTTCTTTAGAATTTGTAGAAACTGCCTGGTCGTCTGCAAAACTGGTCAAATAAAGCGCATCGTATTCATTTGCTAGTTGGTATCCGTTCGCATGGGCAAATTGTGGATCGCAGATTTCTTTGTAAATAAAATCAATTGCAATGTTAAACAAGATGGGTGACAGAGGACCACCTTGTGGGACACCGCATTGTACGTTTATATGTTTTGATTTTCCTTCGTTTGTTTGTATCAACACTTCATTTTTCGTAAGAAGATTCATAATTAGGTCATGTAAATTTGATGAAATAACTTGAGCTTTAAGTGCTTCTGAGATGTGAAGATGACCTACTCGGTCGAATGCTTTCGAAACATCGAGGAATGTTATTACACAATCTTAGTTGAGTCGTTTTGCTTTATGTAGACATGCGTTTATCAATTTTGCATTTATATGACATCCAGGCATACCAGGTACAAATCCTCTTTGATTGTAGTTGATTTGAATCTGACGTCGTAGTTTTTCGTCTAGTAATTTTTCGATGATTCTTCTTATGACGGAATATATAGTGATTGGCCTCCAATTAATGACTTCGTTCACATCGTCGCCTTTGTCGATTAATATAAGTTTACTATTACGGAAACGTTTTGGGACAAATGAAGATGACAGCATAGAATTTGTAAAACATGAGATGGATTTCGATATATTCATTTGTCTTAATGTCTTCATAAGTATACGGTCCGATCCTGAAGATGTGTCCATTGATATCCTTTTCAATTGTTTTCTCACGTCCTCCTCAGTGACAACGGTATTTTTTTTATAACCATTTGACTGATACGATTCCAAAATTCTATTATTTTTTTTCTCGAAAATCTTTTTAAAATGTGTTTCGAGTATATCCATTTTTATTTTGCATTGGTTGGACGTACCATCGCTCAAAACTTCACGTACCGCTTTCTTACGTTGATTATAGTACCAGTGCTGTATTAAATCATATTTATAATGATCTCGTCGACGTTGTTTTGATTTAGCATCGCTTCGTTGTGGATTAGATGAACGCGATTGTTGTGTTTTTGTTAGTATCCTTTTTTTCTGTTGCCTCAGTCGATAGAATTTAATGGCTGGATGTTTCGGTCCTGGCAATTTTTCATTTGCTTCGAATAAAAATTTTAAATATGAATCGATGTCACTATCGAATTTAATTTCATCTAAGTTATCTTCATTTTCATGAGCTTCGAATATTTTTTCCCATTTCTTGCATTCTGGTTCCAATTCGAACTGCTCAGTTCTAATATTATCAACATTTTCAGTATTTGCTGACTTCCGTGTTAGTCGTGAAGTGATTTTATCTGCTGATATGATAGTACATTAGCTTCAAGTGCGTGCCGATTTCGATGTATTTTCATGCCTTTAAAAGCTGCAAACCCTTGTTTGCAGACATCACATGCGAATGATTTTTCTTCTAATTGTTTTTCAACGGTTGATTGCATGATGGTGATCACTTTCGATATTGATATTATTGATTTTCTCGTTTATTTTTTATTTGTATTCCGTACGTAATTGTGTGTAGGTATTGATGTTATAGTTTTTTGATGTTTTTGAGTTTTAGGAATTAAACGTCGAAAATGTCCACTGTCTATCGGTCCATCGAAAATCAAGAATACCTTCATTTTCTGTTTATCTATTTCTGCATTTCCTGTTAAACCAAAATCATAACAGATAAACTTATTTTGGTCGTCTATGTCTCGTTGCACAATTTGTCCAGCAAAATTGTAAATTTCAGCGATCGAACATAATTTAGAAAAAGTTCCGTAAATTCCATCTTGCAACATAAATTCGACGTATGCATTTTTGATCGTATTATTAATATTTTCATTTTCACCATATTTGGATAGAGATTCTATTTTATTTTGCAGATTGAATATAATATTGTCCTTGAATATTTCCCAATTTGATTGAAAACCAAAGATCGATTTGATTTTTTAAAGATCGACGGTCTTGAACACTAAATCACAACTTCTTAACTCCATAAAAACAAAAAATAAAAAAAAAACCCATGGCACGAACCTCGACTATATAAATTTTTTGGTATAAAATTATTTGTTTCGTACTTTTTTAAATTCTGTTTAGTTTTCCATCATTAGGCAAAATGGATAAAAAAAAATAAAATCAAAAAAAATAGAAAATAGAAAAAGAATTTAATACTGGCTTCCAGGAGGTGTCAGATTCACTTCGCAATGTTTAAAATAATTGTGTTTTTACAAACAAGTGGGTTGAGAAGTTTGTTGAAAATATTATACATTCGATTTCGAATATCTCTATACAAATATTGCTATTATTAATGAGAACTGGAAATGTTAGTACGAATGACACAATATATCCTCTTGAAGTATTACATACATCCGCTTGAAGTACTGTACGAAACCGTCCAAGCGGAAATTTCTTGCAACTTAATATTTTATTTGATTTCAAGTACACACCAACGTCTGCATTTCCATTCAACAGTGTGTCATCCGTATAGAAAATATAGATATCGCTGTTCGACTAGTGGGACTAAGATCCCTTAGATTCCTCTCTAGAAGTGATGATCAGTGTCTACAGAGTCTACGGCCGTGTTCATCTTTCACAATAATTATTTTTGATTAAAAAATTTACGGTTTATTTAATGGCTTAGTGATGTTTTTGTTGTTTCTAAATGAATTCTTTTTAAAATAAATTAAACCTTTTATGTTTTATTATTAAGGGAATTAAACTATAGTAAGCTTATACTTTATATGAATTAGTGTTAATATAGTATATAGTATAATGTAAATTGTTCTTTGTAATATACTTCTACAGATATTGTGACCAAAAATGGCTAGGCCTTACGTATATATAAATTAAATAAATAAAATTTTTTGATATCGCTTCAGTCGGCCAACCTGAAAAAATGCGAGAAATAATGGAGGTAAGATTTTTACCTCGTCGTGTTGACGATTTTACATTCATATCAAATATCAAGTCGTTAGGATCTATAGCTTACGAGAAAATCGATGATAAGTGGGAGACACCGCAGTATTCAAAAACTGATGTTACACTATTTTTGGAAGTAAACCTAAACTAAAAAATACATTTTTTTTTATTAAATCAGTAGTCTCCTCGAGCTTAGTTATATAATATTCCTTGATGATGGCTCACTATTGCTTGTTTGATGAAACGAGTCTTCATATAACTCTACATCTAGATTTTAATCATTGAGGAAGAATGTGCTTCAGATGATTATGGCATATGGCACTAGCTCGATTATTGCAAACCAATTTTTGTTTTGTTCGCGCAAATTTTTATCAAAAATTTTCTTTTAATCCGTTTATTTTATTTCTATTTCATTTATTCTATCATGAAATATTGACCTATATGTCATATTTTATTATGGGATTTATTTTATTCGCACTTGACCGGCATGAGTTTTTTCCAAATAAAAGAGAAAACGACATATTAATTTGACATATGAACCATGACTCTTGTCATTAAAAGTTAAATATTTTTTTATTTTCTGTAATTGAAAGCACAAGGTCTAACGTTATTGTTAAACTCCCAAATAAAAGAAATAATTTCAGTTTTTTGGTTGATTTTATTTCAAATTCATGTATTTGTTGTTTTCTAAAATTATGTTTGAAATAAAAAACAAATTGGTGAACGTTAATTGTTCCACCTAATATATCTAGATTAAGAAAACTATTAACATTTTAACTGATTTCTAAATGTTCTTAAACTTTTTTTTTAATTAAAAAAAATTTAAATAGAGAAAACAAATTGGTCACTAATAAAATGTTTTATTTAGAATTATTTTTTGTACATAAGTTCGACAAACAATTTAATTTTTGGAGTACAGATATAGGCAGGCTGAGCCCGAAACAGGCGTACGGTTATACATTATTTTTTTCAGGAAGTGATAGTTAAAAAAGGGCGGATGTTTATCGACGAGTGTAATTGATTAACTTTAATTGATCTTAATACAATATTCATGTAGTTTACTTTTTTGATAAAAAAATAAACCTGATATTTATTCTTATGCAAATACAGTTCGTAATTTAAACGGTATGTGAAAGTAAACTATCTGGCATCATTAGTCGACTTAGTGTCAGTTTTTGGAAAATTTATTTTATTATTACTAAACTGTACAGTACAGCACTATACTGAAAAAACATGTTCTATTTCCAATCGAAATGCAGTTGTATCAACCTCACCGTTGGGAAGATATGGCGAATGGAACTCCAAAATTTTTTCAACAATTGTAAAGTTACAGTACGGTGTAGTTGAGACAACCTCACGTAATGTTTATGTGAAAATGAAATAAGCCGTATCCTGTAATACAAATATCAATAAGAACTAAAAGAAGGTCAAAAACTTTTAGATGTTTTCCTTTCTATCGATGGCTCTATGAAAAATAAAAGTACTACCAGGTGGTCATATCTTCTTGAAAGTGAGCAAAATTAAATTGCTTAGTTTGATTTTCATATATTTATTTTTAAAGTTATGTATGACCGCAAGCTAACCTAAATAGCAATGACACGTATTTGGTATTCTTTAATAAAAATACGACAACAGTAAACCACAATTTGATGAAAGATGTGTAATGAAATCCAATAATTTCGTTAATATTTTCTAAGTATATATACAGTTATTCGTCTAACTGACATTAATAACCTTATTTGTTATAAATTTGCAATGCTAATAATTTTCAAAGTCGGACACACAATCTCTAATATCTTAAGGGCCCAAACTAACAAAACTAAAATATAATTTATTAGTTTTCATTTAAATAATTTACGACAGAAATTCATACTATTTATCCGAACCGTTATACAAAATTTACAATGCCAAACATCTTGTAATAAAAAAAAATTACTGAGGATTATGTCTTTTGTAGAAATATTTTTATTTTCATTCTTATGTTTGTTGTTAATTGTAATAAAACAATAATACAGGATGCTTGATGGCTGATTATAATAATTATTGTCTGCAAATACGATCAACAAAAGTTCATTCAATTGTTTGTTTAATTAATGTATATATCTTTATGTTCAACCTTTGTTACGAAGGAATGAACGTCTCTTGTATTTTATAAAACGAACAAAACGAAAAATTCAACTAAAACTTGACTCATTCATTGAAATGATTTATAGGCAGCTTGAATGATGTGATATGACTTTTATCGCGTGGCACGCAAACGTTTAGATGATTTAGGTTAGCAATTTTTTTTTTTTAAATATTTTTATAGATTTTGAGTGTCGAGATGAAAAATTGCTTTTTTTTGTCTTGATCTTTATGCTTTGTATTTAATTTATTAGATTTTCTTAGGTCGTTACTACATGTGTGGTCTTAAGATATGTAATGTTGTAGTCTTAGACATTATAATTTTAGTGACTGGAACTTTTATGTAAATTTGTTTGATGAACATTTAGTATAGGAATTTAATTTAATATTTCTAATTTTTGACATAGATTTATGAATTTATGATTTATGATGATTAATGGGTCTGATTCTTAAGACTCAGAGTGTCAGACATAAGTTGCAGCCATTTTTAAAACATAGATCTATAAATCATTTGAGAATAAATCTGAAACCTTATACTAATTGGAATTATAAACATTTTGTGTAAAACCAGGTCTGTGTATCTAAGGTCTTTAAAAATCAATAAGATAACTAAGTGGGTTAAGATAAACCCGATTTTTATATTTATTGTTTTTTTTTTTTTTCGTAGGAAGATGAAAAGTTTCAAATACACGAGGTACCTAAATTTCCAGTGCGGATTTTTACTGGGTAAAAAAATATCCCTTGCTCGTGAGGTCCTATTGTATCCCTACGGTACCAGTTAAGGCATTTCTTTGCAGGACGTATTGAGTGTAGTACTCTCTCGATTCTAATGTTGTGTTGTCGTGTTTTTGCTGCGTAGTGTTGAGCATGGCTGCTCTTCATTCGTCTTGTCTCATGCATTTCATCATACTTGTGATGATCACATTTGCTATGTCCCAGTTGTCCTTTGAGCTCAGCATAAATTGCATGAGACTATGCGGAGTGATTGACTCTCTCATATGCTGCTCAATAAGTCTTCGTGCGTTTGCAAACCTTCCGCATTTGATTAGCACGTGCTCTGCGTTTTCGGCCGATCCCTTACAGTAGAGACAGTTTGGGTTCGTTACGTGCTTATACTTGTATAAGTACTCACGAAAACATCCATGCCCTGAAATCATCTGCGTTAAATGATGTTTGACGTCACCGGGCTTCCTCGTTTGCCATGCTTTTAGTAAGGGATCATCACAGAGGTCCATCGTCCGTTGGTGGAAGCTTCCCATTTTACTTGCCATTCTGCATGACTGTCTATGATGAGGTATTCGCATGTTCGTCGGTCACTATCATTTTATGTTGCTATCCACAGAGCCGATACCTCTTTTGCTGCAATATAAATCGGCGTCCTACTCGCAATAACATTAACAGCCTTATCAGATACCGTGCGAAAAGCACAGCATATGCGCAACGATGTCAGTCGATAGTCCGTTATGATACGTCTAACAAAGATGGCTTTTTCACTGCTGCGCTGCGGCCCATATTCGTGCGCATACATCAATCTTGATGTGCTTACGCTACCGAAAAGATTTCTGATCGGTTGTCTAGAGCCGCTAATGTTTGGCATAAGCTCCCACTCGTTTGGTGTTGTCACCAGCGTACATCAGGTGGACTTTAAAGTTGAGTCTGTAGTCTAGAACGACTTCAAGATACTTGAGGCGCTGTCCAGATGTTATGATCTGTCCACCAACCTGGATATCGATACTTCCCACCATTTTTTCCGCTACTCATTAGTACGACTTCCGTTTTTTGAACGACCAACTCTAGTCCTGTATTGCTCAGCAATGCTCAAATGCTGGTTAAGGTCTGGTTACAGTTGCTAGCAATGTCTGTGAGGTTCTTGGCTACAACAACTATGGCAATGGTTCCAGTTGGCAGAGTTAACTTTAACCTTTAAATCTGCCTCTGTCTCTTTAAACTTTAACACTGCCTTTAACTCTGCCAACTGAAACTTTGGTTCCAGTTGGCAGAGTTATAAGCATTTTTAACGTTTAAATTATGAAGCAAAGGCTTATTTTTATTATCTGGTTTGTATTGTTAATTCTTTTTTATCATACGTAGTATAGCTGCAAATTCAAACCAATGATTGATGAAATTACAAACACATTATTAGATTAGTGTTTACATTATATTTCGACTCTTTTGTGAGTCATTATCAAATGATTAATATTTAGAGTTTTTGAAGGATTTAAAACTGAGGTGAAAACCAACTGATTATCAATTATATGATGGCCAACAAATAATTTAAAAGTAACACATAATTAACATATTTAAAATAGAACACTTAAATTATTAAATTAAACATAAAACATAATTAAAAGAAATTTTTTAAACAAATTTTTTTTAAACCACATTATCGATGAGTATCGATAAGGGAAAACGAGTGTATGTTAACTAAAATCCAGATACAAAATTATTTAAAAATAGTTGATGAGAGATGAGAAATCAAAATCTGCTAATGGCAAACATTATTAAATAGAATGAGGAGGATATGAGAGAAAAAAGGAACGAATGTGTTAGTTGAGAGAACGATGTTTTCATATAATTAATATTGTTGAATGTGTGAATGTAAAAAATTGCAGCGACACAAAACAGCTGGGATAAATAATTGATGTTGTCCCACCTGAGTTATATCTAGGTCAAGAAGTTAAGCCGTTATGATGTATTCAGAGTGTCTATGGTGAGATAAGAGGTAACAAAAAACACAAGATGGACATAGAAGGAAGGTTAATAGGCAGATGTTGATCTTGATCTGGGACGAGTGATAATATTGTTGTATTGTGTGTCGATATTGTTAGTGTCCGTCTTTTTGTTGATGGAAGTAGGACTAGAAAGTATATGGCAAGATTCAATGATACGTCTCTTATATTTATGTGATTCTTTTGCTATAATCCGGGCTTCATCGTATTTGAATATATGACCTGTATCCAAGGTATGGCGTATCAGAGCTGTTTTACCTTGTTCATTTTTATGACGTGAAGTCAAGTCATATTGATGCTGCTTAATTCTGGTACCTAGTTTTTTTGACGTTTCACCAATATAGACAGCATCGCAAACTCCACAGGGTATACTATAGGTCAGACCAGATTGGTCAAATTTATTGATAGAGGATTTTATTTTGGAAAAGATGGTGTCTTTAAGTTGGTTATAAGGTTTGAATGTGATTTTGAGGTTGGACGATTTGGCATTAATGATCTTGTTGATTTTATTTGATAGCGGAGCAATATATGGGAAGGAAACAAAGGTGGTTTGAATGGGATGTTGGGGTTGGGAAGACGACGGTTGTGGTGTTATTATTATTTGAGGTGTGGGCATAAGAGTATTTGGACTATTGGTATCTCTAATTCTATTGCGTAATATTTTATAGATCCAATTGTTTGGGTAGTTGTTCTTTTTTAATATGTTGGTGATATCGTTAACAACGTCAATGAAAAATTGATTGTCAGTAAGATCTAGGATTCTGTTAACTAGTGACTTGGCTATGTTGTGTTTTAAATAGGTGGGATGTGAGGATAAGAAATTTAGGATACGCTGGGATGATGTGGGTTTGGAATACCATTTCGTTCTGATACTATTGTGTTCGCGAATAAGGGATATGTCTAAATAATTGATGACGCCATTACTTTCTACCTCCATAGTGAATTGTAGAGAGGGATGATATTCATTAAAAACTCGAAGGGTATGCTCAATTTCCGTTGTTTTGACTGCGATCATAAAGTCATCAACATATTTTTTGACAAATTTGGGTGGACTAGGTAATGTGGGAATAACAGTGTCGCAAAGAGTTTCTAATACCAGATCGGAAAGAATAGGTGCTAGTGGGGAGCCCATTTGTAAACCTTTTATTTGTTTGAAAAACTGATTTTTACATTGAATAAGGCTACATCTGTCAAAGTAAAAGAAAGAAGATTCAGAAATGTTTTTTGGTCTATCTTGGTAAATTGTGAGATAAGAGGCCATTTATTTTGTATGACGTGAAGAGCAACATGTAGTGGTACGTTGGTAAATAGTGATACTACGTCAAATGATACAAGTGATTCATCATCAGACATTTGAATTGTAGTAGTGAAGTTTTTGAAATCTAACGAATTTTTGATGTTATATTTAGTGGTATCTGAGATATTTTGTAATATGCTGGCTAAGAATTTGGACAAGGTATAACCGGGGCTATTGATAGTAGAAACAATAGGACGTAGTGGAATATGTGGTTTGTGTATTTTGGGCTGGCCATAGATACGAGATGGAGTACAAGTATCACTTTTAAGAGACAGTACCTCGCTAGTTGTTATAAAATGTTGTAGCAATAACGATTTAATTAGTCTATTATTTTTGTTTTGCAGTTGTGTAAGGATATTATCTTTGTATTGGTAGATAGGTGGATGGGTCTTGTAGAAGGGTGGACATTTTAGATTCATAGTCAGTTCTCCACATAATGACGGTGTTGTTGCCCTTGTCACTAGTTGTTATTAATAAATCTTTGTTAGTCCTCAAAAATGTCTTTGTTTGTTTGTGAGCTTTTATGATAATTTTTTGAATTCGTGAGAATTTAAAAGGTTTTTTAGTATGATTTTTGAGTGTGTCTATAATATGAGGTCTAATTTCTTTGGAGAAAGTTCTAGGTAGATAATTGCATAAAATGTTTTCTATATTAGAAATGAGAGTGGGGATTGGAATTTCGTCATGAGGTGTAGGTATGGCAAATTTAGGCCCAAAACTAAGTAGCATATTGACCAGTATAGGTATTTCCACGTCAGTTAGGTTGGTACAACACTTATCATCAAAGATAACATCAATGTTGGAAAGTTGGGTGACTAAAAGTCGGTCGTATTTATTTTTTAAAATCTTAATTTCTTTTTGTATTAATACCTGATATCTATGTCCTTGAATGTGTGTAAAATTGTAAAAAACTAAGGGTGATACTAATCTTGAGATGTCGTGGCGTAGTCTATCATATGCATCTCTCATATGCGAAATTTGTCATGAGCATATTTTGATTTCCATATTCAACATCTGACTGGTAAACTTATTCTTTTGCTTATTTATTAAGTGATGAAACGGGTGATGTTGAGAAAGTATTATTCTTACAGAAACTCTAAATATTAATCATTTGATAATGACTCACAAAAGAGTCGAAATATAATGTAAACACTAATCTAATAATGTGTTTGTAATTTCATCAATCATTGGTTTGAATCTGCAGCTATACTACGTATGATAAAAAAAAACATTTTTAACATCCAGGCTGACAACAGCACAATATTGTTTTCATCCTATAGATATCTTTACCACTCAAAGCTTAATGCGCTATTTCACATACTGCAGAAATTGCATCAATGGTAGAACGTTTTTTTTCTGAAACTAAACTGCTAGTCAAAAAGGCCCCATGTCTCCGTGGCACCATGGTTTAGCAGTACCAGATAAAGTCTGGCAAATGCCCCAAGTAATGACCTAACTCTAGGTTAGTACGTTAGCTTCTTCATTCATCAGTCCAAGCATTAAAATCATCCGCAAATACGGTGGGCGACTTACCTCTGACGTCTGCTATTAGTCGGTCAAGTGTCTCTTCAAATTCGTAACGGCTACGGTACTAGGAGGAATGAAGCAGTTGTAAAAGTGAATACCTTTGATTTTGGTATAGACGAAACCACCATGCTGACGACTAAATATGCGTTCAAAACGAAGATCATTGCAGATCCAGATAGCAACTTTGTTTTTTTTCGTACTGTCTTCAAACCAGTTCTAATCGACAACTTGGGTTCTTTGGAAATCAATGCCACGTCCACTTTTTGGTCCCTAACGGTCTGTGTCAGTAGGTCGTGTGCCACCTTGCAGTGATTAAGATTTATCTGGATACACTTAACCATTATGGGCAGAAGTCGGCTTTAGCGCCCTATGGTAGGCTGGACATCTATTGCCTCCTGTAAAATGCTCATTAGTCCCTGTGGTTCCTGGCAGGCAAAGAAAACATTTTGTGTTTGCATCGGCAGTCTGCATCTTACCCATCCAAATCGAATATGTCCAGACGTAGCGAGCGCATTCGCTGCTCTTTCAGAGGGACTGATTATTGCCGCCTGAGTCCCGTCTCGCAATGTCCTCAAAGATTTGATTGCATTGGTTTGGATAGGCCCAATTGTAGGAAATCGGATTTGGATCGCAATGCAAATATCTTCTCTCGTTGTTTCATGACACACCGACCTAACACTTGCCGAGTCTCTGAGTGCTAGCTCTTCGTGCTCTTTAAGCTTTTGATTGTGTTCGTCTTTTTACTTCACCACAATTTTAAATTGGGTGAGTTTTCTGCATAGGATCTTGATGAAACTTTGGCAAATGATACAGGTTCACTTAAAAATGGAAGATCTGGATTCATTTCAAATTTGAACAAAATGGCGGGGGGTCTCCCGAACACCTCTAAGTTTAAATCTTGAATAACTTCTGATCCCAAGCTATGATCTTATTGAAACTTAGTATATAAGGTTTTAGTACTGTTTCCAAGATTTCTGCATACCAACTTCCGGTTTGTCACTTCCGGTTAAAAAGTTTTTTTTTCAGGTGTGTATCCCTACTGTAGCCTACAATTACCGATCGATTTTCATGAAACGTTGCGAAAAGCTTTTAAATAACATGAGAAAGATTTTATCAGCTTTTGGAGCACATTGGATAAAGGGTTAGGGGGTCCACCATACAACAGGTGGTTTTTTCCACAAAGTTTTTATGTTTGTTGGGAGCATAAAACGTTCATTCGTGAATAAATTTTGATGACACTTTAGAAAAAGATGCAAACATGTATGACAAAAAACTGATTAGTTTTTGAGCGATAGTGAACAAAGTGATGGGGGGTCCCTGGAGTACTTGTTTTTTTGAAAGCTCTATACCTTCTGTACCTGATAAGCGAATCGGATGAAACTTGGTACATGAGTATGTAGTACGGTTTAAAATAGTTCTGCATCCCAACTTCCAGTTTTTCACTTCCGGCAGAAAAATTTTTTTTGTACTTTTTTGAAGTTTTTTCAGTGTCTTTATGCACAACAGCCTACAATAATGAAGTGATTATGATGAAACTTATGGAATAGGGTTCCAATCAGTGTGAAAAGATAATTATCATGTTTTAGGACACATTGATCAAAGTGGTGGGGGGTCTACCATACAAATGCTGACTTTTCACACTTTGTTTCTTAAGTTTGTTGGGAGCATACAGACTTCATTCGTTAATTCATTTTAATGACACTTTGGAAAAAGATGGAGACTTAAGTAACAAAAAAATGGTTAGTTTTTGGACAATATTAGAATAAGTGGTGGGGGTCCTCCCGAACACCTGTTTGATGTGTCACACTTTTTTCAATGTTTGTTGGGAGCACACAGCATTCGTTCGTGAACGAATTTTGATGACACTTTGGAAAAAGATGCAAACATGTATGACAAAGATCTGGTTAGTTTTTGAGCGATAGTGAACAAAGTGGTGGAGGGTCCCTGGAGCACTTGTTTTTTTGAAAGCTCTATAACTTCTGTACCTGATAAGCGAATCGGATGAAACTTGGTACATGAGTATGTAGTACGGTTTAAAATAGTTCTACATCCCAACTTCCGGTTTTTCACTTCCGGAAGAAAAATTTTTTTTGTACTTTTTTGAAGTTTTTTCAGTGTCTTTATGCACACTACAGCCTACAATAATGAAGTGATTATGATGAAACTTATGGAATAGGGTTCCAATCAGTGTGAAAAGATAATTATCATGTTTTAGGACACATTGATCAAAGTGGTGGGGGGGTCTACCACACAAATGCTTTCACACTTTGTTAAGTTTGTTGGGAGCATACAGACTTCATTCGTTAATTTATTTTAATGACACTTTGGAAAAAGATGGAGACTTAAGTAACAAAGAAATGGTTAGTTTTTGGACAATATTGGAATAAGTGGTGGGGGTCCTCCTAAACACCTGTTTAATGTGTCACACTTTTTTCAATGTTTGTTGGGAGCACAAAGCATTCGTTCGTGAACGAATTTTGATAACACTTTGGAAAAAGATGCAAACATGTATGGCAAAGAACTGATTAGTTTTTGAGCGATAGTGAACAAAGTGGTAGGGGATTCCCTGGAGCACCTGTTTTTTTGAAAGGTCTATAACTTCTGTACCTGATAAGCGAATTGGATGAAACTTGGTACATGAGTATGTAGTACGGTTTAAAATAGTTCTGCATCCCAACTTCCGGTTTTTCACTTCCGGTAAAAAAAAATTTTTTGTTCTTTTTTGAAGTTTTTTCAGTGTCTTTATGCACACTACAGCCTACAATAATGAAGTGATTATGATGAAACTTATGGAATAGGGTTCCAATTAGTGTAAGAAGATAATTATCATCTTTTGGGACACATTGATCATAGTGGCGGGGGATCTACCATACAACTGCTGACTTTTCACACTTGGTTTTTAAAGTTTGTTGGGAGCATACAGATTTCATTCATTAATCAATTTTAATGGCACTTTGATAAAAGATAAAGACTTTATTGACAAAGAATTGACTAGTTTTTGGACAATATTGGGATAAGTGGTGGGGTCCTCCCGAACACCTGTTTATTGTTTCAATGTTTGTTGGAAGCATACAACATTCGTTTGTTAAGTAATTTTGATTACACTTTGCAAAAAGATGCAAATATGTATGGCAAGAAACTGATTAGTTTTTTTAACGATAGTGAACAAAGTGGTAGGGGGTCCTCCAAGCACCTGTTATTTTGGAAGCTCAATAACTTCTGTACCTGATAATCGAGTTGGGTGAAATGTGGTACATACACATTTAGTACGGTTTACAACAGTTCTGCATCCTAACTTCCGCTTTGTAACTTCCGATAAAAATTTTTTACAACTACGAAGTCCATAATATTGGTTAGCTTTTAATTAAAGTATTTTATGGATATTAGCTCATTATATATCCAGAACACTATGTTTCCAGAGCTGTGGTGAAGTCAGCCTATGCATCAGCGTCGCAATATTTTTAAGTTCAAAAAGCAGCTCGCCTTTGGCTGTCTTCCTAATCTTAGTAACACAATCCCCGAGCTCTTTTAGTTCCCGGTTCGCTTTAAGCATTTGCGCATAACTTTTTTCACCGTACCTAGATATTATTAATGCATTCGACCGTGGTGCTTTTTTCTTAGGTTTGCGTGGTTTGTTTCGCGTAGGCGCAACAGGAAGCATTTTTTTCTTTCTCCGTTATCTTGCGGGTTGTCACTAAATTTCAGATGCTAACGTAGGAGAACATTTTCGTTTGTTGGCTCAACCTGCTGTTCTTTCGGTTGGATCAATCTCTGCTCTGATCTTGACTTAGGTTCTTTCAAGATTCTTCTTGCCGTTTTGCTTTTTTCGGCGAGGGCAGTTGAACTTTCATATTCTCATCATTGCCACTTCGGCGTCTTTTTGATTTTTCATCGACACTTTTGAGGACGGTGAAGTCTGGCACACTTTGTTCACCTGTGGCTGACGCTCTTGACAACAGTGGGGGCATTCACAGAAGATTTGTGCAAATCTTCAATTTCGTGAACAAGGATCCTAAATTTTTGGTTTATCAAAAGTGTGTTCGACATCATTTTTTAGAGCTGTTCAATTTTACAACTAACCACCAATAAGGTGTATATGCTATTATTACAAACACCCTGTGTACTGTTTACCTCGTACTGTTATCATTTGGTTGATCACTGTTTGTTTTGTGATAACTGCCTTCGTCGTGACGTTTAAGGGTGATCCATTGACGGTGCTGTTCCTTTTCGACATACCTAAGACCGGGCGCTCGGTAACGTTTTGGGTTACGGTTCCCGTTGTTGATGGTATAGTAGACAGGTTTGGCACCAGTTTATAATTATTTGCTTGCAATCCAGCGAATGTTCATGAACTGTCGCTCAAGCTAACGCTTCTTTAAGTTAGTCACCACTGCATCATTGCAGTCGCTAGGTGACGATGACTGCGACCCTGCTTGCTCGCTCCGTACAGTCGCCGGTACTTTAGTTCCCATTTCTTGCACCGTAAGGTTTGATCCTAAGATACTCTTCATGTTGATTTATTTTCGGAGCTCTCATCTCTTAGCATTTTATACCTACTGTCAGGTAAAAATAAACAGCCGAAAACATGAAGACAGACGCTGGCCAGTGAGCTGCCCACTGGGGGACAGACACTCTTGGATTTGTGTCATGCTCTTGTTTTTGGGACTGCTATGGGGACAGTAGCCTGAAACTCAGCCGTGTGCGATATATCTCTATATGTGGGCTTTAATCATTGTGGAAGGTATTTCATCACATGATCAAGAAAAGTGTTAGTAAGACGAGTAAGTCAAGACAGTTTTCAACAATAGCATTGAACGGAAAATGAGATCGTTTGTAGCCGGGGTAACCGGCTGAGTTAAACACTGAAAAGTGAAAATATATTAAAGATTTCTCACCCTTTTAACTACAGCAAAAGTTTTACAAGATTTCTCTAAATTTTTTCTTAACATATTGGTTTAATTTTTGAATCATAATTTCTTAGAATTCTTAGAAAGTTCAACACAACTCATGAGACAAAAATCATCACTGTCTGCTGCTTATAAAAAAGTTCTCAGCACCAGTTATGAGAATTATTCTAGTTAACTTAAAAACCATAAACAATAAACGAATGTGAAGGAATTATCGTTTATGAGTTAAATTACCTTTCTGATGATTTCAAGTTAAAATAGTGACAAATCCTTGACTCCTTAAGGTTACGCAGAAAATAATTACTTTATTTGAAATTAACACAAAAAAAGTAAAATTAAGTTTTAATTGTAACAAAAGAGTAAAAACTATAAAAAGTGAGCCCAAAGAACCCATAAAAGTAGCAGAAAAACACAAGAATTGTTATGAATTCTAATTGTTTGATTCGGCTTTGGACCATGGAGTTATTGTTATTGTTTCTTTTCTAAAATTTATATTTTTTTGTTCTAAGTAGTTTTAGATTAAAAACCAGCGTTAAATGATGCAATTCTATTGTCGATTTAATTATGTGTTAAAATTGAATGACCGCAAGCTATCGTGTTAAACAGAAAAAAAAATATTCTAATTGGATTTTGAATTTATTTTCAAATAAATTATTTATTAATCGAAACGATTTCTTTGTTGTTGGAGGGAATTGATTTTTAATGTCTATTCGATAGTGATAAATCAATAAGTGTTTAATTAAAATCCTACGATTACAAGTAAAAAAAGAATTCATTCGCTTTAAAGTTTAAACAAATTTAATCGGATTTGCAAATTGTTCGAATTTATTTAAACTTACAAATAAATTAAGCTTATAATTCGATTTATAATATTTTAAACCACTGTGGAATTGGAAGTGCAAAAAATTATCACTGTTACTTCTTAAGGGATTTCAAATTCTAAAGCAATTGTGAATGATTTGTATTATTGTTTAATTTGTTTTGGTATTTTTTGCAATGCTTGCGGCTCTTATGAACATAATTTATTTTTTCAAAATTTTAATGAGTTAAAAATCGAATGGGTCATATAAACAGTCACAATCCCAATGCATGAACAGATTAGTTTTTGTTGATATGTAAATTTTTGTTACTTTTATTAGCTGTGGAATCTTAAGTTTTGAGCATAGAAGCTGTCCTACAACTTTAGAAGGATAACTGAGAAAATTATGAAGCGGATAGAGGCAAAAACTGCTGGCAAAAAACTTTCTTTTGCATGAAGTGACGCGATCAATACAACTTATCGTCTTTTTATTCATAATTTTTTGAACCCTGTTTGCAATGATTTTGTTTTTATCGATAGCTGTCTCATTTTTGATATGTTGTTGATTCATGTTTTTTTAGAACTGTACTTGCAAATTTGTAATATTTAGTTTAGTGCGGTAAATGATCGAGACTCAAAGGATGGAGTTAATTTTTTTGGTCGTTTAAAAATTTATTTCAATAAAATTTAATTCGGTCAGAATTTTCTTGTTTAGTCGAATTTTTGAGTTATTAAATTAGTAAAAGTGATATAAAAGATAAAATATAGTTAAATTATTAATAATAAAAGATTAATTAGTGAATGTAAAGTAATCAAAAGAAATTATCTCTGTTAGAGGCAATCGCTTTCAGTTCCTCCCCATGACTTGCCAATTTGATTTACTTCAGCTAGCACCTTTCTTTTCACGTCATTGGTCTTTCAAATTTCTTTCTACCTTGTGGATTCCACTCTAGGCACATCCCTGTTATATCTTCTGCTGATTTTCTGAGTGTATTCTTTCCACCTGCATTTTCGTTGTTTTATATCGGTCTCAATGTCTAACTGCTCTGTTTGCCGTAGAAGGTCTGGATACTGAGATTCATCAAAGTCGAATAACATTACTTCAAATTATTACAATTTAAAGGAATTACAGTTTTCTTATTATTTTCCATTATGCAAATAAGGTTCGCACTTATTCCACGCCCACAAACTTCATTATGTTTTATTTGAATTTATCACGAGAATGTCTCTAAAATGACTCATCTTTATCGTCTATAAAGTCGTTTATTGTAACCTAATCTGCAAACTGATCGCTTTAAAATGTTATTCATATATTAAACCAAATAATGTATCACAAATTTTTCATTTCCGTAACATTACCACAAAACTCACACATTCTAACCACTTACAAAATAATTATCATTTTTCGAATAACACCAAAACAGAAAAATTCTAATTAATTTACAACAAAAATTATTTTCTTTATCCCACTAACAAAATAAGAAATGATTTCTTTAGGAAGGTTGGTAAGTTGATCCAACATTGAAAGATTTTCTAAGACTATCTCGTTTTTTCAAAATATTTCAACTTATAACTTCAAATTTTGCATTTCCAACAATCGATCACATTTCAACTCACCCTTGTTGTTTATATTTATTTTTTAACAAACCAACAAACATCTTAACCGAGCGATTAAAAATCATCTTACTATTTTCTTTGTTCTAAAGTTCTAAATTAAAAGAAATTAATATTGTTTTAATTTTGTTGAGATTTTTTTCATGTTTTCTGAAATTTTGATGATTGATGAAGAGAGCAAGTAAGTATCTTTGCATAAAGAAAAAAAAGTTGGATAAACAAATTAAATCACAAAAAAATTTATGTCATGATGTTAGAAAGAAATTGTCGTGCCTTGTAATGTTTTCTTAAACGTATTTTGTCGCGATTAATATCAATATTGGTGTTAAAGAATTTTTGTTATTTCGTTTCGAAATTGCACGACGGCAGCGAAATACAACAAAAAAAACAAAGATTATTGGCAAAGTACAATAAAATACAATAATCTTGTATTGCTGGAAAAAATTAATTATACATTAATGAGCCGTTAGTTGTTCCCTAACACAATTGTTCGTTTTTTTGTTGTTGTTCTTTAGATTAAAGGTAAGTGTAGTTGGTTGATGTTTAGAAGTTAGAGTGAAATTTGTTGATTTTGGTTTGGTAAAAAAAATTGAATTAATAAATAAATTTGTGGTCTGATTATATTGTGAGAATTTCTAACGTGAAATGAAATAACATTTACATTTTGTAATTAGATTTTTTTAAGAATTCTTAAATATTTTAATTTATAAAGCTTATTGAATGTAAGCCAGAATTTTAAACAATAATTTAACTGTAATCGAATGTCGTCTTACAAACATCGTGACGTTTAATTCAGAGGAATCATACCCTGAAACCGAGAACCAAAAAATCGAGAATGGCATATCCTCTTTCTCCCTATAAATGCTAGGCTGCTAAATGCCCGGAACGGTGAAAGTAAATCAAAGTGAGTAGAAGTAAATATAAATTACAACTTCTAAACTCAGGTCAGTACTTCGGAATCTTTTAAATAACTGTATAAGTGGGTTGAGTTTGTTGAAAATATTTTACATTTATTTTCGAATAACTCAAGTATATTACTATAAGTAATGAGAACGGGAAAAGGAAGTACGACTGACTCCGAAGAGCTTGTCCATTACAGGACAGGACGAAAGGAGGAAGTCTGGCTTATTACATTCGTCCTGAAAGACATAAACAAATTGAATTGAAATAGGGGATGGACTCGGACCCCAACCCCGAAATAGACTCTCAGGCTCTACCGACTGAGCTAGCCGGGCCAGGCATAAAATTTAAGACCAAAGGTAGGAGATCCAATATACAAGAAAGTGGGAGGGTCTGTTTGGACAAAAGAAAATAAAGTAAGAATGGAGGCTAGCATATTTCTATTGAAGCACGCCTTTAGAATGGTATACTTCGTGTCGTCGAGATATAACGTCTTCCAGTTCACAATACGCGTTATCAGCTAACCTGATAACTTTCATTTCCCTAATAACTTTCTGATCGCCAAGAATTATTATCAAAGATTCGCGACCGAATTAAAAAGCTGCAAAAATGTGCTTTTGTACACGGCGATATCGTTTTCCGTCGAATCTTTATATTTAGCGACGCTGGAAAACAGATAAGTGCCAAATTAGCACCAAAATTTATGAAAAAGAGAGTTATCAGATTAACTGGTAACGCGTCTTATGATCTAGAGGACGTTATGTCTCGACGACGCGAAGTATACCATTCTAAGGACGTGCGTCAAAAGATATATGCTAACCTCTAGCCTCACTTTATTTTCTATTGTCCAAAAAGTCCCTCGCATTTTTCTTTTATATTGGATCCACCATATTTGTTCGATCCTCATCTTAATTATTTTGTATGGTGAGAGTATCTCAGTCGGTAGAGCCTGAGAGTTATTTCGGGGTTTTTGTTCGAGCCCAGCTCCATTTTATTTTTTTATTTTTTTATGACTTTCAGGACGAATGAAGTCAGCCAGACTTCATCCTTTTGCCTTGTCCTGTAATGGGCAAGATCTTCGGTGCCAGTCGTACCTTCTTTTCCAGTTCTCATTGCCTATAGTACTATACTATAGAATTATTCGAAAATAAATGTAAAATATTTTCAATAAACTTTTTAACCCACTTGTGTGTAAGAACACAATTATTTAAAACATTCCGAAGTTCATCTGACCTTTAGGTGAAGCTTGAATCAACTTTGTTTTATTTTATTTTCACCTAATTATGAAAAATAAAGAAAAAAGGAATGAAGCAAAAAAAAGGAATACAAGTCAGATCTTGGAAGAGTACCCCTCAGTCACAGAGAACAATCTTGACTTCCTACGTCGTTATTTAAAATGACTACAACAGTTTGTGAGATTTTTAACGATACAACGAACAGTCAAACGTCCATTACGGTAGTTAAGAACAGTACCATTGATTCACCTATAGAGTCAAAGTTGTCGAACACAGTGAGGGAAAGTAGAATAGGACATCAGTGCAAACTAACTGAAAGCTTGATTTATGCTTAGGAAAACTTTTTTTTGTTTTTCAGATTTATTTGCCAGCTAACTGATGGCTACTCAAATCATAATCTATAAGACTATAATACTATTCGTGTTAAATCGAATTCGACTTCCCTTGATCCGACATCCAACTTGCATACCTTCTTGTCATACATAAAAGCAAGATAGCAAGATTAATTGCAAAAGGATTTTCTCAACAGGAAGTAACCACAGTCTGTATCTATCCCAAATCCTTTGATCTGGAAACCGTAGTTGAAAATGGTAAACCAAAGGAACTAGACCTGATAGCTTTCACTAGACCGAAGAACATGCGCATCAAAAGAAGCAAGAGATTTCGATCCGAAGTATCGCAGAACTTAACAAATTTCTGCATCTAATTTTAAACGGCATAAATCCTTTGCCAGTGATCGACAGTAACACGCGTTAAGTGACATCATACTCAAGGTTTCAAGTACAATCTTGGACTAAATGGATATTATTCGGCAAAATAAAGCTATGGACGCTTAAAGAGGAAAAGTTCTCTCAACCTCTTAACTCAAAACTTACCCTTCCGGCTGTGACGACGTATCAACGATGATGAGCCTAAGGCAACTTGGTGCTGGCTGAAATCAAAGAGAATACCAAAACAAACCGTTGAGGACGATCTCAATTACGCTAATTTTTAGCCCAGCATACGGGACAGAACACTATAACTTACCAATTTAGGTTCAAGTTAATGTTCGGTGGGATTCTCGCAAGAATTGTAAAGTACTTCACGCGAAACCGTAATTCAATTGCGATCGGCTCCTACCAGCTACAAGAAAGAACTCAGTTAATCCGAAAAAAATATGTCTATTATGTCCTATTTCTTATTTCCAGTTCTAGTCCTTTGGTGTTTGCACATTGTAGGCGATTACCTCTTTTATGGATCGGTTTAAGCATGGTTTCAGTCCTCCAGATAATTTGAACAAATTCAAACAATCTTGAAGAAAGAGTTTCACCACCAAGTGTAGGTATACTAAGTTCATACACATAAAGTTCATATACATAAGCTCATATCCTAGTTTTCCCACATTCATAGCTTCTTTAGAGCTTCTTAGTTTTTTCAATAAAGGCCATTTGGAGAAATTTCCGCGCCTTTAACGAAGCTATGATTTGTATTCGGAGATAACTTCAGTATGGTCCTTTGTAGGCAGTTTTGCAAGCTGAATAGAATTTCTAGTTTTCACAAGTTATAGTTTCGGTAAAGTTATTCTAATAGATTGGTTTTTAAGCAATCTTTAAAAGTCTTATAGAAGCTATCAAAATATATTTTATATTTCTACAATTTTTTAACGTAATTATTGTTATTGCTATTTATTTGTTATTGTTAGTTTAGATGGTTAAGAAGAAACTAAATATGTTTGATGGTTGTTAAAATAACAATGGCTTCTATAAGACTTCGATAAGACTTTCATAACATTTTTTTTTTATTTTAGATGTAGAAAAGATAGTATAACTCAGATGCTTACTTTTGATATAAAACTTCAATAGGTAATGTAACTTCAATAGGTTTTTTACGATTAAATCATAATTTAAGATTTTTTTTTTTTTTTTTTTTTAATAAAATGTGTTGTGTAGTAGGAATCACAATATGTGTCACAATAACACATAAAAACCTTTTAAGACCAAGGTCCCACAACAACATACGTTCAAAGGTGTTGATGGACGTAAATCTTGTTCTTTAAAAGACTTTGTATTTGATTTATGTTTTTAAAAGATTTTGTACAAGCAATGATATATCACACCATCCATTTGCTGTAAATTATTTTATTAGAGTGACTTAATTGTGAAACTCTGAACATTTTCAGTTCTTGCAGACGAGTGTCACCCACAGAAATGTAAAGAAAATTCGTATATCATTATTTATAAAACTTAGGCAAATCATCTTTAAATTTTCTTCATTCTACTCCAGTTCTAGTTGACTTGATTTTTTGGGCTTTTTCAAAACTTTAAATAAAGAATATTTTATACTGTAAATAATTCCTTAAAAACAAAAACCACAGGGTGCACATAACTTTTCTACAAAAACGACATGGTCGTCGCATATTCAACTTCGAATGAGCTCCTACAGTTGAAATAATAGAAGCAATTGTCAATCTGTTAGTTTAGCATATTTTATTTTTTGCAAAACAGTCTCGGAAAAAACTTCTAAAGTTTTGATATTGAAATTTTCAGACTATGACTACTGTGCTTCTATAGACTTTTTTCGGAAGCTTTATCTTGAGATGTGTAGATAAGTAGAAGTATTTTAGAAGCTTTCACTCCAGTGCGGAAAGTGCTTCTCTGTTGAAGTTCCATTAAAACTTTATAAAAGTAAAATTTAACTAGATTTGACTTAGAAGCTTTAGTGAATCTTAAGCTAGTATCTTTCAAAATTAAGAAGTCAGTTTGCTAGTTGGGTTCTTTCTTATACTTTTATCCCCACTTTTTGTCTTTTCAACTTAAAGTATTTAACTCTCGACATTTCGGTATTTTAAATGGTTTATGCGGAGCAATTTTTTTGGTTTGAACTATAACAAGTGTAAAGGCAGAGGGGAACTTATTTACTGGAAAGCTTGGGAAACTTAAGAGTTGGAAAACTTTTTGGCTGACCTATGTGAATGCTGACAAGGGACAACGAACGAGTTGGCACATTTAATCCTTTGGATAGGCCGTCTTTAAAATATGGGTCCAACCCGAAACGTGCGTGCTTTTCTGATTACATGGTCTAGTTTTAATTACATTCCTTTAGCATTCATGAATGGAAACATGAATTAACGCAGTGTAATGTCAAAACGTCAGGCTAGCATCAAATGTTGGTGGTACTACTTCCAGATATTGTGATATAGCATTAAAACCGTCAAAAGTAAAATAAATCAATCAACTAATATTATTTATTTGTTAAATTTAACCTCCATTATTGCATGTCTATTATTCTTCCGCATTTTAATTTACTTAATTCAACCGTTGATTAATTTTATTTCTATTCCAAACACACCACTTAATTTACATTAATTATGTCAATTCTCATCAAAGAAAGAACCAAGAAAACAAATAAAAAAAAATATCACTGCAATTCATATAAATTACAAATTATAATTTTATAATTACTTCACTTCACGCATTGTGAAATGAATAATAAAAAATAGAAATAGCAAAAAAAAAAATAATTGGAATTAAATTTAAACATCAGACAAATCTTAACCGCGAACACAATAAAATTACACAACATTTTCACTTTTAATTAAAATTCTAAAATGCAGAAGAGTTAGTTTCCGAGAGAAATAATATTAATACAAAAAACGAATTGCTGCTCTTGCTCTTTATCCATAATTTATGATTGTAATTGCATCTTGTGAGAAATGGAAAGATATCTATACATCACCTTATGTTAATAATTAATATCAATGACATCAAGTGATTTTGACATATTAGATCGTGATAAAAATAATGTCGGATCGGATCCATAATCATATTGGTTCATCGATCTTCTTCACATCCGTAATAGTATAAACATTTTAAAAACTAATCACATAATATCCTCACGAATCTATCAATCATTTAACAAACTCTTTTGGAATGAAACAATTTACAATATCCAAAACCATTTTTATTTTA
>OY856188.1:288302562-288699033 GCA_963693315.1 Diogma glabrata
TAAATCGATCAAAATTTGATTGTGCTAAAAATTTGGCTCTATTTTTTTGGTGCAAGTCATGTTCTCAAATTTAATTCCTATATAAATAGAACGTTTGGTTGGCACACAAAATTTAAGAAACACAGAAATTTAATGCAAAAAAAAAAATCCCATATAATGTAAAAGCATTTCCATAATATGGAGTCTAATGACAGTGGAAAAATTCAACTTAAGTAAAAAATAATTAAGTGATGAAGAAGTTTCAACTTTGAAATTGTCATCGCCTCAACGGCGTAATCGATAGCGTGTCTGCCCAAAGATTCGAGCCGGGCACTGACGAGGGTGGGTTCGAATCCGATCCGAAACACGTAAAAAATGTGAATTGTAGTTTTTTTCTGAGAAACTTCAAACCATACCTTTGAATTGAAAATATTCCAATTACTTCTTTACTTACTTGAGTTTAATTGATCTCATAAATCCAAAATAAATTTAATACTCCCTTAATGTAGTCTAATGTTAATACATATAGAACTACAAATTGACCAAGTGTCAGCCATTGATTTCACATTGATTGGAAACAATCAATAATGACTATACAATCGTGACTTAGGATGTTAATTAGAATAGAAATGTTCCCCATTCTATGAATTCACACAAAGTATTGTCTAGAAATTTAATGCAAAAAAAAATCCCATATAATGTAAAAGCATTTCCATAATATGGAGTCTAATGACAGTGGAAAAATTCAACTTAAGTAAAAAATAATTAAGTGATGAAGAAGTTTCAACTTTGAAATTGTCATCGCCTCAACGGCGTAATCGATAGCGTGTCTGCCCAAAGATTCGAGCCGGGCACTGACGAGGGTGGGTTCGAATCCGATCCGAAACACGTAAAAAATGTGAATTGTAGTTTTTTTTCTGAGAAACTTCAAACCATACCTTTGAATTGAAAATATTCCAATTACTTCTTTACTTACTTGAGTTTAATTGATCTCAAAAATCCAAAAAAAAAAAAAACTAATCCAATATAGTTAATTTTTTTGCCAAGTTTTGAGCTTGTAGATTTCAATCGTATCTTGTTTATGATAACTTTTAACATTAGCTGCTCTTATAGATGAGTTCAGTAACATTTACCAAACTATTGAATGTTTTAAATTATTTACTTTGTTACTTTTTATAGTTTTAAATTTTTTCGGTCAAGACAGTCACGACATCAAATGCAATGAAATTTTTGGAATGAAATTCGTTCCACTAAAATTATGAAAGACATTTTTTCTTGTATTATAAAATTGATAGAATTCATATTTTTAACATTTGTTTATGGAATTTTTGGCCCAAAGTACGTGTTAAGGTTAAAATAGCTGACAGCTTTTAGAATGTTTATTGGATATGGTTTAATCGATTTGTTGTTGTTCTTTTAGTTTATGGGAAAATGATTTTACAATGCATTATTTGATTATATCTTCAATAATTTTAAATATTATTTTTGGGATTTGCCAAAACGGAATTTAAATATTATGACAAGATATCCAATTTCAAACTTTCATAAATTAAAATTTTTATAAAGAGTGAAAAGAATTAATAAGCTTTTTACAGAAGAATCTATTCCGTTTCAAATGTTTTGTAAGGTGGCGATAAATTAGCTGAAATTCATTAATCTAGGATAAATAGGATTACTTGATTGAGTCCATCTTATTTATGTTTATGGCACAATCGGTACATCATTAAATTTTTTTTTAAAAATAAACAAAACATGTCATAAACTCATCATAATCAAAACATATTTGACTTCTTTTTACCTTAAATAATCATACGTATTCGTTTTGTTTAACTAACATGTTAATGAACTTATAATGTTTTTACCTATTTAAATATCTATACCCAAATATAAAAGAAAAATGAACCGAAAACATTAACGTTAGCCAACAAAAAAACTACTTGACAGACAACAAGTTAGGTTAAAATTAAAACAAAAAAAAAACTAACATCAAAGGAAATACATTAAGATTCTGTTTATATATTATGGTAAGAAACTTCATACGAATTTAAATTTTGTGTCCAGCAATTTTTTTCTTTAAGTTTTAATGTAAAAAATTAAAAAGTTAAAAGATTAACTCGTTTTTGATGCATTATGCTAGGTCGATACGTTGAATTAATTTTATGTTTGAAGGGTTATTTGAATTTGGCTTACAACTTATATCACTTTGATTATTGAAGTTAGCGTAGATCAAAGATTATTGTTATGATTCGTCAATACAATTTGAATGGAATTTTCGGTTAAACTAGTTTATTTGGTTTGCTGTGGAAACGGTTATTTATCTTAATTTAATAGAAATATTTCTTCTTTTAAAAGATTTCGTTATTTATTGCTGTTGAAACTTGTCAATAAATAAACAAAAAAAATATCACTCGTTAAAAAATTTATGGTATACCTTGAGTTTATAACATGATTGGTTATACATAAGGAATGCAGGAAAAATGGCCAGGGTTTATTACTTCGTGCAGTAAAGAACGTCGTGATGTTTTTCATAGTTAAACAAATATTTTGCAATTTCGTATGGAGGGAACAGTTTTTGTTGATTTGGAATTTTTTTTTATTTTTGATCTACGGATGTAACAGTCCCGCGTACGACAGTCCCTGCTATTGGCATATGAGTTAACATGAGATATCACATACTACTGCAATTGCAGTAAAATATTACTATAACACCTTAGTTATCTTAGGAGTGCTGGCGGTATTCAGTCAACAGTAGCACTCTCAATCTTAGTTATGGAATATGCCTTAATGATGCCACGCTTTTGCTTGCTCAAATTAGCAAGCAAAAGCGACTTGCTTATATAACCACTTATATAACTCCATATGTGAGTTTTAATCATTGAGCAAGACATTGCGTCATATGATCAAGAAATATCCCACTAACTGGATTAATGTTAATCCACTTAAATTGCTTGCTTTCCTAGACACAAACAATTTAGTACACTTTAATATGACTATTTGTTAGGAAAAGGCACTACTTTCTGTGTGTGAAAATCCAAGATTGCGGATAAAAGCAAATTTCGAGCTCCATAAAAAATAACTCGTGTATTTGCGCAAGAACTCCTATAGCTTATCTACTAGTCGCCAAATGTCTAAGACATGCTAATTTAACGATCAATGTTGAGAATATTAATTTCGTAATCCCGGATGTTAAATACTTGGACTACGTTGTAGGTAGAGGTGTATTAAAAATATATGAAGACAATACCGCCACGATTGCTGAGTTGCCCGTGCCGCACAACCACGATGAAATAGATTAGAAGATTTTTAGGCATGTCTGGTTACTACCGTCGGTTTATTTCTACGGCCGCCTCATTAGTGGCACCCATATCGGATTTGTTAAAAAAAATCTACTAACAAATTAGTGTGGACCTCCGACGCTGTTGTCCTAGGCCTATAACTCGTTAAAGAAAGCATTGAGCAGCAAAGAGAAAAATTAATTTCCTAGCTTGTGAAAACAATAGTTATTCGGTTAGTTGGTAACGCGGCCTACGAATCGGAGGACGTTTTATCCCGACAACGCGAAATAGAATCCAAAGACGTGTGTCAATATATATGTGCCTTCCTCTAGTTCTCCTTGATTTTCTATAGTCCGAAAAGTACTTTTCTCTTTTCTTATATATTGGATGTTCCACCCTTATTCAGTCTTATTATTTAATGTCACCTAACTTAACCCCGCCATTTTTAAAAAACTTAAAAACAAAGATTGTTTGAAAACTTGTAGCAAGCAAATTGTTTGTTTGATTGCTACAGTTGTGGTGGATGTGCTACTCAGAAAGAATGCCATAACACCAATGAAAAAAAGTTGGCACGCTGAAACAATTTTTCGAGTAAAAGTTAGCCCCGCCATTTTGGAAAAAAAGAAAAACAAAGGGTCTGCTGTACGGTGCTAGAGTTGTGCTAGTTGTGTTATTCAAGAACAAATTTGTACCACCAGCAGAATAATTTAAACACGCTAAAACGATTTTTTGAGCTGAAGTTAGCCCCGCTATTTTGAGAAAAAAATTAAAAGCAAAGGTTGTGCTGTATTGTGCTAGGGTTGTGCTGGTTGTGCTACTCAGAAATAGTTCCATATTATCAGTGAAAAAAAGTTGGCACGCTAAAACGACTTTTCGAGCAGAAGTTAGCCCCGCCATTTTGAAAAAATGACAACCAAAGGTTGTGCTGTATTGTGCTCGAGTTGTGCTGGTTGTGCTACTTAGACAAAAATTCGTTACCCTAACAGAAATTTTTTACAAATTTAGCATCATTTTTTTCGAATCGAGGTTAGCCCCGCCATTTTGGAAGAAATCAAAAACAAAAGAAGTGCTGTGTTGTGTTATAGTTGTGCTGGTTGTGCTACTGAAAAAATATCGTATCACCAACAGAATAATTTAAACCACGCTTAAACCATTTTTCGAATGAAAGTTAGCCCCGCCATTTTGCAAAAATCAAAGAAGAAAGGTTGTGCTGTATTGTGCTACAGTTGTACTGGATGTGCCACTCAAAAAGAATCCCATATCAACAATGAATAACAGTTGGCACGCTAAAATGGTTTTTCGAGCAGAAGGATATTTTCGAGCAGAAATCATTCGAGCAGAAGATTAAGCAGAAGTTAGCCCCGCCATTTTGAAAAAATGAACAACAAAGGTTGTTATGTATTGTACTCTAGTTGTGTGGTTGTGCTACTCAGAAAGAATTGCATATAAGCAATGAATAAAAATTGGCAGTCTAAACCGATTTTTCGAGCAGAAGTTAACCCCGCCACTTTGAAAAAATACAAAATAAAGGTTGTACTGTATTGTGCTTGAGTTGTGCTGGTTGTGCCACTCAGACAAAAATTTCGTATTCCTAACAGAAAAATTTTATAACGCTCTAACATCATTTCTTCAAATAGAAGTTAGCCCCGCCATTTTGAAAAAAAAAATAAATTGAGTGCTGTATTGTGTTAAAGTTGTGCAAGTTGTGCTACTTCAAAACAAATTCGTACCCACCAACGGAAAAATTTAAACACGCCAAAACGATTTTTCGAGTAGAAGTTAGCCCCGCCATTTGACAAATCATAAAAAAAGAATGCTGTACTGTAGTGTACCATAGTTGTGCTGGATGTGTAACTCAAGAAAAATGCCATATCACTGTTAAATAAATGGTGACAGGATAAAACGATTATTCGAGCAGAAGGCTAAGCAGAAGTTAGCCCCGCCATTTGGCAAAAAAACAAAAACCAAGGCTGTGGTGTATTGTTTATTGTTGTGCTTGTTGTGCCACTCAAAAAGAATACCATACTACCAATGTAAACAATTTGACATGCTAAAACGTTTTTTCTAGCAGAAGTTAACTCCGGCATTTAAAAAAAAATATGTAAACAGAGGTTGTGCTATATTGTGCTCGACTTCTGCTACTTAGAAAAAATTTCATATCATCCATGGAAAAATTGTGTAAAGCTATCATCATTTTTTCGATTACAAGTTGGCTCATCCAGCACAACCGTAGCACAATACAGCACAAGCTTTCTTCTTTGATTTTTGCAAAATGGAGGGCTAACTTTCATCCGAAAAATGGTTTTAGCGTGGTTTAAATTATTCTGTTGGTGAAACGATATTTTTTCGGTAGCACAACCAGAACAACTTTAACACAATACAGCACTTCTTTTGTTTTTGATTTCTTCCAAAATGGCGGGGCTAACCTCGATTCGAAAAAAATGATGCTAACTTTGTAAAAAATTTCTGTTAGAGTAACGAAATTTTTGTCTAATGCCGGGTCCACACCTATAAATTTTTGTGGCGAGCGCGTGCGTCGCAAATATGTTCGCCACAAAAATATTTTATCACACAAATATTTATTCACGTAAATTTTTACGTCACTCCGCTCTCGCCATTCGTGAAAACGATAAAAGGCAAATGTAATTAAGAAAAAAATGATTTGCTCTTTCTGCAATCTTTCAATAATTTGATGATGCTACAGATATCAATCATATTGAGTAAATGACAATGATCATTTGGTTTATGATAATTACAAAGTTGAAGTCATTTAAGAAACTATTTTTAGACTTCCTTATATCCACGACAGGTTAATACATAGCCGAACTTGTTTTGAAAGAGATGAAAGACTTGTTTTTACAAGGACAAGGCTAGAAAAACAAAAGTATCATGAAATGGAGAGGTAAATAGAACACAAAAAATGTGTTGGACATTAATTCTATTGCTTTTTGGTGGGTTTGTTCATGACCTATGCTGCTCTATGATAACATTATGGTACAAACAAAAACACTTTAGCTACCATATGAACCACAATCATATATGCCGAAGTCAAATAGGAAAAAAAATAATTCACTTCACTAGGCAATAAGCATACGTCATAAATTAGATATTATAACAAACAACTTTAAAAGCATTTTCGTACTACGAAAAAAAAAAGATTATTTGGCAACAAATCATTGTAGATAAATTTTAACTCCGTTTTAAAAATGAAAGGTTTATCCATTTAGCCTCCTTAAATCCGTTTAATTATTTTAAAAATTAAAGCTTTTTAGTAAAAGCCTCTAGCCTCCTCTCACCTAAAATCTTATTTTAAAACGAGGTGACAATTCACCAACCCAGGCGCACCCGAGGTTGGTAATGCCGTCTAGGGCTCTTTTTCGGCTTGGCTGGTAAATTGTCCTCTCGTTTTAAAATAAGTAGTGTTTGAAATAGTTGAAGAATAAACTATTACCATTAAAAATTTAATATTATTACAATTACACCATTTTCACAAATTTTTCTTGCCTTACAAAAAAGAGGTTTTTCCCGAAATGTAGAAACCTTTGATGATTCACACAGATATGTGTAGAACTTACCTTTTAGCGTGATTTTGTCGTCAGAGTTGAAAAATTCAAAATTACTGCTCATTGCTCAAGAAAATTAATTATAACCAAAATCCTAATCCCTAGTTGACATGGTATTTTCAGATTTTCGGAGACTATAGTTTATAATAATTTAAAAACACAAAACATTCCTAAATTTGAATGAAAAAGTACCATGAAAAAACGCGTAGGGGAAAAACGCGTTGTAGGAGAACTGTCACAAATTTCGTAACATAATATATGGAAATCGTGTTTGAAATTGTGTAATCAGGGATTGTTGAGTCGAAATTAAATAGTCTCAACTTATAGTTGGGAAGCTATATTGTAACCGTAATTGAAATCAATTATGATTAGGCAAGTTGTTAAATTCTAATAAACATGAGTCAACTAAACTATTAAAAACAAATTTATTCAATTCGATCGGAATCTTCTGTTATTTTACATTCATTTCCTTATACGAACTTATATTTCTTAATTGAATACTTGCTTCTTCTTTCGTTTCAAAATAAGTTGAGCTATAAAGAAAATGCGTTATTATATAGAGAAACTAAAAGTTTAGTTGTGTCGTAAATATTTATGTGAATTTCTTCGTTAATAGTTACATGAATTTAAAGTATTTTAACCGGATGTTGCGATATGATAAGAATCATTTGTTATTTTTAAATATTATTTTCATTTAACTTATTTCTATTACAATTTCAAAAAAAATCTACATATCAGACTTTAGATTTTATAAGTTTAAGTTAATTATAATAAAATATTGATAGTTAAAAACGGAATATTTATTACTCAATTACCGAACAACATGATATATTGGAAAGGAATCTAACCTCACATTTTATATAAGTAAAGATAACCAACAATGTTTTTCTTCTACATAAATACCGATTCTTCGATTATTTTTATTAAATATTTTGTTAATAATTGTGCATCTAACAATTATTTAATTCAACCATAAAAATATTTTATTAACTTTTAACACAAAACTTGATGAAAATATATTTTATTATGAATTTACAACATTATTTTACCAATATCTCATAAAATTAAAAGAACTTAAGCAACCTGACTTGTTATTAAAAAACAAAATAAAAAAAAAATTATAAAGTAAAATAAAATTAATAATTATTAAATTGTTTCAAATTGATAATTTTAGATTTATTTTATGAAAATTACAGTGGTAATTTTAAATTGCTAACTGTTCGAGTTATTATTGACTTTGTTATTGAAGAAGAAAAAATTTTTTTTAAGTATAAGATTGAATAAAAACAACAAAATCGTTGATACAAATATAAAAAAATTCAAACTTGCGTGTTTTCTGATGATTTATTTTGGTCTATATGTAATATGCTAAGGGCAGTTTAAAATTAACCGTGTAATGGTAGTTGAAGACGGTGTAGAAAGAAGTTATTAAAAATTGGAGTAATTGATAGAAATCAGTATGCAAATGAGAAATATATTTTTTATGAACAGTAATTTTATTTTAATTTAAATGATGATGATGATGATGATGCGGAAAGAGATAATATCGGGGAGGGGTTAGTTATGTGATAATCAATCATAATTGACAATATTCTTCATATAAACTTTACTTGTGATAGAGTTACAAATAATTAGATTTTGTTCTTTTTAATTATAAACTCAACGTAGGATTTTTAGCTAAGACATTCAAATTGTTTAGATGAAATGATGGCCATGAATCATAGCTATCCCAACCGTTGAACCAAATCTCGGTTCGTTTATTGTCTAAAAGATTCAGCAAGATTCCAACCTTGTTAGATAAATTTACCAAACCAGACTTAAATTTTTGCTTAATTTTTTAAAATCAATGACCTGGTTGACTTTGGAAAATACCATAGCTGGATTTGTGCAATAAAAAACTAATTAAATATTCCTATAAGTATTCCTAAAACATATTTCAGGAATAATAAAAAATTAAAAGAAAATTGTAATAAAACTTCAAAATCATTGTAAAATTTATTTATCAGAAACTTTGTTTTGCCAGTTTATAGTTCTGTTTCATTATTTTAGGATAGCATTTTTTGCCAATTCAGTTAGTTAGTGTTTGATTTTAAAATCGAAAAATGAATAAAAATTAAATAATCAAATTTACGGAATAAAAATATTTAAAACTTTAATCTAATTTGCAAGTGTTTTTATTTTTATCAAGCTTAATCCACATGGAAACGATTTTAAATTGAAATAAATAAATTGGACTTAACTACGTCATCTTGGTTTTTGTGTAGTGTAGATAAATATTGTGGACTTTAAGAAATTAATTGAAAACAGAAAATGTCAAATTGGACATGCAATGGACATGCAATTAAATATGCTTGCATGGAACATTGTACGTTTGAGTACGTTGGTGATAACGTGGTGATATAATAATAGCAAAATTACCAACAAATCCAATAGTGCATATACGCAAAAGAGTTGTCGGTTTACCGGGTGATATAATTATAGTTCGAACATCATTTAATTTTAATCCATTTTCAAATAGTCACAAACATAACTCAAAAGTTGAATACAATTATGAAAATGATGAAAACAATTTCGACGAATCCAATGATCTAGACAATTTTAGGAAACATAAAATAAAAAATTTGGGGAATTCAACAAAAGACATACAAGGACGAAAGTCGCCATCATAATAGGATTTTTTTGTTCCGGATTTATCAAGACATCATTCAACAATTAAAAGTTACGTTTCATTTTTCTTGTCATTATTAGTATCTTGATTATTTATTTTTGAATTATTATATGATCATAATGGTCTTATAAATTAGAGTATTTTAGAGATTTTTTTCCGAGGAGACTAGGCCTAAAATGAACTATTCAACCGAGTTTGGCAAAAACCGATACTCTACCAATCAGAACCTCTGGTCTGAATAAAATTAATCAACCCCACAATTGATTCAAAAGAACATATGGTTAATCGAATATTTACGGGAAATTCCAACTTAATAAATAGTCTTTCGAAGCAATATCGTATAACAATATAATAACGAACAAACTACCTTTCAGGCGATTATAATCATATTGATTGTACTTTTTGTACTATATTAAGGAACATATGCGATCCGTTTACCAATCGTAAAATAAAACATTTTTGCTCTAGCGCGTAAAGTAGTTTTGATTGAGTAAATTCAATTTAAACAACTGCGCGAAATAGATATCATAAATATCTATTTTTTTGATTGTTTGTATGCATATTAAATTAATTGTTGAAAATTAAATTTTCTCATACGCCCCCTAAAAACATTGTTTTGGTGAAAAAAAACACAAGGGAATTTTTTTTAAATAAAAGAAAACGTGCCGCAAAATCATCGAAGTTGTTTTTTTGATAAAATCGTAAGTTTTTTTTTAAATATCTCATGAAATAAACAGATTTTAAGGAAATTGTCGTATTAATATTTTTGTAGGAAATTTAATTCTCTACAAATAAGGTTTTGGTCATATTTTGCCTAAAACGTATATTTCTGATGATATTTTGAAAAAAAATTTTCGTAACTCCCATATGCATATAACGAAAAAGCACTAATTTTGTTTTTTTCTTTTCACGATTGTATTTTTATTCTTTTTATTCAATAGCAGATGTAGAAAATTAGTACTTTTTCGTCATCCTTTTTATTTACGTTTCTTATGAGTTTGAATTTTTTTTCAAAATATCATCAGAAATATACACGTCTTAGGCAAAAAACGATCTGAAACTTTTCTGTAGAAAATTAAATTTCCTACATAAAATGTACATATGATTTTTTAATCTGCATATTTCATGGGATGTTTAAAAAAATCTGCGGTTTGATGAAAAACGTACTTTCGATGATTTTGTGGCACGTGTTCTTTTTATAAAAAAAATGCCCTCGTGTTTTTTGTCAAGTATTTTTATAAATACTTTTAGTATTTTTACAAATACTTTTGAAATATTTTTAAAATAAATATAAATTATAAATTATAATTATAAATCGGCAATTATAAATTATAGCTTATGAAATTTGATTTTTTTAAAAAAAATTTTTGAATAATTTTTTTGGTTTTTAAGGTTTGATTTTATTTAAAATATTTTGCTATTTTTGAAAATCATGGAAGTAATTTTTTAAATTTTTTTTCAATTTTTATTTTTTAATATTTTTTGAATTATACAATTCAATTCGGTTATCCAAATTTGTACGACCAACGTAAGTGTACAGGTTTTTTACTAACCAATCGTGAGAGGAGTTCCGCTAAACATAGCTCTTAATACTTTAATATCGACGGCGATTGTTGACGTGAAGTCTAATTTGAGACATTCCTCTGTTACTCACTAACAAATAAAAATATTCATATCCGCAAGCAAGACAAACGTTATGAGAGTGCTAATGCAAGACTACTATGACAGAGAGATTGCTAAAAAAATATTTCGTTTTCATTAAGAATTGGAATTTGGTTTGAAATTGATGATTTGGAAGTAGATAAATTCGTTTAGAGAATTTGAGTCATCAATTAGATATCATTACTGGCATCTATTGATATCCTTTCCCGAATCCCAATTTTTTGTTCGCTGAACGTTATCAACGAATGTTAAGCGCATTGAGTCCAATTTAAGGATCGTCGTTCTCACAATGAAATCCGCAAATTAATGCAAGCTCGTAAGCACTTAGAGTCTCGAAGACCTATAACGACTTTCTGCATGCCATTCTTCGTTTTTATTTCTCGAATAAAATCATTAATGATCACGCTTCTCTAAATGGTTAATGCTGCAATCACTTTCTTTTTATATGAAACATCTACGTGGTAGATCCAACTTAGGTATCGGCAGCCCTTTCGAGAATGTTCTCCATCGTTACGATTACCGATGTTAAAAGTTATGCAGAAAAATTATCTTAAATTCTTAAAGATTTACGCTTTTCTCACAATGATGTTACACCTGAAAATGAAATTTATAAAATGTGGATCGCGGAACAATTAACTGATAAATTGACCGCCCCGGGAAAAATATACGGGAATTCTGACCTGGGAAATCTCTTATTTTACACAAATTTTCAACAAAAAAATTATATCGATAGTAAAATTTAGCTAACAAAGACCAATAATTTATTGCAAGAGCTATAGGTAAAAACAAGAAAAGATTATATAAAATAGATTAAAAGCTTACATTAATTGATGTATACAATCCCAACTTTATTAGAAAATTGCCATCATCATTTAGGTTAAGATAAAATTTTATTCAATTAAACAATAATAAAAATTAACACAATTTTACATAATTTTAATTTAAATATTTTCACTTTATTTTAGAAAATAAAATCTCCTCGATCAAACAAAATGAACGAGCATATTATATATGTACTAAGATCCTCCATCTCTTGCTTACTCTATCCTCATCTTTTTCATCGTACTAATTTTAAAAATTTCCAATTTCTATTTCCTTGTATCATTTCAATAAACATTTCTATTCAAACGAACAAATATTGCTCTCCAAATAGAGACAACCATTCTTATTATTTATTAATGCACAACTGTATTCTGTCTACACACAATATTATGTCTAAGCTTCACATAACAAAAACTTCTATGTAGACATAAACAAGTATTTTAATTAATATTGAGTGACGCAACAAAGCAATTAACTAAAAAAATGTTAAAATATTATTGACTAACTTCTAGCACACCTACATACTTTTATGTGTCTTTGCATTTAAAGGCCGGAACCGAAACAAATTACCAACTATTAGCGAATTTATTTCAATATGAAAATTATTATTTAACTAATTTAAATTGTTTTTTAAAACTCGAAAAACTCGAAAAGTATGTGGTTCTCCTTATATGCATCCTTTGCTCTACTTCCGAGCATTCATGTACCCTCTAATCTTTGCTCAGACGTTTTATTGTCTGAAGGACTTCGGGAAAATCTTCGATCCTCCTGATCAATCCAAGATTGGTTCCTGAATTAATAATCTGACCACTGCAGCCTTCACGAAAACTGCCACCCTCTACAATTTGTGTTTTCAAACATGTACTTTTATGCCAACGTTCTTAATTTAATTGATAAAGCTTCCTTTGAACTAGAGAACTTGAATTCACAATCACGAGACAAATATCATTCTAAAGGCTACGTCAGTAGATATATGCCAGCTTCTGGTGAGTTTCCCCTGTCCTTGTCAGGTTTTTTGCCTTATTGGAAATTTTTTCAACCTGGTAAGGTCAGTTGGGAGCGTGATAATTTTTTTCTCTTGGATTCGAGCACTTCCTCTTATTTCCTTTCTTGCTTATGCTTATCAGGACGAATGCAGTCAATACAACCTCCTCCTTCGGTCCTGTCCTGTAACGACCGGAGTATATTGTGGAATATTTTTTGTACAGATAATATTTTTTGTAGATGCCGGTTTTTAACAACAAAAAATGCTACGGATGAAGTTCAACTCACAAGCAAGATGAACTGTATTTTCATTAAACCAACGGCCAAAGCAATTTTAATACTTTCTTTAACTAATAACTTATTTTATAAAATAATATTTTATTCTGCAAATATTTATAACTCCATTGTTTTATTTTAATTTTCAATATTTTACAAAGAGAGTACCTCCATCAGATATAAACTATGCACATAATTTGTAAATTTAACGGAATTTACATAATCAACTTAAACAAAATTTGAATTGAAAATTAAATACATCATCTGAAGATTTTTTTCTAAACTCAACAATGGAATTACTTATTAGTTAATAATAAATAATGTAAACAATCCTATCATCACACCGTCGAAACTATTTTTACACGAAACTTGATTATAATAAAAGTCAAACAAGAACAATATATGAGAAATAGACAGTAATGATGAGAAACTCAAAATCGAACAATGAGTGATTTATATTACTCAATTGTATTTCATAGTGATGTATGTTGTGCGCAAGAATGTACTGTTACAGCTTGGTTTATAAGACCTTTTTTTGAAAAGTTCAACATCGAGACAGTAATAAAAAAATAATTGGTGGATAAGTACGGTTTTGGTGTGTCGTTAAACTGTTGATAAACCTCCATGTAAAAACATCAATATCAATCTATAACATGAAAAGAATATCAATGTCAACTTTTTATTATCTTCAACTCATCACATGGACAATAACTAACAAACCTATAAAATAAACTAAATAGTTAATGTGTTTTATTGCAATTTTATGTTTATTTTTGTCACAAAATAACATTTCACACTTCGACTAGTGTAGGAAAAAAATGAAGATTTATTCAAAGTAATTTGAAATTAAAATTCAGAAGTTTTGTTTAAGATTAAAAGATTTTTACGTTTTAATTTTATATATTATAGTTGTAGCTTAGACTATGTGTGAGGTTAATGGTGGGTTTAATGGACTTGATGATATGTATGATAATAAAAATTACACTTATCTACTATGAAATCGCATAGTAAAGGTTTATGAAATTATGAAATTCTTGAAAATAAAATAATATTCATTTTACATGCATTCCTGTGTAACGTGATGTAGACGCACCTTTTTTAATGTTTCTATTTATCTTGCTGTACTCAAATTTTTAGCTAAAGTATAGTATAAGTTTGTAGATCATGTTAGGTTATTGTTTCAGTTTAACACCAAAAACTACAACAATTTGTTACTTATCTACTGGCACTGGTGTGATGTTTGTACGGTCCTTGGACCTTTTTGTGACACCAAATACGCTTGATATCAGAAATCACACTATAATGATCCGTAGAATCGTTTCTTGAAATTCATGGTAATGCATCGTTAAGACTAAAAAAACTCAACGTATTCATACGGTTGAACGAAAGCTTAGGTGATCGAAGAAAATGTTTTGCGCTGTTATTTATTTATCTCGTTATTTATCTCGTTTGTTATTTATCTCGTGTGTTTTTCTGTTTTGTTTAAAATTTTTGAAATTGTTATGAAAGAAATTCGATGTTTGCAATTCAAAACGAAAAACGATTAGTCAAATGGGTATTAACGCACTCAAATATTTATGCCTAAGGTTAAAAGTTTTGAATCCTAGTATACTTTGCAGTGCCAATTTATGATGCTAAATGAAGCAGATTAAAAACGGTGAGTGGTTTAAGGTAGTATTGGATAAGGTATACTATACTCTGGCTGTTATTCGGTCCAGTACAGGAACTAGCTAGACTTTCTATGTCCCATAGTCCGGAACCCCAATCCCTCTAACCTTCAAACCAAAACCATACCTTTTTGCCTCATCAAAAACAAATTCGCAATATAAATCACAGTATATTGCTCTGTATAATCCCCATTCGAATTACCAACCCGATCATCACTATAATCCTCAATCCTATCTCCAACCTAATCAGTAGATCTCCCAAGTGGCACATCTATTCGGAATTAATATGTTTCCGCGAGAATTTGCACCTCCAATAACGCGCACCTTATCTACACTCAATAAAATAAAGGAAACTCTTACAAAACTTTTATCAATATACAACACAAAAAATTTTTTGATAAAACTACGTTTTTTCCAAATAATTGTTTTTGTAATCAACAATATTTTTGGTAAACTTACCAAAAATTTTGTGAGTTGTATATTTATAAAAAATTTGTAAAATATACTTACTTTTTTTTGGTATAGATATCCGCCACAGTTGATCGACTTCTTCTGAAAAGCATTCCAATACCATCCAGAATTGGAATGTAGTTTTCACCGGTTGACCATTCATTTATAGAATTGAAGTTCTGAATCACTGTTCCTTTCGCGATTTAACTGACATCCTTTCTAATCATCTTTACCTCTTATTCGCCGATCGCGCTTCCGAGTGATTTTAGCGATATCATCGACGGACCCAACTGTTCCATTGGTCTGACGTTTATCAAGCTTTATGCGTGGAGTTCAAGGATTGTCGTTCCAACGATGAGATCAGACAACTTATGAGTTCCCGTATCAACGAGCTGGTGAAGCATTTGACGACTTCCTGCACGCAATACTTTGTTTAACCGATAGGTTGACCACAAAGTCCAGTAACCAAGGCTTTTGGCCTCTCTTGAAGAATAACCTGTATGGTGGCATTCGCAGGGACCTGATGTTCGTACAAGTGTACAGCGTCGAACACTTGCGAGAGCTCTGTCGTGACCGAGAGAAGTTGTATGCAGACGTTAACTCTCAGTAGAGAACAAATCTTTTTTATAGGTCTGGACGACAAAGGTATGAATTACCCTTCGAGGTTAATGATCCTCAAAAGGAACCCGAAGTGTGTGCATTTAATTCCCCATCCATTGCAAACCCTTTTGCAAATCCAAACTGCTGAAACTGGAAACGACAAGGTCACATCCTTAAAACTGTACCGAAAAGCCACGAGTTTTCTGTTTCGGTTGTGGAAAAGATAACACCAACTTCTTAACTGCCGTCGTTGTCTTCCTTACTACCAAAACACTTAGAACATCACCCCATTTTGGATATAACACCTCTTCAAATTTCAGACTCTAATACTACTGCGCATTAACTCTCCCAGCTGAAGATACATCTACCATACATTTTATCTCAGCTGTGGTGGAAACTACCTCTCCTGTGGAATCAACCACTCTTAACCTAATACTTAGCTGCCAGATCCCGAACATTCATTAATCCCATTGGAAATATCAAATTCCTATCCAGATCCACTCTTCGAAAATACGTCGTTTCTGGCGTATTCGCAAATCATGCCGCCAAAAACTATTTCTTTAATTTTAACGCTTCCAAATGGTCTAAGGTATCATACCAAGGTGAAGCTATTGAATCATACCCGGATTGGACTGTTAGCCAGTGGAGCGTTTATCAGAGTCATTAGTGGTGCGTTCGCCGAAGAAATGTTACAATCTCCCCATCTTCTTACTTGCTCCACAGTCAAAAACAAAACCGGAGATAGTACAAGCCAAAAAGTTATTAGTTGTCTCATCTTTATGTCATTCGTCTCTAACTCGGGATTTTTATTTGATTATTGATTTTTCAAAACTTTCAAGTTATTAAATAAAGCTCTATTTGCATCGTCTTTAGATTCTATCGAATCAATTGCCACAGATCTTACTTCCTACGAAGATGAACAGCTGCAGGATGCAATACAGTTTCTTCTGTCGTTATCTAAAATGGTCAAAAGCATGTGTTTGAACCCATAATTGATGCTGGCAACGCACTCCCCATCAAATAAAGACACTATCCTATATCACCAGCAGTAGAGAAAATGGGAGATGAGCTGGATTGTATGCTGACGCTGGAGGTCATTGAAGAAAGTGCCAGTTCTTGAAACTCGCCAGTGGTTCTGGTGCGTAAACCTGGTAAAGTTTACCTGTCTTTAGACTCGTGTAAGGTTAATACCGTCACCAAGAAAGATACATATTTCCTTCCTCAAATGAACGGTATTCTAAGTCGCTTACCTTAAGCCAATTTCATCTCAAGCTTGAATTTTTTTTTCATGTGTCCGTTTACAAGCCCAATGTCAACACCCAAACAACCTAATACTCACTCCTGTATTTTTTGGGGCCACCTTCTGAGTCTAACCTTACCTGATATGCTATTAATTTCAAATTATTTTTTATTTATATGAGGCAACAATGTCCACCATAACCTCGAAAAAATTGCATGTCAGTAATTTATATGATAAACAAAATGATTTTCAGATAATTTTGTGGTAATTAGCCAATTTCAAACGAATCATTAATTTATAACACTTTACACAAATTCCAAAAAATAATTACAATTTCTTGTTATTTATTAATATTTAATAGTAGCTTTCAAAATAATGATAAACAAAAAATACCGATTAATCTTTTTAAAACAAAATAAAAAAATAACAAATTTTAACGCCATTTTATTATCATTATTTGTAAATTACTATAAAATAATTTATAAAAACAAAACCCAAGTATTTTTTATATTTTTTAGATTTTTAAAGTACGAGTCTATAATTTACAATTTTTTTGTAATCTATTTGGACTATCGTGTTTTATTTAAATTTTAACTTATACAAATAATAAACAAAAAATATTTTCATACTTCATGATGATGGTGTAACTGGAGGCGGTATTTAAGAAATCAGAGAATTCAACAAAAAAAATCTTATTCGCTAATGTTTAAAAAAAAACTACTAATATTTCCCTGGGGGAATATTTTATTATTTTTACCTAATTTTACCCTAATTTGAAAATCTTTATCGCAAATAGTCGTTAATTCATAAATAATTCTGCTTATGGTCTTAGGACTAAGGGACAATCCTTTGAGGTATGAAAAAATATCTGAGAAGAAGAACCGGCACTGATTTATAGATAAAAGTTAATATAAAACAAAACTTTAAGAATAATCAATTCTTTTAGAATTAATAAATAAATTGGAAAATATAAATATATTACGTAAAAACAACAATATCTTTTTTATAAAAAGAGTAATAACTAATGACTGACTGTTTGACTAATTTAATTTTTTAAACTTATTGTTTTCTAAAAAAAGTAGTATGCAAATGGGAACTACAATATATGTTGCATACATTTTTTAAAACCTATGTCGTTTAGATCATATCCTTATAGACATCGTGTGGCGTCTACCTCCTTCTTAGGAATATGAAAACTTATTAAATACTGTCGACCGTTTTACTAGATGGTCAAAAGCAAACCCGATTGTTGATATACGACCAACAACTGTAGCTAGAGCAAAAGTCGATCAATACATTTCGCGATTTGGTGTACCGTTACATATTACCACAGATCTACTTGCGCAATTTGAATTTGGATTATTACAAGAGTTCATGAATTTACTTGGATCACACAATATTTGAATAACGGCCTTCAATCCTAAAGCCAATGGAACAGTGAAAAGGTAACATATACAACTGAAAGTTTCTTTAAAGGCGCACGGTATTACCGTGACTTGCAGTGATGCACTCCCAACAGTTTTACTCGGTACTCGCTCTTCAACCATATCTTCGACCATTTCATCAACCGGAGACAGAAGAAGAAGGTTGTTTCTAAATTTTAAAGAGAAAAAATCATAAAATAAAGAAAAAAATAATCGAAATTAAAAAAATAAGTGTATTTTGTTTTATTTTATGTTTGCATGTATTCTTTATAAATACATAGTAGGGGTAAAATAAGATAAAATACATTTAACAGTGTATTCTTTTCGGCTGCACCGAACAAGTTCCAATACCGAATTATCGAATGTTGTATTCTTTTGGAATGAATTTCATTACAAAAAAAATAATTCGGTGTTGGAACTGTACTGAAATTTGTTCGGTACAGCCGAAAAGAATACACTATAAGTGTGTGTTAGTGTTTATCAAAATAAATGTAAAGTGAGGATAGAACGAGTACAATTATATAATTGGTGAGATTGTTCTTTATTGAAAAATTATTAGGTATTCTATATTTAATGTTACCAGGCGGTAGACAGGTAAAAAGTTTACCTTTTATTGCTTTGATGTTATTGCTTTTTTTATTGCTTTGTTATTATTTTAAAGCATAAATTTGTTTTGTTTTGCCTGCTAACAAGAAATATAGAATTTCGTTTTAGTTGTTAGTAGGAATTTCGAACTTATTACTTTATCTGTACTCTTCAATTTTGTTAGTGTCTTTTGTGTTTCCATTTTTTTGCTTTTCCCTTATCGTGCAACGCATGAAACCTGCTATCGTGTTTTTGAGACTGAGATTCCCAGTTTTTTGTATTGTTTAGTTCTGAAATTTAGGCCTGGTCGAATTCCAGTTAACAATAAAATGTCTAGACTCTGTACAGAAAAGCAATACGATTGATTGATAATACCCAGCTAACGGACCAGCTTGATTCGCTCCAGCATCGAAGAAATGTGGCTCAATTGTAAATCTACTAACTATAAATATAACTTTAGCGAATTCTCCTTTAGAGAAATTCTAAATATCCTTCCAGCATGTGCGCAGTATAATCGACAAACAAGAGCTGCCGAGTTATCTCATCCATTTTATGTACAAATACCCCGTTGTAGAACTGTGTCTTTCCAGAACGACCATTTTAATAGAGTGGCCAAATTGTAGAACTCAATGCCCTCCTCTGTATTTCCCGATGAATTTTTCCCTCAGGCATTTAAAGAAAATGTACATCATAATTTAAAACAATTAGTATTGCTGTCCTTATATCCTTTTTCCTTCCATTTTCCTCATCTCCTTCCTTTATAGTTGGCATGGTCTCTTCGGATATTCAAAGAGTCGGAATAATGAATATTTCATGTTTAGTGTGCTAAACATGTCTAACTTATAAATAAAAAAAAATATCTGATCTTAATTCCACTCCAGTTGGTCTTGTCTACGGACAGCCTTAGGATACTTGGAGAACTAACAATGGATTCTGACTGTAATTCGCCATATCCTTCAACGCTGGTCGTAATTTAAAGCTATGCGTTGTTGCCTTATCCCTTAAGAATCTCGGAAAGGTCATCAAGACAATATTTACATTCCTAAAGAATTAGAAGAATGCGACTGTGTTGATAAAATCAAATCTGGTTTATCACCACCATATTAGGGCCCGTTTAAAGATAAAAGGCGTTTTCGAAAATATTATGTAATCGAAATAAACAGAAAAAAATATTTCGATTTCTTTGGACCGATTAAGCTAGCACAGGAAAAAGACACAAAATTAACCATCATTTTTTTACTTAAGGGGGGGGGCAGTATTGTGGGACTTTGATTTTCCAATTATGTCCCACAAATAAACAACGCCCCTTAGCGATTTAAATTAATAAATGGAAAATAAATATTTTGGAAATTGGTTTTAAGATAATACAAAGAAAAGAAATTCTATCATTCTCGTTGCTACCTTTCAACAATTAATATAAGTAAAATAATTGTTAATTTTGTTGCAGCTGCTGAATAACGGATAGTAGAAGAATCTTCTACAGACTGCTGTTTGGTATCTTGAAAAAGATGTAAGCGTCGAAAACTGTTTTATTGCCGCTCCAAAAGAGAAGTTTTATTATCAATTTAACGTTTACATTTAGATCAACAAGGAGATTGTAAATACTTGACTATAAATCTGCAAAAACAATAGCACGATTTTTTAAGGACCCATGGAAATAGCCGTAACCGTAGCCGTGTCAGTTCGATATGACTGTCGAATATTTGGGCATTGGATAAATAAAATGAAAATATTTTATTGGTGCTGTAGCCTAGAATAACAGTAGTCCCATTTATTTTTTATACTGATGTAAAAAATCATAATGATGGTAGGACAAGTGCCTGTTACTTTGGTTTTCTATTTTTACTGGTCTTTGGTTATAATTTACTTGGCAATCGAGAATGATTTCGATTGAATCTGGGATGGGATGCTGTTGTGCAAGGCAATTATTGGAATTCCTGCCTGTTTCATTTCAATTATTCCACTACTGTTCAAAATTTAGTTCAATTAATTAATTTTCAAAATAAAGAGTACCAAAAATGTCTTTAATATGTTTGTCAAAGTGGGTTTTACTTACCAAAATACGAATAGCTCATGTTAGTGTAACTATATTATCAGGAAAATTTCTATCATTTTATTTGATTTTATTAATATCAGCTAATTTCATGATTTGCTTTTTTAGTCACTCATTTTAAGTTATGCGGGTTGCGCTTGTGTATTTTAATAAAAAAACTGGAAAATTTAGATTCTTTTTGAAAATTGATTAAGTGTGGCGAATAGGAAAATACCCTCTCTCTCTGGCGTTTACATCCCATGGAAGGATTTTGCCGTGTGTGCAATTAGTTTCCATTCATCTCGTTCCATGACTATTTGATACCAGTTTTGTCATCCTTTATCACGAAAGTCCTGGATGATGTCATTACGCCAACGTTGTCTAGGCCTTCCTCTTCGACGAACACCAGCTGGTTGTTGTTGGGACACTTTTTTAGCATTCTTTTAAATCGTAGTCTGGGTACAGTTTGCGAGGTCGTTCTTGTAATGAGCCCGAGATAATCGGAGACCAGTATACATAATTCATAACAAATAATTTTTTTACAGAAATGGGTGGGCTCTTCAACCCAAATGTTTGTGAATGGGGCCGTTCTGATGATCTCAAAAAAGACGTTTTCTACATTTGTATAGTCAGCTTACTCCAAGCAACCGCTAACATGGAGAACAGACGCTTGAGTGGCATTGGTTTTAAGGCGTCAATGACTCGCCATGATGAAGAATCATGGGAGTATAAGCAGTATTTACTCTGCACATTTCAACTGCACCAACCTTATTCTGTTAGCGTTACGTAGCACTGGGCGTACTTTGCATTTCAGATTTACCCAAAGGAATTTACTACCCGAGGGAAATTGACATCTATGTTATAACACAATAAAATAAAGCATTTAAATGTTATTCAAAATCGTTGTTGTGTTCCTTTAAGACATTTATATAAAATAAGTAAATCACATTATGATATCTAAAAGAAATAGCGTCTAAAGCGTCTAACGTCTCAGAAATAGTGTATAAACCCCTTAATTTATTATTAATTGTAACCTAATACCTGAACGTATATTACATAACAAAAGACTTAAAAGTGACGAACCTTTTTATAATAAATGAAATCCTAGTAATTAGTTTATGGTTAAAATTTAACGAAATTGCTTAAAGGTAAACATATCTTTGATAAAATAATTAATATAACGAAACAATTTTCTTCTTTTTTCAACACAACATTTACCAAGAGATAATTTAATAAATATTTAGAGTTATAAAGTTATATTCCAATTGATATCAATCAATCCATCAATCAATCACAATATGTCATATTTTGAATTATAAATGTTTTATACAAAATATATTCGCAGTCATTCATATAACATACCTAAATATGCTAGGTATCTTTTTTATTAGTATAAATCACAATTCATTCTTGTCGTATAGTAAATAAATGCATTTACAATAAAACAAATTTCAAAGTTTAGAATCAATAAACTCATTGCGTTTATTATTGGAAAATCCAAATTATATTATTAAAATATTTGGGTTCGTCGTTTGTCCAAGTCTTTCGATATTCTTTTTTTTTTTAAATAAAAAGTGTTGTGTTATAGGGTTTACAATATGTGTCACAACAACACGCAAATACCTTTAAAGACGTAGGTCCCACAACAACTTGCGCTCTACGGTGTTGATCGACGCTTTTTTTAAACCTCTGTTGATTGAAAACACCTGAGACTATGGATTCCAGCAAACTATTCCATTTGTATGCCGTTTGGACAAAGAAATCTTTCTGTGATCTACCAGTATGACAGCGCGAGATCTTGACCGTTTGACTGTTTGCGCTAGCCGATTGTCGAGTGGAACGGGGGTAAGAAAAAGTTTGAGGCATGGTGCTGCTGATTTCATCTGAGCACTGTTGATAACGATATTTGTAAAAAACAACAAGGTCAGCAACAGTGCGACGATGTTGTATGGAATTAAGTTTTGATGTCAAATCTCAATCACCCACAATTCATATAGTCCGCTTTTGAATATAATTAAAGGTATCGGATTTTGGTCCCTTTTTGGGGACGGACTGGACATTTGCCAACTTCCAGCACGAGGAAAATATACCAGATTTGTAAAGGAAAACTTAATTAATTTATAATTTTTAACGAGCAAACAAAGTGTTCAATTTATGTTTGTTATAACACTTAATCACAAATAATAAAATTTTCAAGAAAATTAAATCAGACTCCTATCTAAATGATATATATATTTAAACCTTGATCTCAATAACAAAATATGAAAAAGACATTATTATTTTCTTATAAGAGACTTTTCTAAATTTTATTTGAAATTATTTTCGTTTAAGATTACAAAATAAAGTTAATGACTAAAGAAGTTAATTGAGCTATTTTTATTTCATTTTGTTATATTTTTTTTAAATAGAATGAGTTGAATAATTCGTTTAAGAATAAAAAATTGCTGAGTAAGTATATGAAATGTGATTGTGTTAATTGATTGAAAGTAATAATTAGAGTAAAATTAGCTATATAGTCGTTTTCAATTAAAATAAATATTATACTATTTTGTTTTTGTATAGATGTTCGGAAACAGAAAATATTACTATTATGTCATGTAAGCTACTCGTCTGTTCAGTTTGCTTAAATCATGATTGACAAAATGAAGGAAAAAAATTACAGTAAAAAGTTTTGACATAAAACACACGCATTCCACATTGCATTATGTAAGACACACCTGTTTTTTAATAAAAGCAACTTTTTTTAAACATCTTCACAATTTTTTTGCCTTATGGGTCACCTCTTTCACTTCTATTAAATTTATAAATTCAAAATAAAATCGTCGAACAAACATAATTTATTGATTTATGTAATAATAATACACACGTCAAAGATAAATTGTAAAATAGTAAAATAATTTATGATTAGGACAACAAGTGGAGATAGATGTTAACATCGATTTTTTTTGTTGGTGTCTAAATATTTTCAAAGAAGGTAATCAAAATAAAACTTGAATCTAACCTGAACTTAATTTTTCAGTTTATTCAAAATTGATAAACTTATTTTTTACAAAATATTTGAGATTATTTGATGAGATAAAAAACAGAAGAATGTAACAAAAAAATATTTTTGACTTTGGTGTATATCCCAAAGGGTTATGAAGCAAGTGGTTATCTTTTCATGAATTTGAAACATAAATTTGCACAAAAAATATTTCAATATTAATTTTTCTTAATTATATTCCAAAGTAATCAAAGAATCGTTATTTGATTAATTTAAAAAAAAAAATTAGGTTAGGAAAAAAAACGAACATAAGCAATTTTTTTTTTCAATTAAAATTCTTTTATTAAAACAGATAAATGTTGTCTTATTTTTATCAAAAAATAATCTTACCTTAATCTCAACAAATAATAAATAAAAACGACGATAAATAACAAAGAAATTTTCTCTAACTTCTATTGCAACAATACCTGTGCTGTGAATTCAATAAGAAAATATAAAGAAAACTTTTTTAATTGGAAATACTTTCAAATCAATTAAAATCGATATTAGCTTTAACATTTTATAGGAAATATTCAAGAAATGTCACGCGCTTTTGTTTTGATATTCGTTCAATTTTAAAAGAAATTTTTATTGATATTCATATATGAAAAATCAGTGAACGAACTTCTTTTAATATGTTATGAAATTAGTTGCGGTTAGAGGATCATCCCATTTTCTAAATAGTCTTGATTCGTAAGTTGATTTATTAACAATAAGTTCTCAGATCCAGCACAATAATAATAATCACAAGAATGATTATGATAAATTTTTAATTTGTGTTGGGTAAGATGCCAGTAGAGTTTTGGTTTTGCTTGCTTAAACTTATACATACAACACATAATAGTGTGACGGTCACGCGATTTTTTTTGATATAATAGCCTGACACTCACACGAATACATAAAATTGTCTCATACAAAATCGCCTCGCGCCTAAAGAAGTTTTCACTTTAAAAATAAAATAAATCGGTAAAAAGCAATGTTTTTAGAAAAATTCGCACGAACAACATTGAAATTTGATGCCAATAATCCAGTAAGTGGAATATTCCTTGATCATGTGACGCACTCCATTCTTCAATAATTAGCGCCCAGATATATAAGGCTCGTTTATTCAAGCAAGCAATATCGTGGCTTCTTTTAGAAATATTCCATATCTATGAGAGTGTCACCGTTGACGATGAATACGGTTTATTCCGTAGCATCCGAAATATATCACCTTGGCTATAGTCCCACTGCTATAATGGTATGTGATATCTTACGGTAGTTCGTATGTCTATAGCAGCGACCGGAGAGAAATAAAAAAAAATTACAAATCAACAAAAACTAATCCCTCCTTCGGCCGATAAAATTTCTTTGCTCTTTATTTTTAAGTATTATATTATTTTATATAAAAACACTTTTAGTCATGAAAGTGTTTTAAGTCATGAAATTTTTTTGGTATGATGATCGCTTAAAATTAAATAATTTAATAAATAAATAAACAAACTACATATAACAAAATAAATTATGATTTCATAAATATAGTCTATTTCCGGCTTCGTGTTCTTACCAATACCCAACCTACTGATCCATTACACTTACGTGTTATTAATTTTTGTGTCAAATCAATTATCAATCTATTTTTCCATATAACTAATTTTAAAAATTACACAGCAATTAATTATATCAACTTCTTGAAATTCTTCATATAATAATTACTATTTTGATATTTATTATTACAGCAATAAAAATATATTTCCAACATTTATGACTTATTTCTGTCATTACCTATTTTGCTGTTAACTTGTATAAAAGTCATCATCAATTCAATTCCATTTTTTCTATAATCTGTAATAAAAAAAATTGAATATAGTATGAGAACTTGAGATAAATTTTTGTAATTAAATTAATGAAAAAATAAAATCTGCAAAATAAAAACAAATTATTTATAATTTTTTTGTTTTGATTTTGCGGTGGAAAGTTAAAAGTCACGTTGAATATGTTTTATTATATTTCTATATTATATACATATGATTTCTCTAGATTAGATTATCTCATGGTTGTTCGTTTCAGTACAAGATGTAGGTATTCTGAAGAAGAGATTATTTTGTGGGAATTAAAAAAATTAAAATATTAACATATAGTAATTAAGCCTAAACTAAAATTCATGAATGTTTTTTTTTTTCAAAATACAAAGTCAGGTGTATTGTTTTTTGTTGTTGTTAACAATTGTTTAAATATTCAAAATTGGCGGCTTAATTATACATAATTTAAAAAATATGTTTAAATATTTACATATAGAAATGAAAGGAATTATATGTAAATATTATGAAATTGAAACATCAAACGAAATTTATAAGAAAATTATAAAATCAAATGTAATTGATTTGTAATTTTATAGAAATTATGAAATGTTCATTGTTGCGAAGGTAAAATGGGATGTATTTTGGTTCACATGGGATAGAGTTTAAAATAATAAAACTAATATTCTGTATAAAACTGCAGATTTCGTGAATTAGAAATAAATAGTCCAAGTGAAACAAAAACAGTTTCCTTATAAAACTGTTAGATTAATAACTATAAAGGCTATAAACTTATCTACAAAACCTCGTAAATGTTCACAAAACAATTATTATTACAGAGAAAATTCTGACACTCCCAATTTTTGATTTTATAAAATAAGATTTAGGTTCAAGAATTTATTTGATAAACAAATTTATTATTTACAGAGGTTTGAAACAGGAGAATTAAAGAGCCTAATGGCTGTAATGATAAGAAATGCATATCACCATTCAAGTTCAAAAACACTCAATTACCTCCAGATCCAAAAAACTAATTATCCTGTAAATACGGCTACCAGAGAGATTACCAATATTAATAGCCGTCTATTTATTTTAGACAAAAAAAGCAAACTGAATTTTTGAATCGAAACGGGAGCAGTCTTTTCCTGCATACTGACAGCAAAATACTAATCTTCAGCCGCTAAAAATTTGAAGTTTTACTTATCAGCTGCAAATGGAACTAAAATTAATACTTTCGGTAATGATTTGTTAACTTTAGATTTAGGCATTTTCCTTATTTCATACATGAATTTTTGTTGGCAGAGGTCAGAATAATTATAGGCGCTGGTTTCTTAGCAAAATTCGAATTTAAAAGACAGCGTTTAGTTGACACAGTTTCAAAAATTTCAACCAACGTTGTTTCAGCCGCATCAGGCGATACACAAATAGCAGCAACCTTCAAAACAGATGAAAAATATGAAAAACTACTTACCTACTTACCTAACTATTTACCTTTTGCAAAGTCTCGACGCTTTGAACCATTAAAGCGTTAAGCGCAAAGCTGAAATTCGATGCTTAAATCTGTCATCTATCGGCCCTCGTCTTTTCCATAGTTGCATCTCTTTTGCACATAGTGGCGAAGAAAGATAGTGGAGACTGGCGTGCAAGTGGGGATTACAGACGGTTAAATGAAGGTACTGAGCCTGATCGATTTTTAATTCCTCATGAAACGTAGGACTTTTAACGTTTGGTATAGATGCCTAAGGCATCTATTATCCAAGGGTTCTATAAAGTTTGAAAATAAACGAATGTATTACGGTTTTTCCTTTTCAACGCGAACTCTACAGAAGAACGATCTCTAAATCTACACTTTATAATTCATAACCTATTTACAGTTTTCGAAACCAATTAAAACAGAACAATAGTAAATTAACAAAAATTAAGATAAATAAGCTTACATTATTATAACTGCTGATCTGCTTCGCCAGACAATGTTACTTTCTCAACTTCATTATGTCGGACGCACATCCAGCACCGCATTATTCCATTTAATACACAATTCACTCTGCATTACACGTCTTCCATGATATCATACCACATAAGGCGATTCACATTGCCTTTTTCCTCTGGTAAAACTCTCATTTTCTTTAATTTACGTGTTAGACTATTGGAAGACATAATTCCTCTTTTTTTGTACATCACAACTTATATAACTGCAAACACAATTTATTTTCTCTTATAATGAACCGCCATTATAATTGATCACAGTACCTTCTGCAGCAAATTAGATTAATACAAATTCTTGCACAGTTTCCATTATACCAGAAACTATTATCATATATTAATAAAAAAATTTGCTGTACAACACAATTCTTTTATTTGTAATATCACAGATTGAATTTATTGTTAGACATTTACACTATCATCTGACAAGGATTTCATTTTAAATCATAATTTACAATTCTTTTACAACATTTTATTTATAGAAATAAAACAGACAATAACATATAATCAATTTTTTTTCTTTGTTTCTTTTTAATTTCTTTTTTAATAGCACAAGAACCAATATTTTACATTTTAATCTTAGTTACATTTTGATTTTAACATTACTCTTGGTTTTAGCATATTCAATTTAAATTTTAAATTGCTACTCAACTGAATACCAAAATATTTTTAGTATTTATAATATTTAAAACAAAGCAAGATAAGGAGAGTGATTGTTTGTTGATCGCATGACTCTTCCGTTTCGTTTTATTTAGCAAAGATATAAAATAAAACAATTAAAATTCGAAAATATGGAGGGGCTGAAATCTCACAGCTCTGAGATATCAAGACTTTGGTCTGGGTTAAGGATTTTGATATAGTTTTCGGCAAAAAACTTTTATGAGGACATGGTTTTTAGTTTTGGGCAGCGATGTACATCAAACAAACCTCTTTGTTGAAGTACAAGTTTTTATCTCTGTTTAAAAATTTATTACAAAACTAACACGAAACATCAATACGTTGCCGGAAAATTATAATCAAAATTCCAAAAATATTGTTAAATTAAATAAAATAAACTTTTTCAAAATTCCAAAAATATTCCAAAAATTAGAATAAAATCAAATATTTAAATATTTTCTAAATTCGAATAATATTTCAAAAATTCTTAAAAATTCAAACTTTTTCCAAAATTCTAAAAATATTGCAAAAATTATTACAAAATCAAAAATACAAACTTTTTCAAAATTCCAAAAATATTTCAAAAACTATAACAAATTCAAAAATTTCCATGTCCAATTTCATTTTAAATTACATTTACGTCATAAAAACAGCTACATATTTTTTCCCAAAAAATTGGCTAAAAAATTAAATGAAATCATTTTTTGACACACTTGACATTATTTTTTGACAAACTTATAATGCCATAATTTTCTATAATAATAATAAAATATCATGTCATACGAACTATTAATTTTATTTTTTTCTAAGAAAATAGGGTAAAAAATAAATAAAAACCTTTCTTTTGACACACTTGACAACATTTTTTTGACAAACTTATAATGCCATAATTCTCAATAATAATATTAACACTTCATTTCAAACAAACAATTAATTTTATTTTTTTTCCAAAAAATTGGGTAAAAAAATAAATAAAAATCTTTCTTTTGACACACTTGACAACATTTTTTGACAAACTTATAATGCCATAGTTCTCAATAATAATAAAAAAAAATTTCATTTCAAACAAAATTTTAATTTAATTTTTTCCCAGAAAATTGGGTAAAAAAATCAAAAAAATCTTTCTTTTGACACACTTGACAACATTTTTTTGACAAACTTATAATGCAATAATCTAGATTTTGGTCTCACATACCAATCCCGACCATCAAGATTTCTCCAAATTCAATGTTTCTACTCGTAATCACTTAAAATGAACGTTTTTTAACCAAAAAATATGCAAATTTCCTTGTTTTGACACACTTGACGATTTTTTTGACACACTTCCGGTACAGTTATCAAACACATCGTCCTTTCGGCTCTTCCCATTGAGTAAACCTATTTTTAGAAAAAAAAAAATTTTTGAAATCCGTTCAGCGGTTTTCTAGATTTCGTCGGTTGTGACGGACGGCCGGACGGCCGGACAGCCGGACGGCCGGACGGCCGGCAGACAGACACACATTTTTTTTTTTTGCTCTTTTAGAATCAGTAGGTCCTAAAACGTCGAGAAATGCCAAAAAAAGTGGGGGTAAGAATTTCACTTTGAGCTCATGAATGTAATACTTAGGTCTTTCAGACCGAAGTAATATTTTAGAGAGCATTCAAACATATAAAAAAACTATTATGCCTTTGATGTTTCTTTTACAGGAAGTCCGAAGATTATGTATACTGATTGTTTGGTAATAAACAATGTTAATGAAAAAATGTAATTTTTTATATTATAAATGAAAATGTATTATACATGAATTATACATGAAAATGAAAATGTATTATACATGAAAATGAAAATGTTTGGTGGTTGAACAGGAATTTAGTTTCTACTATTAGTTTGTTGTTCTAGAGTTGGTGTAGATTTCTTATAAAATGCTACCTGTTAAATATCACGTAGTTTGGCGGGCATAACACTCACATTCAGGATTTCACTATATTTTCTAAAATCGATTTGGTTTATTATCACCAAATACCGATCGCTAGTGAAGATGTTTATAAAACTGCGATTTCAACACCATTTGGCCTTTTCGAGCTCCCTCGAATGGCTTTTGGTCTATGATACGCCAGTCAGACGTTCCAATGTTTTACGAACGAGGTAACTGCTGAGTTACGTATTTTATTTGTATGTATTGATGATATCTTGATCACTACTCACAATGAAAAAAAATATTTTGTTCATCTAAAATTGGTGTTCGAAAGACTCGAAAAATACGGTTTAACAATAAAACTAGCGAAATGCATTTTTGGTGTAACAACACTAAAATTTTTGCTAATTATACAATTTCAAAAGATAGGATTCTACCATCAGTATATAACGGAAAACCCATTCACTGGTTTTCCTAAACCAACTTCAAATAAACACATTCAAAGATTTATAGGGATTTTAAATTACTATCATAGGGAACTGGCCCATCCTGCTCAATATTTTCCTCCTATTTATGCCCACCTAACATTTTTACAAAAGATACCCCAAATCAAAAAGAATTTTTCCTAGCCAGAGGATTGTGACAAACTTGTTGACAATCAATTACAATCAAGCATTTCAAGTATTTTATCGAAGGTTAAACGTTCGCAGTATACACAGACCACAAACTACTCATACAGGTTTTGGAATTCAAAACCGAACTGATCAAGGTGGCGAAGCATATCCAGTATAGCCGAAATATCAACCAGAAATATCCAGCGTACCATTCACAGTCAAATGGTTTAGTGGAAAGATTCCGCAGATACTTGAAAGGATCCATAATGGCTAGATACAACACTTCAAACTGAACCAAAAAACTACCAACCATATTGCAAGGAATACGTGTTGCGCATAAAAAAGATCTGCAATGTTCGGTGGTGGAAATGTTGTATGGACAAACATTACGGATTTTTTTCAAAAACATAAAAAAACTCTTTTAAAGCCTTCCCATCCCCGACAAAATTGGTCCGATTGTCATTATACATGTCAGTGCAAATACCACGCCTTAACGGAGATCTTTGGAAGGTACTAAGAAAAACATCTGTTGTTAGCTTTTATAGCATACAATGAAATTGGACCAGCGTAGTCTACTCCAGTTTTTAGAAAAGATCTTGCTGTGTTGGGGCATCTCTGTACCTTGCACATCTGACACATTTATGGATAAATTTGCGTACTAGCTTTCGATTTCCAGCAAATATCTTTGCTTGAGGGAGTTAGTTAAGAATGTTGGCCCTGCGTAAGTATTTCAGATGTTGTTCTTCGACAATCTTTTTCGCAAGTTAGCTTTTTCCACTTAAAATAATTGAATATTTGACTTCATAAGAAAATAAATAATTTTCAATTCTGCTTCCTACTCATAATATCTTGTTTTCATCTATTATTGGACTCAAACTTTCCAGATTGTTTGCATTTTAGACATTTTTCCTCATATATTGATAGCCCTAATATCAAGCTGAAAATCTTCGTTTTGACTCCAACGTAAAGTTAGATATTTTTATTTCAATTGTTGTTAGCCGTGGTGAATGATTTGCTGATGAATGCACTATAGTTTGGCAATTTTCGATTGACCCAAGATTATATTCGAACCGTTTTGTTAAAACTTAACACATTTGTATTAAGATGTCGAATATTGTTTTGCATGTTTCAACTTGATAAATAACAACATTTCTTTTTCTCTCCAATTCAATTCCACTCTCTTAATTTCTTCCACTCAAAATTTGATTGAGAGAGCCCCTCTGAGTTATTTTTGCGGAGCTAACCCAGCACAACAAATGATTAATTAAGTTGTAGCCATATACCATGCGACGCACAATTTGCAGGGCTACCTTCTGAAGAAATACGACGCCACTGACTTCGCTATAATACTTCCAAAATCTTAGCTGCGCGATTTGCAACGAAGGGGTTCCATTTTTGTGGAAATGAAGATAGCCATGACAGGACTATAGTTAAATCGGTCCAAGCAAATAGGTGAATGTTCTCAAGATTTAAGGCTTGCTTGGTTGACATAGTTCTAGTCGTGGTATGGAAATTTGTCGAATGCCTTTGTTTTAACTGATATTAAATTCACCGCTATCGTTTCATTTTCCATCATTGTCCTACTAATACACCACTGCTGCATAAGCACATTTCGACGCATCTGCGAATCCATGCCCACCTCTGTAATTTTATTTTTTAGAAGTTTTTTAAATTTGGCTTCTGTTTCTTTCCATTTCTTCGCAGATTTCAGTGGAAGGTCTTGATCCCAATTCTATTTTACATTCAAAATTGCTGCATGAACATTTTAATTTTGACTGAAGTCAGAGTAAGCCACCCAAGAGGGTCAAATATGGTTGATGCCTCGAACAAAATGACTCATTCACGATCTTTTACTAAATTTTAAAACACAAATTTTTCATTTTCTGTATGCCACACTAAGCCCAATATTTTTCAAGAGCTTTCCTTGGTCAAAGATGCGCTTTTAATTTTTTTCTTAATTTTTTTATGTTCTTCTGGAATAGATTGCAAAACCATTGGATCATTCGAAGCAAATATTGAAAATAAATGATATTTTAATATTCTAAATAGTACAATCTGTAGGTTTTAATTAGTGGTTAAATTTCGACTCAGGTACAAACAATAAATTATAAAACTTAATAAAATATGACAAAGGCCAATTTTCAATACAAGATGGAGAAAATCAAAATAAAAAACAAATGTTTTTAAAAAATTTGTTTGCAAGAACAATACTAAAATGTAATTTCCAGTAATCCACCTAATGTATTAGCCGTGATCATGTGACTATGTGACGCATTGTCTTCCGCAATAATTAAAGCCCACATAAGAGTTATATTTAGACCCATTTTTTCGAGCAAGCAAGTTGAATAGTGATATTTAACTGCTATTTTCATAAGTGGTATTTATTACACGCTAGCTCGTATGACAGTAGTAGGAATTGGGGTGCGCGAGTACATCAGGCCCGTAGATAACAAAACCTGTTCTTTTAATTAATTTAAAATGAATATGCAGTCTGTAATTCAAAAGAACAAAAAAGAGTGTCAAAAGCTTTGAAAGGTGACAAAGAAAATTAATAGAATTACTGAGACACAAAAATTAGAAGCTAAAAGAGAGATTCAATGTTTACGTTATAGAAAAATGCTAAAAGCTTCGATAAATGTGTGGGTTTTTATTGCCAAACTATATGCCAAACAGGAGCATAAATTATTCGTATACCAATTAAAAATAACTCATCCTTATATTGTGGGTGTACGGTTGGCGAAATAAATACAACGTTTATTTTTCATAAACTCTTTGTTGTAAAACCAACATTTTTTCAAAAATTGTTCCCAAAAATAATCTTCAAAAATACAACCCTCTATTTAAATCATTTTATTTATCGACATCTGTATTTCTAATTTAATCCACCACCAGGTCATATCAGTAGTATTTGCTAATTACTTTTTAAATATCTAAAAAAAATTGGAGGGAGTTTCTGTCACTTAGCTTACTTATCGAGCTATTAGGTTGATTTTATTTTTTTACTCTTTTAATTAAATTTCTTCATGCATCTTATTGGTACAGGATATTGGTACAGGAATTTAAAGACCACCCGTTTTTGATAAAAATAATTTACATGCTAGCTAGGATTTTTGAAAACAAAACTTCATTACTAGTAAACCAACCATTCAAGTGATATCGTTTAATAATCATGAAATTAATTACGGTAATAATACTTTCAACAATAATTTTTGCAAAATATTCATTTTCTTGTAATGAACTTGTTTGTGGATCTATCGTATCAAAATGTATGTTAACACAAAGTTGCCAATGTGATTTAAAAACATGTTCATGTTGTAAAGAATGTTTTAACTGTTTAAGTTATTTATATACCGAATGTTGCAGTTGTGTTAATATGTGCCCGAAAACAAATGGTACGAAAGTTTCGTTATCAAAAGAATCACATGTTGGAGAATTAGATGAGATTCCTGGTTTATTTCAAGCGCTTACCGAAGAACCGGATATTGAAGAAAAATGGAAAATTTTTAAATTTCCGGTTGATTATGATTCAATGTTATTGGGAACAAAAATAAATGATAATTTTCGTATAATGGAACCAGCAATGGATTTAGATAAGTTGAACAAAAAAAATACTCTTACTATTAACTGTACAGTTGCATATATGTCACAATGTATGTCATGGAATAAATGTAAGGAAAGTTGTCAAAGTATGGGAGGAAGCGGTTTTCGTTGGTTTCACGATGGTTGTTGTGAATGTGTGGGTTCAACGTGTGTTAATTATGGAATTAATGAAGGTCGATGTCAAAGTTGTCCTGAAACTGATGAATTTGAAGAGGAAGATGACGAAGATTTAGACGATGATGACCTGGATTATGGAGAGGGAATGAGTCCGCTTGGATTAAGCATGGATAACGATATGTGGTGATACAGTTTAGTTGTAGATATGTGTAAATAGATGTATGTGACAATAAATAATTTTTAAACAATTCTTGGTTTTTTATTCAAAAATTCAATCATTATCTCAGTGATTTCCAATTCTTTACTAATTGATTTTACAACGGCTTAGAAGGCTCAAGGGTTAAGCACATTATATATTATAGGCAGATTTTTCTATGAAATGGTTTAATTTCAAATATTTTAATTACTCTTAACAAAGTTTTAGAAAACTTTTGTTTATTACAAAATCAATTTCAAATTCACAAATTTATTTACAGTTTTTTAATTTAAATATTTCTTTTTCGTTTTAGGTAAGTTGATGGTTTTTAATAAACTAAATATGCTATCGTAAAACAGGTAAAATGTTAAAAAATATAACTTCTAAAAAATACAGTTTATATAAGAATTCACAAGGTTTTGATGTCTCTCCTTGCTATTGTGCTGAATTTGTATACACCCATTTCTTGACTATAATATGCAGTGTTGTTGGCACATAGAAAGGAGTTTGATTTTGATCATCATCCAGCCATTTATTTCCTTGTTTAGTAAGTAGAAAAATATTTTAGTACGTTTTTTATGCACTGATCATTTGGCCATACAGCCTGAGCTGCACTTGTCTCGTGGTAGGATGGTCGTGATGAACGGAACTATAGGAACAAGTTGTTATAGTAGTTAATATAATAATGCAAAATTCAAAACTAAACATAAATTATTTGAATAAATAGGGAGCACACGATTTGATGATATATTTTTGGAATTTTCAAATAAAGTCTGATAATTAGCTGACATTTTGGAATCCGAAACTACTTTAGTCGGTTTATCTCTTTTTATAAAATGGCGTAAAGTAAATTTAATTTGATTATAAATTTCAAAGAGAAAACTCTATTCCTCCTTTAAGTGTTTTGGATGGATTCGAACCTTTTTCATCAGTGCCATAGTCGAATCCATTGGAAGACACACTATCCATTACGCCACCAAGGCGATGATTATTTCGAAGTTGAAACATCATCACTACTTATTTTTTAGTTAAGTTGAATTTCTCTACTGCCATATTAGACCCCTTATTATGGAATTATTTTTAAATAAAATGAGAATTTTTGTATCAAATTTTTGACATTACGTTTGTGTGAATTAATGAGTGTATATAGTCATGAGTGTATATAGTTATTATTGATTGTTTCCAATCAATATGAAATCAATGTCTGACCGTTGATCAATTATTGTCATTTATGTATCCATATTAGACAACATTATGGGTTTATGAGCTTATTGGCTTTTATACTGCTCGCTAATTTCAATAATTTATCGCTCTGGTATTTGTCAAACGCCAACATCTTGTTAATTTTAGCTATATAACATGCATCAGAAACCAAGGATTTGGACGCATTTCTACTTTCCACAAAACTGGTTGGGATAAAAATTTTCATTCAAAGTATAATAATAAACGTGATCAATGCAGTTGCTTGGTTAACATTTTTACCCTACAAAAAATGGACACCAGTCGAATTCGTTGTAAAGACGATCGAGAACTTATTTTGGACAGGAACTACACAACGAAATGATCTGAGCAAGTACATTTGGCAGAGTGAGTTGTCATTAAAAGAGTGAGTAGATTAGAAGGATGGCTGGCAATGTTTGGAATAAGGGTTGGCCTATCTACTAGTTATGTAAGCCGATTGTAATCAGCTAGAAATTTAGCATATTGCTAAAACAATTTGCAATTGCAATTTTGATGCAGCTTGGCGTATAATTTAATAATTTTAACCAAAAGAACCTACAAGTTCAAAGAACCTACCAGTTCCTACAAGTTCGACTATTGCGTTTCGAAAAAAACTTTATTTCGTGTTTCATGTTTGAGATTCGGTTCTTGCCCATAAGTGTTGTATGATTCCTGTCCAGACTTGGCAGCATTTTTAATAACAAATTCGTTATAACTTCAGACGCAGACGCTTTACATCTTTACACACATGCTGGCCTTTAAACCAAAAGCATCGTTTCGTTAAATGCATAAGCAGTTCACTACATTAAAATGTGTATAATCTAAATGCCATAACTAATGCGTGCATGTTGCCAAATTTATTCGGTACTGATTCAATGCAAACATTTTGCATGGTACATCTAGTTATGAGCCAAACATACTTTTACTGCTGAAGGCGTAAAATTAAAATTTATAATAAAATTAAATCGGTATCGGTATTAGTAGAACTTGTAATTTCTGGAGGTAGATGGTGGTGCTGTGGCAATTCTCAGTTGTTGTTAATAAAACACACCACAGTCACGATTTTATAACTCAATTTATTAACAATTATTTATATGACTTTACTAACAATTATTTATAGGTTTTACTTAATTTTTTTATTAACTTATAAGCTCACTCAAATAAATTCAATTTATGTTTTGCTTTTTGCAAAGCTCGGAAAAGAAGTGATAGATCATTTTCTTTATTTTTGTTACTTTACCGCCAAACCATAAATGATGGAAACAGTTCCATTGAACTAAATCGGATTTTCGATTTCGAATTGATTAAATAAATTAATTAATTAATTTATCGTATGGGTGGCGTGAATCTGATTAAGTAGCAGATGGTTCATGTCATGAGTTTGTGGTGATTAATTATTTAGATTTAAATATATTAACCACTACAAACTCTTAGGTTCATCAAGTGCTAATCCCAACTGCAGTTTTTATTCGTAGATTTAAATTTTTTAACATGTTTTAAATTTCTATAATCCCGCAGGAAAAAAAATATTAATTGTTTAACAATATTAATCCCTACTAACATCTTTGATAATAAATAATCAAAAATAATTCTTTCTAAGCCCCTATCAACACTTCATCTATCTTATATGTGAAAACATAAAAATCTCATTCGTAATAATTTTTTAAGATAATTTATTCAATATAATATAATAATGTTTTCGCGTGACTTTTCAATATGAATTAAATTCTTATTTTGACTTTAAGAAATCATGCTATCTTCAAACATTATTATATGTACAAGGTCGGGATGATAGGTATAGTTGTCTGAAAAATAAAAATTTTTATAGCTATATTTATATCAACTAATCAATTTTATTCTCCACATATTTCCTAAAATATCAACATAAGTAATATATATGTATAAATATAGCTTTGTTTATAATCAACATCTTGGATACACGTACACTTTTTGTACGTATTACATTTATAGAATTATATTCAATTCAATTGCCAATAACTATTTTCTAGAACTAATTTGCATTCAACCATCTATTCTATACAAAAGTTTTTTTCTGTATTTTGTGTAAAAATAAATATTTAAAACTAATATAATTTTATAATAAAAAATTAAAATATAAAATAAATACATATAATAAAAAAAAACTTTATTTTATGTTTTGATTTTTTTGTTTAGAATATTTTTTTCCATTTCTTAGAGCTTGAAAGCAGAAACTTGTAAATTTAATTTTTTTTTTATTTAATAATAAAAAAAATATGCATTTTATTTATTCGTTTCAATATATTATTATTAGATTTTGTTATTTATATAATAGTTTATTTATATTCAATTTGTAATGGATAATTTAAAGTTAAAAACTCTTAATGGAGGAGATTCCCACATAATAGAAAGAAATTGTAAAATATATTTTTATTGTTGGTGGAGTAAAAGTTGTAATTTTAAAAGGTTTTTGGGGTATTTAGAATTCATAGGTAATTACTTATTAAAATTATACAATAAAATTAGACTAAAATCAACTTAATATATCTTTTTCTGATTTGTATCACTCGTATGGGATGAACACTTATATGGGAGGAACACTTGTATGAGAGGACCACTCATGTACTAAGAAAGGAAATTTTCCTAAACAGTAAATTAATTAATTAATTATTAATTAATTTTCTTAACAGTAACTTAATTCTCCCACGCAGTTTGGACAGTAAGGAGAATCGTTAATTTAAAATTTATGTAGATATTCTCTAAAAGTTCCATGTCCTGTTGGAAATTGGTTTATGTAGTAGTCCGTGTTTTCTGCTCAGCCAACTCCATTACATGGTATATGGTGAAACGTTCATCTTCCTCTTTCCAACTGCTCCCCTTCTTCCAGACTGCCAAAGCCGCAGCTCAAGCTTCTTTTTTTGACTTATATGGTCGTGGCTTGACCTGAATCACACCTGCCACCACTAATACGGCTTCGCTTGATACCGTTTGTATGACTTTGTTTCTCCAAGCGTCCATGTGCTTCTATGGCTTGCTCCCGTCTTTTCAATCGCGTTTGGTTGTTCTGAGCAGAGCATTGTTACAATTTCCTTCAGCAAATTTTGGCTTGTTGGTGCCGTTGAATGGATTCTCCTTAGTTTTTTAAGAACAATTCTGTACTGAACACCCTACGGGTCTTTATCAACCTCCATACGCAACTCCTAGTAGCAACGACGTTTACTGCAATTAATTGCATCTTTTGGTTCTCTGCCTTCCGATGCAGTTCATGGAGGGTACGCGTGTCTCATTTTTTAATGCTTTACGTAACCTTGCAATCTTGCACTCTTAGTTGCACCAATAAACTGGTGGAGGACTGTTATTGAGAAGTCTTCTAGGCATGGTTGCTTCACAAGCTTAGGCCACGCCATTCATCAGCAACGAGACTTTATTTGACGCTGACCCTAAAAGATGAACGTATTTAAGCATGAACCCAAAACCCGAATGATTTCGCACTCTACCCAGTAAACCTTCTTTTGAGTGCTTCTTGGATGGTTGGATCTTTTGGTTTATCTCGAACCGTATCGCTTAATGATTGCTATTGGTGTAATGCTCACTAACAGTCCAGTTTGTTTTTTCTCTAGCTAGAGAGCCACTCACGAAGGTAAGATCAATCACGGATCTGGCACTACCTCTACGAAATGTGGGAGATTTTCTGAAATTCAGCAGTACAAAATTCAAGCATAGATAAAAACTCCATCCATTTTTGCACTGACGAAACCGAGTTCAGTCTTATTATCTTTTTCTTCCAGGCCCGCTTTCTATAAGCTCATATAGCTGCTCAATCGGTTTTGTCCACAATCCATTGACTGTCTGCCGTATGTGGTAGCTTTTTATTATAGCTCCAACTTTTTTAAGGATCTCTGCATGCGTGAACGAGCCTATTTTTTTATCAGGATAGCATCTGGTTTGCAGAAAGGTCCACGTTGTATTTTTTGACGCTTTTTTACGCCTTTTCTTTGAGTTTCTACTCACTTGATATGTTATTTCGCCCTCAGCTGCAATTTTGTCGTCTTCCTCGTTAACCAACCGTTTTTGGGGTTGAGCTTTATAGTATTGCTGGCTTGCTTTATACTTTTTTTTTATTTTGGTAGTGGGTGTTGATCTCTTCCTTTTAAACTCACTTTCAATTTATGTCCACCACCATTTATGTCCACTTTAGAAAGAGTTCCACATCTTTCATGCTCTCGACTCATATGTTTATGAGTAGATTTTTTCGTCCGCGACTTCGTTTTTGAGCTGCCCGTGTTATAGTCAGCGCTTATAGAAATCACCAGTGTTCTGATGTGGTATACTACTTTATTTTTAAGAAATTCTCTAACTCTGTAATTTTTTTACCTAAGCGAATCCAAGGATCCCGTTTGGTATTTTGCTGCACCGACTCCTTATCTGACCTGTCAGTCAAGTCTGTTTCGACTTGCAACTTAGTGAAATTTTCCAACGTTCTTTGTTACTCCTCGGTGATCTTGCCACTTTCGAACTCTTCATAAATGGGTTCGATCCTGCCGCTTTCCTGTTAATGCTTATAGTTTTTTCTGCTACCCTAGCCATGTTTTCAACCGGAGTAGCATTTCAGTCACTTGATCTCGACGGCTGGGAGCCTGCTTGCTCTCTCCCCGAAGTTGCCGGAACTGGGAATCCGTCTCCCTACACCGTTAGTTTTGATTCTATCGTTCTTTCAATGTTCATTTAGTGTCGAGGTTTTGTTCCCCGCGCTTGGTTTCATTTTAGTCTACCACCTGTATTGCGTCCGATCCTAACATGAAGAACAGACGTCGTTCCGTGTCGCTTCTTCTTGGAGTACAGATGCACACATTGTTTCACTGGTTTTGGTCCTCGCCAGGTATTTGATTTCCCGGTACCAGTCATATCTGGCAAGCATTCTGCTATCAGCCGACTAGGGGAGGCACCTCATTCAAAGCGAAATAAGCTGAAAGTACACATTCTGAAATCTAAACCGCCACACTTATGTTACAAAAATAGTACTTTTGAGTCAGAGTAACGAACAGCTCGTCTTCTTTGCAGTTTTTAAGAGCCCGGCGTATTTCTGGCCAGTTGTAAATTAATCTTCTTTGCCACCACGGTAAACGTAGTGTTCAAATTTGAAATTTGAAAGAATAATAATTTAATTAGCTTGATAAAAATGAATGTGTGGGGTTTAAAAATGTCCTTGTTAGATTTTCAATTGATTTAATTAATACAGAGCGTACTAATTTCAGTTCAACTTCTTCTTCTTTAATTGATCTCGTTTTATGCAACTCTAACAAGATTTCATTTGTTCATCAAGCATCATTGCCTGGTTTCTCGCGCCATGACTTGATATTTTTTTCATTTGATGTAGTGCCTCCTTAACGGAAAACAGTTACATACAGAGATTTTTCCAGTATTAATCATGAGCATCTTATCTCTTATTGCTGCGCTCTACCATGGCTCCTTCTTCGGCATAGCTCAAGTCCAACCTTCATATGATAAATTCTGACTTCCTAGTTGAGTGTGAATTTCAGGAGGCTTAGTTTATATATCAAAAGGCGGGTGTTAAAATCACACAAACCCGATTGGTTTTGCTTGCAGCGAGCTCTACTAGCGGTTTATTATTTGGAATGTCTAGATTGTTGTTTTTAGGCTATCTTAAGCTTCCCTTATATTCAGCTTTAGTTTTCGCTTAGAGTGTATATAAATATAGAAAATAAGAAAATGTATGAAGGGAGACGTATATGTATGAAAAAAAATTCTGAAAATTTGCTGACCAACTTTTTTCATTTTTAATAAATTTATTATCCATTGACGAAATTTCAAAAAATTGCGTTTGTTATAACAAAAAAAACGTTGGGTAAATAAAAATAATTTTTTTTTATTTAGCGTATGGTTTTTTTTGTGACACATTAAAAATTAAACTTAAAAATAGGTAGGCTCTTCTATGAAATCTACCTAAAACAAAACATGGATACACATTAAATGAACTTACAATCGATTTGATTGCGCGTCTTTTAAGTGAAAATTAAAAAGTAAAATATTTGAACATTGGGCAGTACATTTGAACATTAGATGTTTACATCGAGCGAGTCTATTCATGCTACTACATCGGGAGTTGCCAAATGGATGTCTGAGATGTTGCCATTGTAACGTCGAATTGGACACACAGTTGCAATGTGTTTTATAGTTTGTTGTGGAGCGCCGCAGTCACACTCAGGGGACTCTGAAATGCCCCACTTGTAGAAAGAATCAGCACAACGTCCATGATTCGTTCTTATTCGGTTTAATGTAGTCCAGGTATGACGTGGCAAATCGAAACCAGGTTGGGTAGAGGTCGGGTTAGTAATAGAAAGGTTGTGTTGTAATGTTGCCAGGAGGTGTCCCAGGCATCCAAGATATTAAAATTAGTAGGCCAGCAGGTTGCTGGCAGTTTTATGTGGAGGCTTTCTTGACTTCAATCGACAACGAGTGTGGTCACCGTAATATTCGTGCAAGGGTAACGTGATGTTGTTGGTTACCTTTTTATGTTCACGCATGAGAGCATGCGAGCATCTGAGTGCAGGTGGAGCGATATTGCTTAAGACAAGGAGCCAAGGTAAAGGGGTGGATCTGATAGTACCACTTATAGTACGCATCGTGGCATGCAGCTGGCAGTCAACTTTTTGAGTATGTGTGCTATTCAACCAGACTGGTGCGCCATACTCAGCCACTGAGTAAACCAGACTTAGAGCAGTTGTTCGGAGGGTAGCTGGAGTAGCACCCCATGTAGAGCCTGCCAGTTTGTGCAATATATTGTTTCTCGTTTTAAGTTTTTGTGACGTATTTTCTAGGTGGAGTTTAAAAGAAAGAGTTCTATCGAGAGTAATGCCCAGGTACTTTGGCTGTTGATTGTATTTAATGACAGTGCCGTTAAATAACACTGATAGTCCGTGTTTTGCCAGTTTGTTGTTTAAGTGCAAACAGGAGCTCTCGGTATAAGCTCCACGTTTGAAAATAGTCATTCATTATCGCTAGGTCAGTTGAGAGCAAATCCTCCAAAACACCCATGTCTTTGTTTTGAGTGGCCAGAGTCCAATCATCAGCGTAACCAAATTTCTTTGATGTTGTGTCAGGAATGTCATGAATGTACAGATAAAAAAGTAATGGCGCCAGGACGGAACCCTGTGGTAAACCATTGTTAAGCATTTTAGACCTACTACAGGAATTATTTAGATGAACATTGAATACACGATTACACAGCATGTTGTTCATTAAACGCGATGGTGGTGCTACAAGGTATTGCATTGAACAGCTTATATATAATCCCAATTCGCCAGACCGTGTCATATGCTGCAGTAAGATCGATGAATACTGCGCCTGTTTTTAGTTGTTTTTGATACCCAGCTTCGATATAGGATGTTAAAGCGAGCAGTTGGTCAGTGCAACTGCGATTGGGACGAAAACCAGCTTGTTCGACTGGGATCTGGTCATTCAATATCGGTGCGATACGATTGTATATGAGCCGTTCTAGCAATTTATAAGAGGTGCTCAAAAGGGCAATCGGGCGATAGCTTCCTGGTTCATTGGATGGTTTACCTGGCTTAAGTATCGCTATCACTTTCGTAATCTTAAAATGTTTTGGTAGATTACCGGTTTCTAGGACATTCGAGAAAAATTTAGCTAGCCACTGTTTTACATTTTTTCCAGCATTTTTAAGAAATTCTGGAAAAATGCCATCGTAGCCAGCTGCTTTTCCGTTTTTTGTTTGGGACAGAGCTGATTCTAGTTCTTCGCTACTAAAAGAGTTCGATACTTCGATGGAGACGAGCAATTGCGCTCCATTTCTCTTAATTTGCGTTTAATTGTTCTCTTATGAAGGCGATTAATAGAAGAACGAAACATATTTACTATGTGATTTGCGATGTCCTCTGGATTTATTTCATTGCTAGCACGAGTAATTGAGTTTGAGCCACCCAGTTTCCGAAGGAGACTCCATGCTTCCCTGCTTGAATGGAAAAAAGCAATGTTTTCAACAGCGTTAATCCACTTTTTTTTCTCGCGGCGTCCAGTGAGTATATTAAGTCATCAGCCACGTCTGCCTCACCACTACTAAGGTACTCCTCATATAATATATCGCTCTCTTTACTCCAGTCAGGAATATATTCTTCACGAAAACCTCTTGGGATGCATTTCTTTGCAGTTGAGATGATGGCTCCAACAAATCTATCGTAATTTTTAGGAATGAGTTGGATCCAGCGAATCACTGCATCCAACTTCAACCTATATTTAGCCCAGTCAGCTTTGTTAAAATTCCATCTAGGTTGAGGAGTAGAGTTAACGAGTAGAATTTGGATTCCTACCTCCAGAATTACTGGACGATGTTGAGAGCGTGGAAAACCTTGTAAGACAGCCCTAGATATTGGAATAGGGTTACGTTGTTCGTTTTTTTTGTGGAAAAGCAGAGGTCGGGATTGTAATCGCTTTGCCATCTTGCAGATCTAAAGGTTTTCAAGTCTTTCGTATCATATACCAGGAACATGTTGTTATCTTCCGCCCAGTCGGTCAGTTGCACGCCAGTGGTATTATTATTTGAGTATGACCACTGAGTGTGATGGCTATTGAAGTCACCAGCATATATTGCTAGGTGATGAAATAATGGTAGAGTAGCAGCTGGCCATCCTGTATTTGGAGGCTTGTATACGTTTACAATTTTCGTGTCCGATATATCAACAACAATAAGATGTTTATCGTTGTCCGTCTGTGTAAGTACGTGCGTGCAGTTCAGGATTTCTGACTTAACATACATGGCAGATCCATATGATTGATGGTAAATAGCACTAATTAATTTGTAACCAACAATGTTTCCTCTAGAGGTAAGTTGCGCTTCATCTGCTGCATGCGTTTCTTGCAGAATTATAACGATGTCGTAATCTTTTAATAATCATTGTAAATGTTCAGTTTTTGACCTGCTTATGCCTTCAATGTTCAATTGCGAAATACGGACTGAAGGTCCAATATTTTTTGTCTTATGGTGCTGAAAAGTACCGTTGTTATTGTGATTTTGATTTTGGTTCATATTTATTTTTTTGTATCACAGCCAAGAGTTCGAAATGAAATGTTTGGCTACCAAGTTGAAATAGACTATTTGCGTAACCCAGGGTGCAGCACGAGGAAGTTCCTCTATTTCACACACCCCAATAAAAATAACCGGCTATAAACAATAAAATTTTTTTAATTAAAATTCAAAATATTATTTTCCCGTAAATTTTATGAACACACGCATGGAGGGACAACAATTTTGTTTATAGGATGTTTTTCGTGTAAATTTACAAAACGCGCAGTTATTTTGCAATTTTAAATCAAATGAAAAAGTAATGCAAGGCTACTATGGAAAGAAATTTCGACTCCTCAGAAAGATTTGACAGATGTTCATCCACGTTAAAAATTGTTTATTGTGATCGGTTGAATCTTCGTTGCACACTGAACCTCACAAGTTCACCAACGGCCAAAAAAAACATTCGTTTTTGGTAATAACTCAAAAACTAGCAGTCGAAAATTCAATGAAATTTTTTTTTGAAATGCTTCGATTTATTTCGATTTTTCTAGACCAAACTCGATTCCTTAAAAAAAGTTTTGTTTTACTATCTCCTTATCTATGTCCATAAAATATAGATAAAAACAAATTTTTGAAATTTTTTTGTTACCATATCAGGTGTGGGACAACACATTTAATATCTGTAAGAAACTGGTATAATTATCGTAATCGATAGCGTGTCTGCCCAAGAATTCGAGCCGGGCACTGACGAGGTAGGTTCGAATCCCAACCGAAACACGAAAAATGTGAAGTGGAGTTTTTTTCTGAGAAACTTCAAACCATACCTTTGGATCGAAAAAATTCCAATTACTTCTTTACTTACTTGAGTTTAATTGATCTCAAAAATCCAAAATTAATTTAAATTTCCTTAATGTGAATATGAAGATGAAGAAAAAAAAAGAAAGATTTACGTCCATCAACACCTTTGTACGAATGTTGTTGTGGGACCTTGGTCTTAAAAGGTTTTTATGTGTTACTGTGACACATATTGTAATTACTACTACACAACATATTTTATTAAAAAAAAATGGAGTCTAATGTTAATAGATATAGGACTACAAATTGACCAAGTGTCAGCCATTGATTTTCACATTGATTGGAAACAATCAATAATGACTATACAATCGTGACTTAGGATGTTAATTAGAATAGAAATGTTCTCCATTCTATGAATTCACACAAAAGTATTGTCTAGAAGTGAGTTTGATTGATCTCAAAAATCCAAAATTGGTATACCCGAGCAGAAATTTCTTAGGGCTCAAACACGGCCCTGATCAGGTTAGCCCTAGTTTGTTAGGGCCCTGATCATGAGTGTAACGCTTTTGCCTAATCAGGCCCTGATTGGGATAAAAGGATCAGGCACTGATCAAGTTTTCCATATAAAATTAAATAGGGCAAACCCTAGTAAGGCATTTTGTATCAGGCCCTGATCAGATTGCCCAGCTAGGGGTCAGATACGAAAAATCAAATCAGGACCGGATGTATCCAAATAAGGTTTGCCCTAAAAGGGTATTCCAATTCAGGTCCGGAACAGGCCCACATCAGATTGCCCTAATAGGGCTTGCCCTATCTGACCCTGATCAGGCCCTGACTGTATTCAGGCTTTCCCTAACTAATTTCTGCTCGGGTAATTATGATTTTCAAGTTGATAGCACTTATAGTTTGTGAGTAAATTGATTATGTAGAAATTCGGACGGACACCGAAGTCTCACCAATAGGGTGTACCGTTTTTACTTTTTCAAAGTACGGAACCCTAAAAAATGGTGTTATTGTTTGATATTGTTTGAGATATTGTTTGAGAAAAATCGAAAAAATTATAGCAACGTTGACTAAGTAGAGACTTTACGTAGACTTCACCGCTAGTTTTAAATATATGGTGCAATGAAAAGCTTCTTTCCAGTGTAACCAAAAGATGAAATGACGATTAATTGCAAGTCTTAGAAAGAGAATTTCAATTTATTAAAATTTTAAGAAAATATCTTTATGTTTCCTATTTAACTTAACGGGAAGTTCTTGGCGTGGCCGCTATGGTCACATCCTACCCTACTAGTTATTGTTGTATTGTTTTTATTGACGAGTTTGGCTACGAAAGAAAAACAATAGTATTTTCAACTTAACTTCAACTACCAAAACCACATTAATCACACATTCTAAATCGATCAATTTTTAAGATTGATGAAGAAATTACTTTGAACCAAAACCACTTGCATAATTTTCATATATTTAAAATTTAAAAAACCAAATCTAAAATATCTTTCACAGCATGAGCGCATTTCTTGTATTTTTATTTGTATATGTACCGCGATTTTGTACACATATTACATACTTAAATCGTCTAATAAATATATGTAATGAATTATTTTTAATTTTTTTGTTGATAAAAATAAATATAAATATATATTACTTTACAGTTTGACCATATAAGGCTTAAACAATTGCTTTAGTTATGTTAGGTTAGTAAGTAGGAAAATCGCATAATAAGTATGTATAGTTAGTTTTCTTAAAAGTAGATTTGTTAGTTTTCTTTGGATAAAATTTACTGATGTTTTTGTTGTTGTACAAATTTATGGTACATATTTGCATTGTTATTTTGTCATCTTGAAATTGTAAATAGTTCGAGTTGCGAGTTCGAGTTTATATAAGACAGTTCGTAGGGGTTATCTAAAAACTCATATGAAAATTTAATTTATATTCGATTTTCTGATTAAATCGTTACCATACCTAAGTGACATACAAGGATACAAGTGACGTAAAAATAAAAAACATCAACTTTATTGGAATGTTGAACAAATGTAATTAAAATAAATAAAACCAATCACACAAATCATGATTGCTTAAAAAATAATTCAATAAAAAAATATTTATGTTGTTAGTTTATATTTTGATAAATTTTTAATTAGTTGCAATAAATTGTTAGTTAGTTGCATATATCGTGGAATTTGTTGTCATATAAAAAAACCTTGATTTATTTGTATAACATAACTTCACAAGTAGTTTTGGGAATTTAGTTTTGATTTATTTTCATCTATTTCGTGCATTTTTTGTTTAATTTTTTTTTTTAACTTCAAATTTAAATTGGTTGGAATTGCATAATAGTTTAATTCCAAGAATATATTACGAGAATTGTGACTTACTCAATATTTAGAAAGGAACGGAAACGATCATTATAATTTGTGAAAAACGTAACAGGTAAACAAAATTTACTTAGGAAATAGGATAGGATTAAATTAAATAGGATTATTTATAGGTTAAACTAATTTAGTTAGGTTGAATTCTTACTTTTTTGAGATTCAAATACATTTATTTTGGGTATGTACTTAGGTAACAGAGTTCGATGAAATTGTTGATAATCCGCTATATGGTGAATCTAGGAACTGTGTTAAACAGCCTTATTGGATAATTAAAAAAGAAGATGTATGAGTATGAGAAGGTATTCATAGGGATGCTGTGCTTATCTAGCATCCAAAAACCTTTCACCTATCAATTTAACCCATAAAAAAACTCTCTTGAATTCTGATCCAATTCTGATCCACAATCTACGCTCTAGAATATGAAATATTGCCTTACTTTTTATTAAAACATATTTCACGTGAAGATTTATTTTAAATTGTTCTGCTGATGATGTCGTTTAATCTGCTTCTGGCAACAAATTTTCTCTAAGAACCTGTCAATTTACATACAGAATACTTTTTCAAATTCTGTTCACACGCTCTCTTACTTCGTTTTATTGTAGAAAATATACTCCTGATGCTTATAGTAGCATAGTAGAATTTTTTAATTCATTCATAGCTGTTATAGCTATATTCCGTTCCGTTTAATTGTATGTGATAAGCTTTTTACGTTGAACGATCATTTTGTTTTTTAACTATATTTTTGAATTCTATCAACATAGCTTAGCTTGTAACTTGTACAAATAAATGCTTTGCTGTTGTGTAACTAGTTGTAGGAAACATCTCACAATCAAACTTCAAAGAACCGTAAAAGTATATGGATGAAACGTTTGATCTTTTTTTAAATAAAAGTGTTGTGTTCTAGGGCTGTCGGAGTAATGAAAAGTCAAATGTGAACCTAAACCCACCCCTGATTACATCATGGTCAGCCAACTTTATCTTCAGTCTACGTCACTTTGCGATGTTCAAAACTAGATACTTTTGGTACCATTTATCGCATCAAAGAGAAATAAAGAAGTTTACGGCATGGAACTTCATTGCCCAGTTTGCAACAGATATTCAACACATTTCTGGTATGGATAATGTACTGCCAGATACACTTTGACTAACTAAGGAAATTTGATAGAAAACGTACCATTTAATACAAAATCCAAAATAATAATAATTTTCTATAATTTAAACGCGTTATCATTGTTGTAACGCAAAGATTTATAGAATTCGTATATGCTCTAAAGTTTCAATAAAGCATTGGTTCTTGAAATTAATGTATCATAAATAGAGAACAGAAATACATAACACGGATGTCAATCTTGGCATATTTAAAAATGTTCCTCTTCGTTCTTTGAATTTTGTCTTAAATTCACTTTTTTAAATCAAAACTAGGAAAAAGAAATGTTTGCATCCAAAACACGATAAAGTAAAGTTAGATATTTAATTAAAATATTGCTAAAGCATTAATTTAACAACTCATTCTATTTTATAAATTTTGCGTTTTTCATTCACTTAAATTTATAAATATATTCCATTCTCTTGACTAATACTAATATTTTACTATGTTAAATTTGGGATATTTCTAAAACTTCTCAATCTTTAATGACAAAAATCCACCCATTTGTATAATATTTTGACGTTTTTGACTTACAACATTCTTTTTATTTTATCATTACTATTTTTTTTAATATATTATGTGTTGGTTTTTTTCGTTTCTTGTTTAAAATTATAGAAGTTTTTATTAAAACAGACTTTGAGGTTTACTGAAACGATAAAATGTGACCGATCTTTTCGGATTGATTTAGCCAGTCTTGCGGTGAAAAATTTGAAAAAATTGAACCGTCTAATTATGTTTTGGAATAAAAACTTATTGCATGTTTGTCGAATTAAGAATTTATAATATGATAAAATTAACTTATTCTTTTATCTAATAAAATATTTATCCGAATATCAAATAACCGTTAGATTTTTTTTAATATTTCTAAACCAAATAACTGGCTCAGAATAAGAGTGATGGTTATAAAAATATTTATTTTGACTCGCTAAAAAATCCCACGTGTGACCACCATTGGTATAGAAACTTAAAAAATTAAAAAACTCAATACTTTGAATTTTACCAAAAGATGGCGCCACCAAAACTGTTGAAGAAAAAAAGCTTTTTACGTTTGCCATAGAACGAAGTTAAGAAAGTGTAAAGTATTTTACAGTTGCATATAAAATACACTTCGTCTCCTCTTTGTAAAGAGTAATTTGATTTCGGAGATCACTCTCGGAAAGCTACCTCCGAGCATCCTGTTTCTAAAATTAGCAAGATTTCTATACTTATAACTATCCACGTTACTCAATTAGTTACAAATCAAATTCAACACAATAAAAATAATAAAACATAAATTACTGTAATAATGATATCTAAATATATAATTTTGTATCTATAACTTTTTTATATATTTCAATATTCTGATGGTGTACTTATTATATTTTAATATTAAAACATAAATAAATAAGAAAATAGCCTGAAGAAATTAATAAAAAAATTTCACCAACAAAAACTGCAACAATATTTCTCTTCTTAAGATTAAAAGTTAAATTATGTTGGCTGATGTGAATATGTATATAGTTTTTATTGTTCTACTTCATGCTGAAGTTTAAGGAAGTTGATTTCAAAAGAAACAAAAATTATGTCTTAATAATTTTTTTTGGTTAAATTGATAAAGACACAAACAAGGAGAGAATTCATCATTCTTCTTCGTTTGAGATGTATAAGTTCTTCAAAGAATTTAGATGAACTTTTTGCCGGAAGGCTTGTTCATATTTTTTTTAATTCATTTCATAATTTTCAATTAATCAATCTATCGTGAGTTTAATTGTTTATTCTCATACAGTATTTATCTTGTTGCGTGTTGTATAGCGATAAAATTAGTATGTTGAAAGGAGTAATAATGTGTTGCTAGATATAAGTGAATTGATTAAAACTAGAATATCGTCGATTTAAATAATTTCCGGTTGGTTTTAAGGATATTTTACGCATATATGACTAATGATAATAAATAATACTTAAATGTAGTTAATTTATTTTGTCATCACATTATGCCATTAAACTATTATTAATCTTCATTATTTAAAGAAAAATTTGTTTGGCTTCTCTTTTGAATTATCATTCGATCTTGAAAATTCTTACAATTTTTCAATAATACAATTATAACGCTATAATAACATATCCGACAGTGAGTCGATTGTAAAAATAGTGACTAATACTCGATATTAGAATTCGAGTAATAAGGCAATTGTTTCAGGTTTTTCTCATACAAATTATGGCATAACTTTTTACCAATATGTTTGAGACTGTTCACACGAACGGTGATCCTAAAATAAAAATAACAATATTAAATTAAAACTAAACTCAATAATTTAGATTAATGATAAATAATTTTTTTTGTATAATTATCCTTATATTATAGCCGGTGTTCGATTTGCACTGAAACAACTGAAAAATTGTATGCAATTGTTGTTGTTTTTTCAGTTGTTTCAGTCAAATCGAACTAATTGCTTGACGCGGTTTTGACAAATTCATCAGTTTTTTCTTCATATCGAAAAGAGACGTTAATGGAAAGACCATTTTCCCATATTTCTGCATTATGCACGCTAGGTTAGATTCGTCTGAAGGATGTCAGGTATCTGAATACACCATCTGTGTTTGTGCTATTTTACTGGATTTTCAGTCTACTAGATCCTAGTCACAGTAAGTCACTGTTATTGATCGCAGGGGAATAAAGAAAAGGTATGAATATAAAATGGTTGTGCAGATATTATAGGAGAGTGTTTGGGTAAAACCAGGTTATTTTTCATTTTTATAAATAATATGATTTTCAATTTACAAAATATTTTGCTAAATTTACAAAAATTTTGTACGTTGTTCAATAAAAATCTTAAATCTCTTGGACTCTGTTCAAAAGCGAGCTATACGAATTGTAGGTGATCGAACTTTGACATCACAACTTGATTCCCTACAACATCGTCGCACTGTTGCTGACCTCGTTGTTTTTTACAAATATCGTCATCAGCAGTGCTCAGATGAAATCAGCGGCATCATGCCTCAAACTTATTCTTACCCCCGTTCCACTCGGCAATCGGCTGCCGCAACCAGTGAAACGGTAAAGATCCCGCGCTGTCATACTGGCAGATCGCAGAGAGACTTCTTTGTCCGAACTGCGTACAAATGGAATAGTTTGCCGGAACACTTAGTCTCAGGTGGCTTCAACCCACAGATGTTTAAAAAAAGCGTTAATCTACACCTCAGAACGCCAGTTGTTGTGGGACCCAGGTCTAGACCTAGGTCTTAAAAGGTATTTATGTGTTGTTGTGACACATATTCTAAACCCTATTACACAACACATTTTATTAAAAAAAAAAAAAAAAAAAAAAAAATTGAATTAGATGTTTAGACTAGAATTCATACAAATGCATACCATCAAATTTATTTTTTTATAAAGGTATAATATTTAAATACACTATACAAGCATAAACAAAATTGCGGGATTTATCTTTACTGCATTTTCTGTTGTGTGCAAATAGTTCTAAATTCTTAACCAATTAACCTCCCTCTAAGTGGCCTAGGTCTTATCCCGTTAAACGTTATTCCTCAAATCTCTTTTTGGATTCAATCACTGATTAGTAGGCAAATACACAATGTTTTATACTATGCATTCAACACCATTATTGTTTCACTACAGAAAAACAATGCAGCAAACAAAATTTTTACCTAGAATATTCTTCCAATATTTTCAGAAAATCAAAAGGTTGATCGTAGAAGTTTTCAGTATAAAACAGCGTTCAAAAATAACATACAAAATAATTCTTTTAAATTCAACTTAAAAGTTTATTTATAATTAAAAGTCACTTTATTTTTATTTACACAATTTTCCATTTCGTTTAAAATTATTTTAATTCAGTCAAAAGTAGTCTGGTTGTATAGCACTACATCCGTTCTTAAGAAAGAGATCTCATTTTGGAATTCTTTTAACCGAAATGTTCTTTAAAATAAAATAAAAAATAATTTTTAGTTGTTGTTCGGTATAACAACAAATACAACAAATACTAATATTGTTTTATCCTAGAAAATAATTACAATTAATATTGTATTTCATTCATAATCATTCTATGATGATGAATTTGCTTCCTTGATGTTATATAGTTAGTTCCCTTTATTTTAAATTTAGTTTTATGTTGTATTTCGTTACGATTATGTTATAGCCGTAACAATATTATCTATAAAATATGTAAACAAGTATATAGAAGATGTTGCATATGTAGAAAGTAATCAATGTAGAATAAAGATATTCTACAACGTAGAATACGTAAAGACACATATTATTCTCTAGATCGTATATCGTCTAGAGTATGCAGTATGGAATCAGACACACATCACAAATTTGAATTCAGAAAATCTTGAAATAAAATTCCGATTGGGTATATAATTTTTCCAAATTTCCAGACTGTTTACTAAACTTAACTAAATTTTCAATGGTGGTATGTTACGATTTTACACTTATATCATAAGCTATAGCAACCGGAAATAAATGAAATTAAATTCACGATTCGAGTGAATCCATTTTTATTATAATTTTTTATATTAATCCAATATTAAAAAAAACGGATACTAGATATTATAATCCAACTGAGTTGTATTATATTTTAAATTTGTTTTTTAATAGGCAAAAAATCTCATCTAAATGTATCTATAATAAATAAGCATGCAAATTTGATCATCGACTTTTTTTCACAATACCTGAAATATAAATATTCTCTCTCATTCGATTTATTATTAATTTTTGTTCAATAACGACCATAACGAATAATGTTTTTCTTTAAAAAAAAAGAAATATTTCTACTAAAACTATGTAAAAAATTGATTTTTTATTATATTACAGTAAAAAAAATTGAAAATGATTAATAAATTAAAATTTAACAATTTAAGATAATAATAATAAAACACCTGTCAGACATATTAACAATTTAATTTACAAATTTTTAGTTCCATGTTTGACGTAATTATTAACAACGTTCTAATTGATTACGTGAAACTTATGTAAATGCGGAAGCCAAAGATGTATAGAGATTTATAAGAATGATATAAATATTCTACGAGTATTAAGGATTAATTTTATATGAGTAAATATTATCATTTTGTGCAAGTTTTAAACTATACTTTTTCTACGATCAAAATATAGATAATTTTTTAAATTATAGCGGGCGAGACTCATTGAAGTTTGTGAATGTCAAATCAATTCAAGTTTTTTGTTGACGGCTTTTTATAAACTTTTATTTTTATTTTTGGTTATTATCTATTGTTTCATAACAAAGCATTCTATCCTTAAAATTTGTTAAAAATAATAAACTCCATTTGAAATATAGTTAGCAGTGAGCACCTTCCCCACCTGAGTTGGGATATAGTGGTAATTTTTATTTTACTTCCAGTGTATATTGTTTCGAAGTACTAAATCATTCGTTTTGTTAGATATTGTAATTTAAATATTATTTCTGTTACCATAATTCTTCTCGTTATCCTTCTGTTCCATTGTTACAAATATTTATTTAAATTTTATGTATTCAAAAATATTTTTATTACCAGAAATTAAATCTTTACATCTGTTAGTTGAAGATTAATTTGCTTAAACTCTTTTTGCTTTTCGTTTATTTGTTATGCGAAATGTTTACATGAATGACTAAGTGGGTCTAAAGTTGTTATCAATATTTAAACGCAAAAAACTTAAAGAATGTTAAAAGTATTGTGAATACATTAAATTGCAATTCAATTTTATGTGAAAAAAATCACAACTCTATAAAATCTTATTTTAGAAATAAATATTCAATTCAAATTTATTTAAGCCAACAGAAACAAAATTGTCATATATAATATCACGAGTCGTCAAATAATAGTCGATTATTTTTCATAATCATTATTACGAATGTCATTTGAGGTCCCGAGTGCGCGTAGCGCACGAGGGAAATTTTTGACCTCAAATGGCATGAGTGGTAATGTTGAAAAATAATCGACTAATAATTTGATGACGAGTGGTATTTAGCAGACAATTTAACGAACAGAAATAGTAACATTATTTCAAACAACATAATCCTTTGTTGTCAAACAAAATTAAATATTATTTCTTCTTAGTAGGCGCATAAATGTTATAAATTTGTAATTTATTTTTGATAAATAAACATAAACATGCAATCATTTATGAATGAAAACGGACATTTTTACTATTTGCAAATTGCATTTTCACATAATTTTGTATGTGCATATTTGTTTTAAATTAATATATTAAGTAGGCGGAAAATATTCGAAAATATTCGCTGTTCCTTCCTAACAGAAAAAAATAATCGAAACAAATCGTTTTGATTTGCTAAAAAATAGTAAATGAAGCGTTTTGATTGGACATTATTGAAACTTTATTTTTTGAGTTGAATTGTCAACAGAAAAGTTGCTTTTGATTGCTTTCCTTCAGGAATCAAAGCGGACAATATGGTATTGAATAGATCAGATTAAAATGTAGTGCAGAAATGCAGTCAATCAGCTGTAACCTTGATGATACAAAACGAACACGTTAGTTATTTGATTAATTTAATTGATAAATTTAATTATTATATAATAATTATTTGGTCAAGTTAATATAATTTTTATTATACATCGAAATCATATTTATGGTTGAGAAAAATAATAGTAATTTTTTTTAACATATTTGGGTCATCTTCGCATATTCTTTATAGTTTCAGATTGTTCAGCCTTGTTTCACCAAGTATAACTTTTCTGCTCTTTTATAATGGTAATTGAACAGCTTCTTCAAGCACTGTATAGAATATAACTGTCTCTTTAAACTTTACTTGTTGAATGAAGGTTGTCCCTGAGGCTACCACACATGATTAAGTAAACAAAACAACGAATTCAATGATGAGGGGCTAGTTCTTAATTTCACAGTACTCCACCAACCCTTGTACCATCCGTGTATTTTTGGGTCCCTTCGTCAGCGAAATAAGCCGATGGCACCACTAAATTGTGTGAACAAGCTTGTGTGAACTCAATGAGAGGAACTCATAAATCCGGCCAATATGAAAAAATATTGACAGAATTTGCGGTAAATTAAATTCATTAACTAGAACATAGACAACAAATTTATGTAAATACGTATATTTTTGGAATGTTTTGTACTTTTACGTGTGTATTATACGGTTACTTGAGGCCAAACTCGGCTACGGCGCTATGGACCGTAGAGTCTGCGTGCCAGGGGAAGTTCCAACTCGCGCAATCTGTTCATCCCTTTCTAATCTAATCTAATTTATACGTGTGTATTTTTACCCACAATAAATGTGTTAATTCGGAACCGCTTTTCCACAATTTGAATCAATAATATTCGTAAAAGCTGTATTACTATTCCACTAGGTTCAAATTCTTTCACTATTAGTACCCAGGCTCAAGTACCACCCGATTATTCCTTATACTTGCGAATATTTATAAACACTTTTAATTGCAAAAATAAAACTGCCTATCTGATATTTTGTTCGCTTATTTATATCCAAAAATAAATAAGTAGAAACTTCTGCTAATCAGTTGTTGTTTCCCACTGTACTTTTCTAGAAAACATTATTCGAAGTACATACATCATGAATGATTGGCCACTCCTCCTTTAATTCATACTTGCATTAATTTGGATATGTAAACATTTGTATTAGTAAACTCATTCTATAACAAATTTACTTTGCATTAATTTATGCAAAATGTATTAGTTGACTCATTCTTTAATCCATTTCTTTGCAATAGTTTGAATGTGGAAAACATTTATGCAAAATGTATTGGCTATGTATGAGTAAATTATATTAACCCATTCTGGTCGAAGTTTAATACATTATTTGTAATAATGGAACTACAGACCTGACCGGAGTTTATTACAATAGTTTTGAAGTAGCACTTTATAGCACTTAGTAGCACGTAGTTAAGTACACATACACTTTTATATTGTATAAAAAACTAGCCTGATCGGAATAAAATTCTTTATCATTTCGACACGAATAAAAATAGGCTTATTTTTCAAAATTTTACTTAGATTTGTCTCTACAATAGCAATGGATGTTTCTGGACCTGATAATGGGCCTGGGCCTGACGTTAATTATTCCAAAACTCATTTATTTCAATTTAAAACAATTAATTAAACTTTTATTTAAAGTTTTATAATTTATTTAATTTAATTATTTTGTTATTAGATGTTTTGGTTATCATTTACAAAGTAATAACTAACAATTTTTTTCTTAATTTTTAATAACAAAATAAAATAAAAACATTGAACTTAAAATAACATTTAATGAATTGAAAACACTGTGTTCTATAATTTCTGACTGAATGTAGCGTTCAATGTAAAGTTTGCGGTAACGATTGCAACATTACTCCCTCCCAGTGAAAGGTAACTGTCTATCCGCAAATTAAGTTATCTTGAACAAAACATACCGATTATTTGATGTATTTAAACTGTCATTAGTCTCTGACATGCTGTTTGCAGGTTTCAACCGGTCAATTGACATGGATATGATATGATTTTCCCTTAAAATTCTCTCCAAAGTTTTTTCTACATCTTTTTAATACTGTGAAAAGATCTTTAAATTGAGATTGTGAACCAGTTTGTCGACCCGCACGAAAACATAATCACAAAAATTTAATAACTCAGGTACTAACACAAGATTGTTGGATTGTCGTGGTTTAGCGGGCTTGATATTTTGAATACGTTCTTTTAACAATTGGACAAAACTATTTAAACCTTTAATTGTCTCCCTTGATTGCAGTGCAAAGTCGCAAAAGCTCTATATGAATTTCGTCGCACCAGTTTGCTGTATTACAACGTGCTATTAAAGATGCTTTTAAATTACGATGAAAACGTTCTACCATTCCGTTTGATTGCGGGTGGTATATTGTTGTCCGAAAAGTTTGAACAAGTCTGAAAACAGTTTTGATTCGATTTAGGTTTCTTGATCGGTCGTAATTATCAATGAAATACCGAAATGAGAAATATTTTGGTAAACAAATGTCTTCGAATAAAAGTGTTGGCTGACGTCGGATAAACTTCCGACCAGCTCGTGAATCTGTCGACTGTTGTTAGAAGATATGAACGAGGACACGAGGAAATTTAAAAGTGCCAGTTTCAGATCTTGTATGACAAGCTGCTTTGCATTTTTGACAATGTAAACAGGATTTTGCCCATCGTTGAAATCTTTATTCTTTTTTGGCCAAAAATATTTATCCGAAATAATTTTTTGTGTTGATCGAACCCCAAGATGGGAAAGAACATGCAGCATGTAAAATACGCGTTCTAACGCATTAGTTAATGGTTTTTCTACTGTTTACCTGTAGAGGTTTCACATCCAATTAAGGAATTTGCCTTTCGATTAGCGTGCTATAAGATACATTGAAGTTCATCATCTTTTCTTTACAGATCTAAAAAATTTTAAAACATTATTGTTTTACAGTCAACACCAGCAAAACCTGGACATCCTATTCTTGATAGACAGTCTGCTATAGCTTGTATACAATGTTGTTTTTGCCGCTAATGTGATGTACATCGTACATGGCTAGCATTATAACTGTAAAATTCAGACTAAATGTCGCACTTGTCGTGGACTAGGAACTGTTTTAGAAAAAAAGCGGTTGGAAGTGGTTTATAATCGGTATATTTATAGCAAATTGTCTACCCTCTACGAAGTATTTAAAGTGTTTGAACGAGAGCTAAATTCCTAATATCTCGCGGTCAAATGCTGAGTATTTTACCTCAGGTGGCGATAACATTTTTGAAAAACTGTACGCGTTAGTCCTGTTGCTACGAAACTTGTCAATATTCAACATGCCTCCCTATAGCGCACGATTTACATATCATTTTTTGCTTCAATTTTAGTATCAGCGCTTTGTCTTATTTTTTTACACTGCGAAAACGTTTTACCATTCTTAAAACTTCAAATAGGTTGACATTGAATGAAGAACTTTATGAATCTACGAATATGGAAGGTAGATCCCAACTAGTGGAGAATTACCACTAAACCGATTTAAATTCAAAAATATATTGAGATTTATCTATAGGATAGCAATGGATCTAACCATTTTGTAGTATAAAATTATTCTTCTTCATTCAATGTCAACTTAGGTGAAGTATGAAGAACAGTAAAACGTGATCGCAGAGTAAAAAAATAAGACAAAGCCTATTCTAAAATTGAAGCAAAAAACTGTGATGTAATAATGTGATGTAATGCTGAAATTAACATAAGACTTTGTTACAGATCTTTGGATGTACAAAGCAATTTTTCATTCAATTCAATTGAATACATTCAGTTCTGATTCAGATTTTATAAGCATTTTAGTTGTATTTTATAACAAAATCAACAAAAAACATTTTTCTTTTATTTAAAATTACATAGAAAATAATAAAATCAAACTAATGCGCATGTTTCTTTTCCGAATAAACAGTCAAATGCTTACTATGAATTCTTTTGAATGGAATTTATAATGTGAAAAACATTAAATTTTTTACATGATTATTTTTGGTTGCTCATTAACCCAAAATTTGAGGCCATTTCAGTTTTAAATTATCAACCAATCAAATATTAAGTGAAATTGAATAAAATTTTTTTAATTGTATGGAACTAATTTTATAAAAAATAACTCGTTTTCTTTTCTTCTATTCCGTTTATTTTTTATTTTATGAATTCTAGAATATTTTAATATAAATTGATACGTGTTGCTCTGTCGTTTAATAATTTTATTCCCTCACAAATTTCACATTCTCGCTCGCACCTCGTTAGCATGGTAAACTGTAGCTAGAGAAGAAAATATATCATTAAACGCTCACTATTTGACTACGAATCGCAAGCCACAGAATTTTGAATTAGAATAAATGACTGACTCTCATGGAGTTGGGTTTTTTATCAGTCATATGAACGAGTAATCTCATCCAGTACCTTTTGGAATAAATATCACAATCTTTTCGAGCATCAGGCTGTTTCTGATTTTTTCACGATTCTGATTTTTCATATTAGAATAAAGGAAATTTCCTTTCCATTGTAGAGCCTTTCTCCTTGAATTCTTCAGCGCATGCTCGGAGTACAGTCAGCAGCACAGTGGATCGTACAACCCCTCTGGCTTACGCTTAGGCGGTAAAAATAAACCATTACCCCGCCTTATTCCTTTATCTTTTGATAGATTGTTGGACGCTCAACTGATTGTTCTTGTCCTCAACAGATAGGCCGGCTGTTATCTTTTACTCTAAAGGTGCTGTTGTAGTCCGTACTTTATTACTTTCGGATCATATGGTCTCATGTCCACTGCTTATGTCCGCTTTGGTTTTTATTGTTGTTATTGTCTTTATTGATAACTTATTCAACGAGTAAAACAGAAATAATGGTCCACAATGTAACTTCGTTTATTTAACACTTGCAAAATCTATTTAGTAACTACTTTCACTATTTCTAACGGAAATCTAATATTTGTTTTTGCATTTTCTTTGTTTTATTATAAAAAATAAAATTTTACATCTACCTGTTGAAATTTTGTGTTAAAATAAAATTTCTATTTTTTCAAAAATAATTATGTAAATTTCTTTTGGAAAATTGACAAGAAAAAAAAATCGATTCGATAAAACACAATCCACTGCAATTACTGACCACGACCAAAATAGGAAAACACCAAACGTATTTAGAAATAAAATTGAATTCCAACGGTTGTCAAATATGTATTTACATTTTTTTATTAAACTTAATTGGATCATTGTTAATTTTACTTTTATACTTTACTATAAAACAAAAATTCAAATCGTGATATTTTCGAAAATTAAATTGGGTTTTTCAAACAAGTTGGATATGCTCACCAAAATCCCCACACTCACCTACGGTATTGTGGATTAGTGGTGAACGTTGTTTTGACGTTAAACTGTTTTGGTGGTGATGGCGGTGAATGGTTCTATTCTTAGAATTTCTTTCTAATTTTAGGTCATCATTTTCCACGCGAGTTGACTGACGTATGTGTACATTCTATTATAGGTTAACCTTTTCTACAAGTTTAAAAGAAGATTGTTGGATCAAAACATAAAACTTCAAATTGTGAGAATTCCTTTAACATTGATCTCAATGAAATTACAATGTTGATTACCATATAGTGACAACATAATTGGAATAAACTAAGTTCGAAAATTATTATTGTAAATATTATTAGACGAAAACATTATTTTTTTTAATAATCTGTACTTTAATGGCATGCGAACTAATTTTATTTTTCCTTAATGTGTTATTGTGTAATTCAATTGTGTATTTCAGTTTTTAAATTTAAGAAACAGTTTAAAGAAACTAAAGAAATAAAAAATAAAATTTAATTTCTTTATTGTTTAATTATGAAATAATTTTTGTATAATTAAATTTTTGTTGTGGTTCTTTTTGTGTAATTATTTTATAACTCTTCTAATGACATAAAGACAACAATTATTCTCTCATTTAATTTTTAAAAGAATTATGTTTGCTAAGTGATGGATTGCTAGAAAAGTGTCTTTTTATTAACTTTCACATTTCAAATTAGACTACATTTATTTATTTGCAAAATTATAATTTATAAAATTTTCAAGTATCCAAGTTTGAACAATTTAAAGTTGATTATAATGAAGAATGTAGAAATAACAAATAATGTCATGTCACATCGATCTTTGTCGTTTTAGATTTGTTTGTAAGAAATTTTCTGTTTGTATTATTTTATATACAAGACATCCATTATAGTTGACATTTATTATATGTTTGACTCTGGATATGTCCAATAGGTCTCTTAGTTCTCTACGCTCTACACATAATGATCGACCTAGCAATATCGTGGTTGCCGTGAAAAATACGCTCTGTTGCAAATGAAAATGATATTTCAAACGTGCTAATACGTGGAGCATGATTGCTTCTACATATAATATCTATTTCAAATTATTAGTATTGCAAATAACAAAGCAACAAATTAAGTTATTAAAGTTTTAAAATTATGTTATATGCAAAATAACCGTAACTAATTCTCCTTTTTAACAATCATATTTCGCTATCTAATATTCTTTAATTTGAATTTAAAATCTTAGATCGCACAAGTTGTTTTTTTATCCAATATTTTTAGATTTAGAAAATGTAGCCATTGGATTTTTTCTTAGAATGCATATAAAATTATTCAAACGCACGAAAATGTATGTTTGATGAGAACTTAATGATTCTTTAATTCATTTAATTTTTCTATAGATATGAGTGTGTTTTTTGTGTACTTAATCTATTATTATGTATAGTTACAGAAATTATAGATGTTTTGGTAAGAAAAGACTATGAGGAGTATCTATAAGAAAAAATGATTTACCATCTAATTAATAATTGTCTAATTTTAGTTTCAGATGAAATTCATGAACGGCCGACGCTGTCCCCGATCATTTTTAACTGACTTCATTCTTGGCAAACAGATAGTTTAGGTACGAAATAAAAAATATGTGTTTGTTTCGAAAATTTTTAAAGTATTTAATTTGAGATCAAATTCAAATTCGGGGTAACTTTGAAATCCATTTGAAAGAGAACGGGTCACCCGTTATTAACTATTTTATGTGCATTGGCTAAAATACTAGCCTTTCGAAAAATAAGCAGCTTACTCTGTTAAAAATATACAGAAATAATATTTTCAAATATGGCGCAGTTGCCGTAGGTCAAGCATATTTTGAAATTTTTTTCACAAATTTGGAAGTACCCTAAAATATACCAAAATTTAAATTAGTTTTTAAAGATATGCATCTCCGGTCAAAAATTTTAGTTGAAAAACGGAAATTTTTCACCTGAGATGCACATTTTTAAGCAAACTCTTTCTTTAATTTTTAGCATAGCTTAGAGGAAGGCCTGCGTTTTCTTATTGTGAACAAAAAATTCAAATAGCTAGAGCTACGGTGCTCTTTTTTAAATTTTATTTTCAGTTTATTTATAACAGTCGAAGCAAACATTTTCGATAGCCCTTTCTCATGCAATGCACATAAAACAGACGATACCATGTTTGCGGTTATCTTGCAATTTGATTCCAAAATTACCCTGAATTTGAATTTCAAAAATCTTTCCACCCTGCTCTCAAATTAAAAAATTTGAAATAAAATTTTTCTATAAGAACACGTATTTTTTAATTCCAAAATTAACGTATTGCTTTTTCTGTGATCTGCAGTCAAATTCTGTAATTGTGAAGCGGTGAAGTGATAAGTTTTTTAATGAAAAGAAACGAAGAAATTTTTATCACTTCACCGTTTCACAGTTACAGAATTTGGCTGCTGGGCTTGGTTATTGATCTATGCTGAACATCCACACAAAAAATAGGTCAATTGGTAGATCCAAGAGCTAAATCAGTAAATTATATTTTTACGTTTTAAATTTGGTATAGTGCTTCCAAATGGATGACCTGAAAGTAAAATATAATATCAAAAAATATTTCAAACGAAATTCTAGATTTTCACTTGACTTGAATTTTAAATAATAGATATTATATTATTAAGGATTTTTGTGTGAAATCAAGTTCATGGAACTAACGAAAGTAATATGAATTTTTCAATTCAAAAGTATATTTTGGCTTTTCTCCAAGAAAACCTTCATTACGTGTTTTTTTGTTTTCATACTTCATATGTGTTTTGGACGGTATTCAAACACAAATGGGCATTCAAATAAAAGTCCAAAATTTAAATCTGTGTTAGTGAGCATCTAGTTGGAATGTGTCTTAAAAACTCGTGGATCACACAGTTATAGCTAGAGTGTTAAAAACATTAGAAAATATATTAGTAGAGGAAAATTCAAACTAAGAAATACACTAGAATTGAAAATTGAATAAAAACAGAAATTTCTCAATTAAGTACGTAAATAATAACCATCGTTAGCGTAGTGAATAGCGTGTCTGCCAAATTATTCGAATAATGACAATGACAATAATAAGAAAAATGGAGGTTTCTCTAATAGTGAATTATTTTCGACTGTACCGAACAAGTTTCAACACCGAATTATCGAATTTTGTATTCCTTTGAAATGAATTTCAATACAAAAAAATAATTTGGTGTTGGAACTGTACTGAAATTTGTTAGGTACATAGTTGAAAAGAATTCACTATAAGAAAAATTCTAAATATACTTTCGAATCTCGAAATCTACCTATTTCTAACGGACATCCTGCCGCTCGGACTTTTTTTCTTTGGGTTATATTCTTGTTCAATTCTTTCAACTAATGTATTGATAATGAAACTTTTATAACTTGTTTTATTTGGATATGTCAGTTTGTAAGATTTTAATAGCTGTCGTCATAACTTTTGGTTTATAATACAAGCTAGAATTTTTAACGAAGTTAGTTAAGTTGCATATAATTTGCAACTACTTAGCTGGAAAACAAAATCTTTAAATTAAAAACTTTAATTTTTTATATTTTATTACACTACACTTCCCTTAATCCTTCTTATCTATAACAATTATCATATAAAATCGATTAAAATTCATATATTCAACTTTTTTTTCAATTTACAATTAATTTAATTTAGTTATCTAATAAATACAATCAACTTCTTTCAATTATTATAATGAATAAATAAGTCTAAAACAAAATAAAAATATTTTATAAAGATTTTTCAATTTCCATTAATTAAAATATTTCTTGAAATTTTCTTTATATAAGCCAGAAAATATGAAAATATAAACGTAAGACAGTTTGATAATAATCGTTTACACATTCTTAATGTTTTCAAATTAAAAATGATTTATTTATGATAACAATTTTTTTTTTGTAATTTTAATATGTTTTAAATTAGATAATAATTTTATTATTGAATATAATAAAATTATGAAAAGAAAACATTTTTGTGTCAAATTAAAAAGAAAGCGTTATGGTTGATTAGAGTCGTATGAAAAGAGTTGATTTTCAAAATGAAGGAAATATAAAATTAATTGACTGATTATGTAAAGGACGTACTCTAAAACGTTCAAGGCGAACAGTAAGCACCTGATGATCCTCATACTCCAAGGCACAAGCTTTTAAGAAAAACTAATTTGAAGAATCTTCCAAGTCGGCTACAAATCGGTTTAGTCACTTAAAACTTAAGAGCTAATGAAGTTGATGTTGAGTGAGAATTTAAAATATATCAAAATAGTATATTGTATAAGGAGCATAGAATGATATTATTACTCTACGAGTATGAAGGATTAAAAAATTAAAACACGAGCATAACCAGCTTTTAGTAGATATAAACTAGAAATAATCGTATTATTAGTAGTATATTCTGTAAGTGTTTGATGATATATTTTATTCTCAAGCAAAATTTAATGCAAATTGGCGACAGAATAAAATTTTAAATACAACACGAACCTAATACTACATTTTTTAATCCCTCCGAAAGAGATGAATTAAATTATTTTATAATTCATGTATAAGAAATAAAACGAATAGAAGAGACATTTATTATATTTTTGTTCAATTAATTTTACACAATCAATATGTTTTTCAAATTGGCAAGTTAATTCAAACGAAATAGTATGTCTCACGCTTTTTGTTCAAAGGAGAGAAGAACATGCGCATCAGATTGAATTATTTGATTTTATATAATTTTAAATAAGAGCACAGCTTCGAGTACTAGCAACCAGGAAGAACTGCAAGTAGTGGATAGCGAGCGGTTAACCTTGTACTATCCGTTCACTATCAGGACCGCAAATAACCAGTTCGCAAATAACTAGAAATGGACTCCAAACTAAGGATTTATCCCTCTACTAACTTATTTATCCCCCCATCAATTTCCTTCCCGTTCATTATGGTTTTTACCAATTTATAAATTATTATATAAATTATTTTACCAATTATAAGATTAGTAAGTCAACATTAAGTTTTATTAAGTATTCCACAACTTTATTGTTTCACAACAAACGGAAAACAATACAGCAAACAATATTCTAGAATATTCTATTCTAGAGTATCTAGAATATTCTTAAAATAGCTTCAGAAACTCTAACGGCAGATCGTAGAAATTTCCAGTGTAAACAAAGCGTCCAAAATAATACACATCTTGCATATATCTATCAAATAAAACTTAAAACTTTATTTACAAAAACTAATTTTACTTCTATTTAGTATTTACACGGGTTTTATTAACGATGCAGCGTTTCGTTTATAATTAATTTATTTTTATTTAACATAATCACATTCCATTATAACTATTTCCAATATCGTTGCTGTTGCTCTGTTGCACAACCAATTGTCCATTTAGTAGGTTGTCATTCTTCATAAGTACGATATTGTTTCGCATTTGAAGGCACTTTAAACTTTAAGCCGGTCACCGTTTCCAATAATATGGAGCAAATTGCTGAACTAATTTCCATCTTTCACTGTAAGGTAATTTAACATCGAGATATGATGATTCTGGAACTGCTGTTACTGGGCACACAATTAAGGAATTAACTATTGTCGAGCATCTATTTCTTCTTTTGAAGTTGAAAAAAGCGATTGCGAGTTAAAAATTGCTTTTATTCGAACCTACAACGGTCGACATTCGATCAATTGTCAATATTGATTGACTGATGACCCTCTATAGATAGAATTTGACTGATTTGATTACAGCCTCCCGGAGACAACCAAAAGTTAGAGCAGTTGATGGGTAAAAGTGGCAGTTAATTCTTTTAGAAGATTATTTGGAATAGGATTAGAATGTTTGCTTCGGTTAAAGAACAATTCTCGCAATGTATTGTTCGCTCCTACAAAATTGGTTCCATTCTCCGAGTAAATGTCTGAACATATTCCTGGTCGAGCAACAATTCTTTTCAAAGCAGCCAAAAAGCTTTTGGTTGTCATATCATACGGCAATTCTATATGTATTGCTTAATTACTTATCCATACAAATATGCAAATGTATGCCTTTTGAGAATGTTGACCACCTCTAGTGAGTATGACCAAAAGAAGCTCAGTGAAAATGCTTAACCCTCGATTTTGGTAAGTCAGCAATTATTTGTTCTTCTGCCTTCTAATGATGTCTACAGCAAGGAACACACGTATTTATAACCCTTTTGACGATATCTGGACCTAGCAATATCCAAAATTATTGGTTTTTGCACATTATAACTCGCCTAAGATTCTTCTATTTTTCCTGCCATTTTGAGAATTCTAAATTTAACCAGAAATGAATTCATTAACTTATGTACTCTATTTTTTCACAGATTGAATTTCCCAGAATTGGTGACAAAATTTGGTGACACTGGCGGTATCACCAATAGTAATAAAAATATCACTCTCAGTTTATTTACTCCTTCTTTTTTTATTATTCTGCAAACGGCAATCTTTCCCTTAATCCAAATTCCAACCCTTCTTTCGAACACCGCAATCTTTATTGATTATTGTACTATGTATAATGAACACTAGGCCTGCTAGTGAGTCACCGTGAGACCGTTCAAGTACATTCAATTTCAATCTCAAAATATAATTTTTTTTATTTCTTGTGATTTAAGACACCGATTGGTCACTCCTAAGCGCTCGATATTTAGTTGAAAACGTATATATAAAATAATGTATGAAAATTGGTATATAAGTCAGTTTTAAATGTGAGATTTGCATTCTGGTCAAAATTAGATAAAGTGGTAGCGATCCACCGATAACCGAACTTCTCTTTCACAGGGCATAAAGTTTTAGTTAGTGATACTAACTATTAAACGAATTGTCGATAAAGGTTTCTTCCAACAACCATATATAAAACCGTTCTAATTCCATAGACTGAATTCTTGAAACTTGGAAGTCTGAGATTACAGCACCACCACTAATTATCTAAAAAATTCCAACGAAGTTGTTGTTATACATTAGACATTCTGTTGAAATGTTTGTTTGTAAGAATCATAGCAAAACATTGAATTTAGTTGTTCGAATTTAGTTGATGTCAAGGTCTCTCTACTTAACAACTCCAACTGGAAATAATAGAATTTCTTACTTTTCAATCAACCTAATAACCTCACAACAGAAATGTAACCCAAAACATTAACCTTTCAATTGGTTAAATCAATACAAATTACAATCGATCAATTTAAAAAAATATTAAAATTCAATAATCTAATAATTCTTGTAATTCTTTAATCTCTTTTAATCTCTCGTAACCTAATTTCATAAAATCGAGCTTCAATATTTAATTGAAAGAAAATAGTTTTTAGGTTAGAAGAAATAGAAAAAATTTTTAAATTAAATTTTTGTTTTCATATAATTGCAGGATCGTGCTCGAAATTCATCTGAACGACTATCAGCTACCACAATTTTAACTGTAAATATTGCAGATTCCGATGACTTAGATCCATCATTTATCTATCGGTAAAATTAAATTGAATATTTTTTGTTTGTCACTTTGAAATTAAATTTTTATTATATTTTTTATTTTAGTGGTTGTGGTTTTCTTGATGGCGCTTGTATCAATCCAGAGTATTCAGCAAGTGTACCATCAGGCTCTTTACAAGGTGTACTATCGGTAACACCTGAACGTATACAAGCTATTGATTTAGATACAATAAGCTCACCAATTCGATATTCATTTCTTAGTGGAAATCCAAATAACTATGATGAATTCTTTGAAATTGACGAACAAACTGGTGTTTTGAAACAAACAAAAATTGTTGATACAACCGTTGCAAAAAAATTCGATATCGTAGTGAAAGCTGAAGAGGTTTCAGAAATAAAACGTTTTACAACAGCTAAACTAACAATTATGGTTAAGCCTGTGGATTCTCATCCACCAGTTATATCGGCATCGAGTGTCGAAGGCTTTGTTGATGAGAACTCACCAATTGGAACCAAAGTTACGGATAATAATAAAATACCAATACGTTTAACAACAACAGATGCAGATTTAGGTCCAGATGATCCTAAACCAAAATATACTTATGAATTGACAACTCCCTACTTTACTGTTTCGAATGAAGGTATTATATTGGTAAATGAAGAAGGTTTGGATCGTGATCCACCTAGTCCAGGACAATTTAAATTCCAAGTTGTTGCCCGAGAAACAACTGGCAATGCAGCAAGTGCTCCACTAAGTCTATCAGTTACACTGAATGATGTAAATGATAATGCACCAAAGTTAACAATGGCTGCTCCTGTCACAATCACTGCTGGAGATGGACGACGATTTGTTACAAAAGTAACCGCTACAGATAACGATGCTGGTGAAAATGCAATTATAACATATTCAATATTTCATGTTTCAAATAATGGCGCAAGCAAATTTTCGATTGATAAAGATAATGGAGAAATTGAAACCCGTTCAAAAATGAATGCTGGTGAACAATACAGTATTACAGTACAAGCTACTGATATTGGTGGACTTAACTCACAAGCAATTGTTGAAGTAACCGTGAGCCCTGGACCTAACACTAAACCACCAAAATTCGTAAAACCGGTTTATGAAGTTCAAGTTAGTGAAGGAGCTGAAATAAACTCAACTGTTATAGTTGTCAAAGCAGAAGATCCCGAAAACGATCCAGTCAGATATTCAATCACATCCGGAAATGATTTAAGACAATTTTCAATATCGCCTGAAAGTGGTGTTGTTAGTGTTATTCGTAGCTTAGATCGTGAAACATTAACACAATATCTATTAATTATTCGTGCCGAAGATAATGGAGGACTTGCTAGTAGTGCTTCAATTAAGATAAAGGTTACGGATATCAATGATAAAAATCCAGAATTTGATGAATCTTCTATGCCTTATGTATTTTCTATAGAAGAAGGAAAAGAAGATTTCACAGTTGGAAGAGTGCATGCAACTGATGCTGATGAAGGAATAAATGCAGAAATAACCTACACAATTCCAAACGATATTCCATTTAAGATTGATCCAGAATCCGGTGAAATAAAAACTACAACAAAATTAGATTTTGAAACACAAAAAGAATATAAATTTGTTGTGACAGCAAAGGATGGCGCGCCTGATGCCCGTTTAGGAACAGCAAGTGTTACGGTTAAAGTGTTAGATATTGAAGATGAAATTCCTAAGTTTAATGACTCTAAAATTGAAGTTAAAGTACCAGAAAATGTACCTGATTTAGTAATAACTACAGTAAAAGCATACGATCCAGATACAGTTGAACAAATTACATATATTTTACGACAAGGTCCGGGTGATCTGTTCAAAGTAGATGCAAAAACAGGACAAGTTAAAACCGTTCGAGGATTGGATTATGAAAAGGAAAAATCTCATGAGTTGGTTATTGGAACATTAGAAAATTCGGGAAATAATCCAGGCGATACTTGCAAGGTGCGTTTGAATTTTTTTTGACATTTGCAAAACCGTTTGTTTATAACCATTCATTTTTGTTTTTCAGATTATAATCTCGGTTGAAGATCGTAACGATATCCCACCTGTGTTCGTATCAGTCCCAGAACCAGTTACTGTAAATGATGATCAACCAATTGGTGCAGTTATTGGCTCAATGCCAGCTATTGACGGTGATGGAACATCTCCTGGTAATGTTGTTCGATATGAAATGGTTGGACGTGGTAAGGCATTAAAATACTTCCAAGTTGATCCAGACTCAGGTGTTATTAGACTTCGTGATGAATTACGAAAAGAAGATGACACAGAATATCAGTTGGATATTAGAGCTTATGATTTGGGTGAACCACAGCTTAGTTCAGTGGCGTCATTACCAGTTTACATTCGACACTTACTAACAGATCCAATAACAGATTTAAATGAATCGAAAAGCGAGAGTGGTGTTATTGCAAATCCTGAAGCCTTAGGACTAGCCTTTAGTGACGATAGTTATACAACTGCAGTTCCAGAAACAACTGGTATCAACGCAACTATTAAACTTATTCAAATCATAAATGCGAAAAAAGCAACCAAAAATAATGCTGGATTTAAATGTGATATTACAAAAGGAAATGAATTAGAATTATTTAGAACAACTTTGGAAGATCACGCTTGCGGAATAACATTACAAAAATCTTTAGACTTTGAAAATAAAACAGCCCATGAGCTAGAAGTGGTGTTAAAATCAAATAAATATTTTGTTAATCCACAAAAGAGTAAGACTAATATTAAAGTGATAGTTCAAGATGAAAATGATAACCCTCCAATCTTTGTTTTTAAACCAAACCTTCCCACATCGGCACGAAATGATACATTTTATGCCGTTGTATCCTATAATACTGAAGTAGATATGCCAGTTCTACAAGTAAAAGCAATAGATCGTGATTCTGGGAAATTTGGAATATTAAAATATCGTATTTATGATGAGGAAAGTAATGATATTTCAAATGATGATATGCCAAGCTCATTTTTTACAATTTCTGAAGATTCTGGTATTTTAAGAACACAGAGAAGTTTACAGGGTGCTCGAAGCACACCATTAAAATTTATTGTAGAAGTTATGGATAATAATGGATCGACTGATGGCATTTTTCATCAAACAAAGGCTAGAATTGTGATAAATCTGATATCAGATATAAACCGTATGGCGTTGGTATTTTCTGATTCATCACCAAATGAATTACGAAACCATTCAAATTCATTGGAAGAATTATTAACAGAGAAGGCAGAAGGATTAATTGCTGGAATCGAACGATTTAGCGTTCGAAAATATTTAAATGAAAATGGTTCAGTTGTTGAAAATCCTAGCGCAACTGATGTATGGTTTTATGTCATAAATCCAGAAACCGAAAAAATTTTACCAAGAAATTCAACTGAAGTTGATTTAAAACTATTGAAACCAGCTATTCAATCCGAAATTAATTTTGCTGCATCTGGGTTGGCACGTGCAACAGCACAAGGAATTTATGCTCCGGTTGAACCGAAAAATCAAATAAATCAAGTTAAAACTGCAATTGGAAGTGTTAACGCTGATCTATTTCCATACGCGCTGATTGCCATTGCTGTGATTATTTTAATATTAGGCACATTTGGAATTGTGTACATTTGTGTTTCGTGGTCAAAGTTAGGGATTTCTAAAGCAATAATTATTTTATCTAATTCAAAACTATTTTTATTGATTTTTTAGATATAAAAACTTTAAACAACAAATGAGACAATACTCTGCCCCAGCGAGTCCAGTACGTTACGATCCAGTTGTTATTGGTTCACAGAGTGGTGACACAACATCTAGTCTTAAGGAATATGAAACACAAGTAAGTAAATGTTCTTATTTTCGATGTATGCATTTATGTGTAGTTTAAATCCAAGAAAGAAATTATTGTCTAATTTTAGTATTTATCTAAGGTTTTAGCAATGGCTGTACCAAATGATGAAAACGATGAGTTACAAATAGATTATAGCGCAAAAAATCATGCATTTAGTTTAGATAATGTAAGTTATATTACACATAAAGAAAATGGCCAATCTAGTCCAGCTAATTCAGAAGCAACAACTGCCATTGTATCGACATTATCAAGAAATAATATAAATAGTAATAATATAAATAATAATAATAATAATAATAACAATAATATACATAATGTTATAAATAATAACAATAGACAAAATACGTTAAATAGAACAATTGAAATGAATCGAAATAATTCGATTTTAGCAAATCCATTAGCACTTGGTAGTAATGGAACTTTACCAGGCACTTTAACTTTAGGTCGATTAAAATCGGAAAGAAATAATATTATTAATGGGTAAGTTCTAAAACAATATTTAATATAATATAAGTAATTTTGGCTTAATTTGATTTTTTTATTTAGATATGGTGATACATTGAATCGTAATAATATTGCTTTGGCACAGAATAATACATTTAGCACGTTAGGAAGGGGAGGAACGTTTAATCGTAACGCAGCTTATAATGATTTAGGGACAAGTACTTTAGGTAGAAATAATAGATATCCAGAAGTGCCGATTTCAAATCCATTATTTCAAAGGTAATTAAGTTTTTGTAATTATGTTTTTATTATTAGTTTTACTTTTTAAAAACTTTGCTTTTCTATATTTATACGTAAGCTGAGCTTCCTCACTTGTAAATATAATTACTTACTATGTATATTAAAGCACGACAAGGTCTAAAATTGTCAGTTTAAAATTGTCAGCGACCATTTGAGTTTGCCCTTTATTAACAAGATTAAGGTTCCATAAATCAATCAAATACACCATGAAATATCAGCAGATTTGCCTCTTCGAAATCCATTTTGGCGATCTGGTAGTAAATTACAATCCTTCAAATAGTTCCCGCATCTCCCTCCAATAGATGATGAACTTGTGATGTATTTTGCCAAAGATATTTCTTTGTACCAAGCCAGCAAATGACTAGAAAGATTTGGGGTTATTTTTACCGTTTATGGATTTTCTGATTTTACCACGAGTTGTCAGGTCGTCCAAACTTTTGGTGTTGTTTATAACATTTTTAGAATTTCTACGGGCGGCTACGAGCAGTTCACGATTGTTAGCGGTAGGCGGTTGTGGAAATTGTGCATGAGCTCCATGTTAAGAGGCAATTGCTGACTGGCAGGCTTTATTGAACCATGATTTTTTTGCAGTCTTAGCAGATCGAATCACGAATGGCAGATGTTATTCTAAGCGCGATTGCATCTACGATTTTATCTGCTGATAAACTAACCCAGTTGAGATTGGCCAAAAGGTATTTATAGCACGCCAGTTTGTATTCCTATAAGAATGGCAGCATATTTTCGTTTTGTATGTAAAATATGTGATTGTAGAGTTATGGCCAGTTTTAGGTAGCAAGGGTCATATTTTGACTAATTTCGATAACATGGATATGCTTCCTACCAGCATATTTTTTCATATTTTTTTAACAAAAATATGCCAAGAGTTAGCATACATTTTTTTAAATCCAGAAAAATGGGTAATTGCACATCTTGGCAAGTGACATATAAACTGAGAGATGGGACTAAAACATGATTTGTGCTGAAGTTCGAGCTTCACTTCACTTGATATTCATAAGACTCACTTCAATTGATATTTATTCAGGTTCACTTAATATTTGCAAAATATTTTCACGTTTTTCTGCTTTCCTTGAATTAACCTAACTTTCAATTCGCTAAACGTAATTCTCAAATCTTCTTCTGGGTATGATCACTGAATAGTAAGCTAAAACACCCGATTTAATTAAGTCTTCAACACTTTTACTGTTTCAAAACACTAGGAAAACAATTCCTATCTAAAATATTCTTCCAATAGCTTCAGAAACTCCAACGATTGATTGTAAAATTTTTTGATATAATACAGTGTCCAAAATAATACACAATATTTCTATTAAATCGTTATTTACACAACTAAAAATTAAATTTACTTATATTTACACGGTTTTATGTTCACGATACATCATTTTGTTTACAATTAATTAAATAACTTAGCACTATCGCATTCTATCTTAAACTCTTTACACTATCACAGTCTAATTTGAGTTATATTTCGTTCAACAAAAGAAATTTCTTAAATAAAATTTTGTCTAATTTCTTGATTATTCGAGGTTAATAATTTTACAAAGAAAACTCGAGAAATTCTGAGAATACGTCATTATTCTGCATGTGTTTTATTTTCTTGGAAACAGTGTCACATGTCGTTTTGTTTTTGAAATATTGCATAAATGAAATTAAGGTTGAATATAATTTTGTTATGTTTTTCATTGCGATTTGCAATTATGTAGAACCGTATCAATACTATCAAGCTTGAGTTTAACCTTATTTGCCCACATTGACAAAAGAAGACAAATACGAACGAATCAATATCAACTGACAAAAATTTCATTGATTTAACAAAACGATATTCTTTTTCTTTTTAGGCAAAACGGCGATGCTCATCCATTAGGCCAAATAAGTACAACCAACGATAACGTAACGTTTGGAAAACGAGATTTTAATCCATTAGGTTATTCATTTTTAAATGATTTAGATCGATCGGAAATCGAAACCACAACTGAATTATAATAAGCTCTTCTTCGATTTTCTTTCGCAAATAAATGTTTTACTGTTTTTATTTATAAAAAAATTAAATATAAAATAAAACTTAAGTCATATCTTAAAAAAAGTTTTACATAAAAAAAAATAAATAAATTTAAAGAACTGTATGTATTAAATCGCTGTCTCAAACAGGAGTATTATTACCAAATTAGTGCTATGCAAGTAAATCTATGAAATTGTACAGATACTCATATAATTATTAATGTTCTAGCATTAACAAATGATTGGCATAGCACAACTACCAAGTTTATAGAGAAAATTTTATTTTATAAAATTAAAATATGTATTCATTTAAAAAAAGGTCTAGTGGAATTCATTAGTTTGTAATATTAATTTTTATAGAAGTAATCTCACAGTATAAAGCTAGAAAATTGAAATAAACATCATAGAAAATGTGGAATATTTTAGATTTTAACTAATCTTAGTTAAGTTATTTCTGTTAATTAATTAATTTATTTTATAAATATTTTATTTTATTGCCAAAATTGATCTGAACAACTTATGTTGAAATTATTTTTAAAAAAAATAGGTTTAAAAATAATCTTAATAGAATAAAATGTAAAAGTGTGAATTGTAAATTGAATTTTATACCAATTCTCATCGCAAATGGTATAAAATACAAGAACGTTTAATGATAGCAATATGTACATAATTTAGTCATTAATTAAATAGTTCGTTTTTATTTTTATGTTTTTGTTTGTTTGAATTATTTAAATCCATTTTTAATAAAGTATTAGTACTTGTATAAATTAGATAAAATAAAAGTGAACCTAATATAAAAGTAAAGAACGCATTTTGTAAATTAATAATATATCAGAAATATAAGTAATTTAATTTACAAATTATTTTGTTATGTTTGGTGTGCATTTTAATATTTGATTCTAAATTTAATTATATAATTTAAGTGTTAGAATTAATTATAAATAATATTAATTATATACAAAAGTCAACGAAAAGTTAGAGGAATTAATTATTAGAGGGTTTGAATATTACAAAGTAAAATTATTAGCTTTGAAAGCAAAAGTTGATTTACTGATTTAGTTATTTTATTGTTATTGTATTAATTTTAAAAAATAAAAGAATAAATTTAATAAAAACAAAGAAGCGTAGTCATATTTATTTTAATAGAAATCCTTCTATTGTGTGATTTGAGTAAAACTTTATAAATCCATAAACTATCCCTGAAAATTAACTTAAAGAACCTTGTTTTGCCGACTTTTCAACAACAGATCTTAAATGAAATTAAAGAATTATTGCAATATTCGAAACTGAGTGTCCAGAGATATAAATTGCTTTAAGTCGTTTATGATATATGATTTGGTGGAGTAGTAGTTAAAGACTAAAGAAAAAAAAAGAAAATTGAATTGATTACACCAAAAATTTACACAACATGAAAAAATAAAACAATTAAAATTATTATTTTAATTTGTCGTACATTGACCCCTTCGTCCGCTTCATAAAATTATTGACAATCTAATTCAGTCATTTAATTAACCCAGACATCAACTTTTTTTATTTACCAGTGGTGAAATCAATTTATCCGGGCTCAGAACCTTTTTTTGGTTTATAATACATCTTCTGGTTTTTGTTTGCCTGTTACAAAGCAATTTTTTTTGTGTTGTAAAAGTTTTAAAATTTTTCAAACGCGGATAAAACGAAAACTGCGAACGCTATTCAGCTCAAAGTGTAGCTGTGTGTACTCCCGTCCACCAGAGCTATCATTTTAATAAGTTTCAGTCCAATTGAATCAGTAGTTTAGAAGCTAAAAAGCTTATTTTCCTTCTCTTCGATTCCGTTCATTTATGTTTTAAATAAAAGCTAATGTATAATTTCCAATTTCTAAGCAACAATCGACAAAGTAACAGGTAAACAACAACTGGAAGATGTATTATAAACAGAAAATTTAAAAAACGAATTTGACCAGACATTTTTTTTTTGGACAAAAATTATGCAAAATATGACAGTGGTTAGTATGCCATTTTATAGGTCGAGAAAAATGAGTGGTTGCAAATCTTGGCGAGTGATATATAAACTGAAAGGTGGGCCCAAAACATGCACCGTGCTGAAGTTTGAGCTTAATCGAGCCACGGGCTTAGGAATGACACCAATTTTCGTGAGTGTGTAAAAACTGTTATTTCCGATTTATGACCAGTTTAACGAAGCAAACGTAGTATTAATTATAGTGCATGTTTTAGGCTCACCTTTCAGTTTATATATCACTTTCTCCTAAAAACTTTCTCCTATAAAATTCTACTAATGTCAAAACCTGCCACCAGTAGCGCGATTTTTTAGATTCCAATATTGGTATATTGTGCTATAAATAAACCATAATAAACGAACGGACAATTTTTAATTGCCCCTATATCGATCGGCGCCTATGTACACAAATGACAAACTATTTTGGCTTTGCATCCTCGCAACTCAAAGTATATCGAGCGGTTTTAATTGTGGAAGTTTAAGTGTTTTATTGTTTTAACGTGTATTATTAAATATATTAATTATAAATAGATCTGTTTTCCTAGTTCTAACTAACTGTCGTACGTATTTTCATTTGTATATATTAAAATAGTATTTAGTTGCATATTTTGTGTTAAAATTGTCCACGCATATATAAGTTTTAAACAAATTTTTTTTATTCATTGTTTAAAGTTAAACAATTTCTTGTCGTGGATCTATAGTCTCTGTAGGCTACTTTTTGTCTTCTATATTATTATTTTTTTAATTTGTAAATCATTCTGTGTTCCTGAGATTGATACTGGGTGTCGATTCTGATTGGTTTATTATTTTATTATTATTTAGTTTTTGTATTGTGCAAATCAAGTAAAAACGAAATTTTATTTTGTCTAATCGTTGACAAATAATTGACAAAACCGATCAGAATCGACACCCTGAGCGAATTGTCTTTATAAAAGTATTGTTTAAACATTTTGTTATAAACATCCATATACACTTTATATTCCGTTAAAGTTTACATAAAATTAATTTTGAAAAATCAATACAAATGAAGTTGATATATTTTAACAATGGTATAATATAACATCTACGAAGATGCTATAGTTACGTATTAAAATAGAATACGTTAATCAAATCAATGTCAAACTAATAATAACATTTTTTCGAAATATAAAAATATACAAATATTAGTTTAACTAAGTAAGTAACTTGATTTCTACAGAGCTACAGATAAACAATATTGTTGTTGTAGCAAGAGGTGCTAACCTTCCAGCGCCTAATTTCTGGAATTCTGCTTCTGTCTTTGGGCGGTACCACAAATCTTCCTTTGTCAGGTCGGCTGTGTTTTATGGACATTTGAATAGGTGGTCTACATCGTGTGGCGTGCTCTCACATCCATGGAACTATCAAAAATTTCATGATCAATGCTATTTATGTAGTTCTTTAAAATACACGACCAACTGGATCTTAATCGCGCTAGCGTGAATCTGATGTTCGAGGTACTTGGATTTGTTCAGCAGAGACTTGTTGTGACTTGCCATTCACAACAAGTGGATAGTCTTTTTAGGTGAATTTTATAAATAGGCTCGTTCGTGAATGAATTTTGATGACACTTAAAAAAGGATGCAAATATGTATGGCAAGGAGCTGATTAGTTTTTGAGCGATATTTAAAAAAAAAGTGGTGTGAGGTCCCTCGAACACCTGTTTTTTGAAAGCTCAATAACATCTGCACCTGATAATTGAATTGGTAAATAAGCATTTAGTACGGTTTATAACAGTTCTGCATCCCAACTTTCGATTTTTCACTTCCGGAAATTCTTTATTTTTACTTTCTCATGCAACAGAATTTCAACAGCTTTCTTTAATGCAACAGCTTTCTTTAATGTTGAAATAATTAGAACTACGCAAAATCTATAACATTGGGTAGCCATTAATTATTTATGGATATTAGCTCACTATATATTCAGAACGTTTTGTTTCCAGAGCTGTGGTGAAATTAGCCTATGCATCAGCGTCGCAATATTTTTCTAAAATTTCTATAAGAGGTCAATTAATCTTACCTGGGTCTTCCACATTTTCTCGTCCCACCAGAGCAACTGCCCCCACCCACACATTCCCAGTTTACATAACTAAATAAAGAACAGTAGCATTTCAGCATATGTTTTATAGCCGAGTCTTGCATATTTGGAATTCTTTAGGCTTTTCCCGGATAGTTTAAATGCGCAACTTTTTAAAGTCAAAGACCACAAATTTCTCAAAGAAATTTAAATCATTTAGTAAACCTCAGTTAACATGGTATTTGCGGATATTCAGAGAAGTTAATTTATAATTTCTTATAATGACTAAACATGACTAACTTTGTATAAAGAAAAAAGTATAGGCTTATCCGTCCAATCCAAAGACAACTACGGCCGTAACCGGATTTTTTTTAAACAGAGACGTACAAAAAAACATTTTCAGATTTTTATGAACATAATATAATCTAAGATTAAAAAGTTATAGGCCAATTGGACAAAACTAGTACAGTAAGACATTGAATATTTTAAATTATGCTTACTTTTATCTCATTTTTATTTTGCTTATTCTAATACATAATTAACAACTTAACTTTGTAAATGATAGAGCATTTTTTGTTACAAATACAACTGTTTTTATTTAATGTTAACCAACATTTACTGTTTTGCTAAACTAACATATTAACAATTTCAGATTACCTTTACGATTGCATTGACACAACTACAAAAGTAAGTTATTGAAAAAACTCGATCTTAAGAAAACGTTTTTATAAAAAGAGCCAAATTTATTAACTATGACAGAAGTAGTTAATACTTCGGTCGATAATACAGAGAAACCGGTTGAATCCGAAGACAATATACTCATGCCGAGCGATGATGAAAAACAGGAGGGAGACACAACAATTAGTGACAATCCTATAGAGATTGACGAGAATAGTTTAAATGCAGATAAACCCATAGTGGGTGATTCTAACGATACTGCAAATTCCTTAAATACATCTGTGGTAGATTCAAACCAATCGAAATCAAAAGGACGCCGAAACCAAAGAAAACGAGCTCGTGCCAGAAAGGCTATGTTACTAAAAAGTGAAGATTCTCCAAAACCTGTTATAAAAATATCAGACTCAAATTCGGAAGATACATCGGAAGTTAAAAAATCTTTACCAGAGTCTGGATCAGAGAAAGAACTCTATGCTCCAGAGCTAAAATTAACCATTGTTGATGAAGGTATTTTATCTCGGCGATCAATAGAATTTAGAAATAGTATAAGATTACAAGAAGCTTTGGAAGATGCCGTGTTCAGCGGTAATACTTCATTTGTACCCAAGTTTCATGGATCAGGTATAATAAACGGAGTTTATAACGTAACTTGTTATAATGTTAAATCAGTTAAATGGCTCCGCATGACCGTTGAACGACTTCCTCCCTTATGGCTTGGAGCAAGATTAAGAGTACTGGGCAATTTAAATGACTCATCCTTACGAAAAGTTTGTGTATTTGTTCCTGGAACAGCCATTGATCCAGAGATATTTTTAAGACGTTTAACATATCAAAACCCCAAGCTTGATACTGATACTTGGAAAATATTTAAAATTCAAAGAAAAAATCGTGGTCAAGTTTACTTTTTGGGCGTTGATGAAGAGTCACTCATTGTATTAAAGGAGCTTGATTATCAACCGTTTTACGGGTTGAAAAGATTAAAATGCAAGTTATCGCTTGATAAAAAGAGTGTAAAAACAAAAGCAAGCCTTAGAGGAAGTATTGGTAGAACGACCGCTGGTAGAATAGGAGCAGGAAGTACGAGACCAAGGTTTTAAAATGTACTTTTATAATCGCCCCCAAGTGTTAATTAGCAAAACAAAATTATTTTATTTATTTAAAACTTAGTGGGACAATTATATATTATTATTTTAAAATAGTGCAGATACATCTTAATTTGATTTCGATTTTAGTAACAGTACAATACATAAATAAACTCAAATCATGTACTTTGGTTTAAACTAATTTTAATCAATTTTGTTTCTGGGCCAACAAAATATAATATCAACTATAAAACCCAACTGTATGAAACACTTATATTGCAACAAAAGAAAAGTAAAAAATATCGTTTCAAATCATAGAAGGAACATTCTTAAAATTCTTTAGTTGTCAATCACTTAAAATCCTTCACTAATAGCAATTTCGACAAACATTTTAAATTACACAGAGTGAGTATCAAAATATGTTTCTAGAATTATTATTTTAATTCAAATTCTAACACTGGTAAACAGACTGTAAAAGAATATTTTTGTTTGATTTGATTAGCACGAGTTCTGTATCCTAACTGTGAAGAATTTTTTGTTTTGTTGTAATTAATTTTGTTTTTAAATTTACGGGTATAACAACCCCGCATACCCCAGTCTCTGTTATTAGCATACGAGCTAACGTGAGATAGAACATACCACTGGCAGTTTTTTTTTCCTTTATCTCCATTTAGGAGCATAGGGCGTCTACTAGACTGGACCATCTTACTCTGTTGGGGGCAATCGCTTTCAGTTCACCCCATGTCTTGCCAATTTGTTTTGCTTCAGCTAGCACCGTTTTATTCCACGTCGTGGGTGGTCTTCCAACTCTCCTTTTTCCTTGTGGATTCCACTCTAGGGACATCCTTGTTATATCTTCAGCTGGTTTCCTCAGTGCATGTCCTATCCATCTCCATTTCCTTTGTTTTATCTCGGTCTCAATGTCTAACTGCTCTGTCTGCCGTAGAAGTTCCTGGTTACTGATGGTGTTCGGCCAGAAGCATTTGATCAGTCTTCTCAGGCATTTGTTCACAAACACCTGTAGTTGATTTGTGATCTTTCTTGTATGTTTCCACGTTTCACACCCATACAGCAGTACTGACTTGACACATGCATTGAACATTCGAAGCTTTGTCTTTCTTGACAGGACGGATGCATTCCAGATCTTGTGAAGCATATTGAACGTATTTCTGGCTTTGTTAATACGCTGACTGATATCTCCTTCTTCAGTCCCGCCTGGTTTAGCTACAGTATAACCAAGGTACACAAATTTGTCAATTTCGTCCACTTGTTGATGGTAATTGGTGTTATCGTTTTGGTGTTCAATCTCATAGCCTTTGTTTTTCTGATGTTAATGTTGAGACCGACTTCATGTGCAAGCTATCAAGCTTCTGTATTTTCTGCTGCATGTCCGTATGTGTGTGTGTAAGTAGACAGATGTCATCTGCGTAGTCTAGATCATTGAGCCGTCTTGTTGTGTTCCATTGGATTCCATTTGGACTTACGTCATCGAGCTTTCTCATGATACTATCTAGTACTATCTAGGAATAGTATCGGGGATAGTACACAGCCTTGTCTCACTCCTCGGTGGTTGTAGTATTCATCACTTTGCTGTCCTTTGTATTGTATTCTGTTTGCAGCATCCCGATACATTTCTTTGAGATTAGATCAACTATTTTCTTGGGGATGCCCATTTCACAAAGTGTCTTCCATATCGCGCTTCTGTTGATTGAGTCGAAGGCGCGTTCGAAGTCCACGAAGAGGAGGTACAATGGTGAATTCCATTCATTTGATTGCTCAATGATGATACGGATTGTGTTGATATGATCGGTACAGCTTCTTCCTGGTCTAAAGCCAGCTTGTTCATTTCTTAGTTTCATGTTAATTGATGGAGATATTCTTTCGAGAATGATCATCGCTAGTATTTTCATTATTGTGTTGAGCAGAGATATACCTCTCCAATTTTTGCATTCTCTTAGATCACCTTTCTTTGGGATTGTTATGGTTAAACCTTCTTTCCATTTGGTTGGTATTTTACCTTTGATCACCTTTCTTTGGGATTGTTATGGTTAAACCTTCTTTCCATTTGGTTGGTATTTTACCTTTGTTCTATACATCAGCTAATAGTGATGTTAGAGCTTCTGCTGTTGTGTTTACATCTGCTTTGAGTAATTCTGCTGATATATTATCGGTACCAGCAGATTTGTTATTCTTGAGTTTCGGTATGGCATCTCTAACTTCCCGTTCCGTTGGTGGATGGGTGCTGATAGTTTCGTTATAGTTGTCATTCGGAGACTGCAAATTATCTTCATGTTGGTGTCTTCATGTTCGAAGTATTCTTTCCATCTATTTAGCTGTTGTTCATGTGTTGTGAGGGTTTGACCAGATTCATCCTTTTTTGGTGGAGTGTGTGTGTGACCTTTTCACGCATTTGTGTAGTGTGCGCATATTTCTATTAGCTGCTGCTGTTTCTGCAGTCTTGAGAATGCTTTCTGTGTATCTTCTGCGATCATTCCTTGCCATCTTGTTAACTTGTTTTGCTGTACTTTCATATTTGCTGCGGATCTCGGTTGTGTTCTGGTGACACAATTGCAACTTGAGCTGACGACGTTCTTCAATTTTCTTCCAGGCATCATCGCTAATTCATGGTTTCCGTGATTTATCTTGGTACCCAAGCACATTTGTAGCAGTTTTGACGTAAGCTTCTTTAACTTGTTCCCATTTTTCATCAATGCTGGTGGTTTCGTTGTTTGGCAGATTGAGCTGGAGCGATTCTTTGAAGATGTTATATGTATTTTTGTCGCTCAATCTGTTGATGTTAAATTTCCTCTGACATGACTTGTGTTTTACAGCGGCTGGTTTAATTTTCAATGTTGCAATTACCAGTTGATGGTCGCTGTGTATGTCTGTTCCTCGCTTTGCTCTGACGTCTTGTAGTGAGGATAGAAACTTCTTATTCACATATAAGAACTGAATCTAAAAAATTATGGTGCAAATTATGAAACATTTTGCAATCCATACAATTTTAGAGCGATCTAGTTTCGAACCAATGAGAAAATTTTAAACTTTAAAAAAGTCTATCATTCTCATCAGGGCTAGCCGACTAGATAAACTCTACCAAAAAATGTCAACGCTAATGTATATAACCAAAAATTAGGTTACAACACTAGCGAAGTGTAAAAACAAAAAATTTACATAAACATACATTTAATAAATTCAGGTTTAGTCAATTAATTTCTCTGGTGATCACTGTTTTGTTATACTCTAGACATTCTAGTATTGAATAACAAACTTGTATCTGTGAGAAGAAGATGACTAGTCTTCACTTGTGTCTATTGACACATGATCAACAATTAATTCAGTAAATTATTTGTGATATAACATCACCCCGATGGAAAATCTCCCATCAAGAATAATATAAGAACTGAATCTAAAAAATTATGGTGCAAATTATGAAACATTTTGCAATCCATACAATTTTAGAGCGATCTAGTTTCGAACCAATGAGAAAATTTTAAACTTTAAAAAAGTCTATCATTCTCATCAGGGCTAGCCGACTAGATAAACTCTACCAAAAAATGTCAACGCTAATGTATATAACCAAAAATTAGGTTACAACACTAGCGAAGTGTAAAAACAAAAAATTTACATAAACATACATTTAATAAATTCAGGTTTAGTCAATTAATTTCTCTGGTGATCACTGTTTTGTTATACTCTAGACATTCTAGTATTGAATAACAAACTTGTATCTGTGAGAAGAAGATGACTAGTCTTCACTTGTGTCTATTGACACATGATCAACAATTAATTCAGTAAATTATTTGTGATATAACATCACCCCGATGGAAAATCTCCCATCAAGAATAATATAAGAACTGAATCTAAAAAATTATGGTGCAAATTATGAAACATTTTGCAATCCATACAATTTTAGAGCGATCTAGTTTCGAACCAATGAGAAAATTTTAAACTTTAAAAAAGTCTATCATTCTCATCAGGGCTAGCCGACTAGATAAACTCTACCAAAAAATGTCAACGCTAATGTATATAACCAAAAATTAGGTTACAACACTAGCGAAGTGTAAAAACAAAAAATTTACATAAACATACATTTAATAAATTCAGGTTTAGTCAATTAATTTCTCTGGTGATCACTGTTTTGTTATACTCTAGACATTCTAGTATTGAATAACAAACTTGTATCTGTGAGAAGAAGACTAGTCACTAGACAAGTGAAGACTAGTCATCTTCTTCTCACAGATACAAGTTTGTTATTCAATACTAGAATGTCTAGAGTATAACAAAACAGTGATCACCAGAGAAATTAATTGACTAAACCTGAATTTATTAAATGTATGTTTATGTAAATTTTTTGTTTTTACACTTCGCTAGTGTTGTAACCTAATTTTTGGTTATATACATTAGCGTTGACATTTTTTGGTAGAGTTTATCTAGTCGGCTAGCCCTGATGAGAATGATAGACTTTTTTAAAGTTTAAAATTTTCTCATTGGTTCGAAACTAGATCGCTCTAAAATTGTATGGATTGCAAAATGTTTCATAATTTGCACCATAATTTTTTAGATTCAGTTCTTATATTATTCTTGATGGGAGATTTTCCATCGGGGTGATGTTATATCACAAATAATTTACTGAATTAATTGTTGATCATGTGTCAATAGACACAAGTGAAGACTAGTCATCTTCTTCTCACAGATACAAGTTTGTTATTCAATACTAGAATGTCTAGAGTATAACAAAACAGTGATCACCAGAGAAATTAATTGACTAAACCTGAATTTATTAAATGTATGTTTATGTAAATTTTTTGTTTTTACACTTCGCTAGTGTTGTAACCTAATTTTTGGTTATATACATTAGCGTTGACATTTTTTGGTAGAGTTTATCTAGTCGGCTAGCCCTGATGAGAATGATAGACTTTTTTAAAGTTTAAAATTTTCTCATTGGTTCGAAACTAGATCGCTCTAAAATTGTATGGATTGCAAAATGTTTCATAATTTGCACCATAATTTTTTAGATTCAGTTCTTATATTATTCTTGATGGGAGATTTTCCATCGGGGTGATGTTATATCACAAATAATTTACTGAATTAATTGTTGATCATGTGTCAATAGACACAAGTGAAGACTAGTCATCTTCTTCTCACAGATACAAGTTTGTTATTCAATACTAGAATGTCTAGAGTATAACAAAACAGTGATCACCAGAGAAATTAATTGACTAAACCTGAATTTATTAAATGTATGTTTATGTAAATTTTTTGTTTTTACACTTCGCTAGTGTTGTAACCTAATTTTTGGTTATATACATTAGCGTTGACATTTTTTGGTAGAGTTTATCTAGTCGGCTAGCCCTGATGAGAATGATAGACTTTTTTAAAGTTTAAAATTTTCTCATTGGTTCGAAACTAGATCGCTCTAAAATTGTATGGATTGCAAAATGTTTCATAATTTGCACCATAATTTTTTAGATTCAGTTCTTATATTATTCTTGATGGGAGATTTTCCATCGGGGTGATGTTATATCACAAATAATTTACTGAATTAATTGTTGATCATGTGTCAATAGACACAAGTGAAGACTAGTCATCTTCTTCTCACAGATACAAGTTTGTTATTCAATACTAGAATGTCTAGAGTATAACAAAACAGTGATCACCAGAGAAATTAATTGACTAAACCTGAATTTATTAAATGTATGTTTATGTAAATTTTTTGTTTTTACACTTCGCTAGTGTTGTAACCTAATTTTTGGTTATATACATTAGCGTTGACATTTTTTGGTAGAGTTTATCTAGTCGGCTAGCCCTGATGAGAATGATAGACTTTTTTAAAGTTTAAAATTTTCTCATTGGTTCGAAACTAGATCGCTCTAAAATTGTATGGATTGCAAAATGTTTCATAATTTGCACCATAATTTTTTAGATTCAGTTCTTATATTATTCTTGATGGGAGATTTTCCATCGGGGTGATGTTATATCACAAATAATTTACTGAATTAATTCTTATTCACCAGTACGTGATCAATTTGATTCTTGGTTCTTCCATTTAGTGATGTCCAAGTGTATTTGTGTATGTTCTTGTGTGGGAACTTGCTGCCTCCTATGAATAGTTGATTTGTGACACAACAATCGATGAGCCTATCTCCATTATTGTTACGTGTTGATTCTAGTGTATGTTTGCCCATGACTGATTCCATTCCGGTGTTGTCGGTTCCAATTTTGGCAATGAAATAACTAGCTAGCTGCATAGCACTGTTGTATGATCGTTGTATTTCTAATTTTCGATTGGAATCTTGCTGTTATTATTCTGCTACTGATTGGTTTCCATTCCTTTCTTTGCGTTGTGTGTTGTTAATATTGCTATGCCTTGTTCATTTGTACTGGATTTACCAGAGAACATCATGTAGTTTCCCTTCACTTGTTGTTAGCTCTCTGCTGTTTTTCCATCTTATTTCACTGAGTCCTAGTATCTCGATGTTATACTCTTTCATTACTTTTTCAACTTGTGCTAACCTCGATGTTGCTATCAGAGGTCTGACATTCCAGTTTCCTATTCGTGTCCGGGTACAGTAGCCAAGGGTCGATATTTGATTTTTCCGGTTTTGTTTTGTTTCGATTTTCATTCTAGTATTCGTTTCTTTAATCATTTGAATTTCGGATTCACTTTTCGGATTAACGGGTGATTGGGCCATCGAATCCTGGCCAGTTTCCAGGGCTGCTGAATAAGGTATACTGGCATACCGTGGGCGAGGTATTCTGCTTCAATGTGCTACAATCATATTTCCATATTTTTCCTGATGAAGTTCCCAAGCGGTCACCCGTTTAAGTTGTGATGCTTTCCAGTGTTGCTTACATCTTAATTTGATTTCGATTTTAGTAACAGTACAATACATAAATAACCTCAAATCATGTACTTTGGTTTAAACTTATTTTAATCAATTTTGTTTCTGGGCCAACAAAATATAATGTCAACTATAAAACCCAACTGTATGAAACACTTATATTGCAACAAAAGAAAAGTAAAAAATATCATTTCAAATCACAGAAGGAACATTCTTAAAATTCTTTAGTTGTCAATCACTTTAAATCCTTCACTAATAGCACTAATCCTTGTAAGTGATGTTGTTGACTTATCCACTTCTTCATCTCGCCCACACCACTGGCAGTAGCAATGCGATATCACTAATCAAGGCGATTTCTTAAGAGTTCTGTCTTTATAAAAGGCATGCCTTATATAAAATTCTGCTTAATTTCTCGTATAATCTAGGAAAATCCATTCTTTACAAAGAAATTTCATTTCTTCTTTTGACCGTTTTCCTTAGAAACGAATGTGACGTTGATTTTATTTTTGAAATACAAATTGTATGCATATCGAAAATTGAGGTTGAATTCAATATTGTTTTGTATTTCATTGTGTTTATGTAGAATCGTAACAGTATGAAGATTGCATGATTTAAACAAATATGTATACAAAAAGAAACAATATTTATCATATAAACTTTATAAAGGATTTTTTTTCCTCTTTGTTTATGAACCGCAATATGTTGATGATTTATTACTATTCTGTGCATCTAATATTTTCATAGGTAGACAAAAATGGCAAAATTAGATGAAAAAATCGGTTTCATTGGAGGAGGTAATATGGCATTTTCAATCGGTTCCGGACTAGTTAAAAGAGGTAAAATAATGAAACTAAACAGTATTAAACAAATGAGTTTGATCGTCTTGTTTTCTATATTGTCAGGCATAGTTAAACCATCACAAATTTTAGTATCTGGACCAAATTTACAAAATTTAGTCAAATGGACTGAAATTGGTGCTGAAATCACAACTATAAATGGAGAAGTAAAACCGAACAAATGTTTGTTGTAGATGGGCATAATTTTTTTGTTTTCCATTTGAATATTGTAGACAATTGCAAGATCTGATATAATTTTCATTTGCGTAAAACCGCATACAATTGATTTTTGTGCACAAGACTTGCAATTAAACTATAGCCCAACATCAAGGGACACAGAAAAAGTATTTGTTTCTGTGTTGGTTGGGGTGGGACTAGATAAATTAATCAAAGTAAGAAAATATAAATCTTTAATATCAAAATAGTTTTAATTAATTAATCCAAATTAGTTGTTTTCTTTTATTGACCCAATAAAAATGATCCGAGCTATGCCAAATACTCCTACTCAAGTTGGTGAAGGATGTACGGTGTACACTCCATGCGGCAACGTAACACATCAAGATTTAGAAAAGGTACATTTAATTTTAAATTCTATTGGAATTGCTCAACAAGTTCCAGAAAAAATGATAAATGCAGTTGGTGCAATTACTGGATGTGGTCCAGCTTATGTGTATACAATTATAGAAGCATTAAGTGATGCTGGTGTCCAACAAGGCATTCATAGACAATTTGCATTACAAATTGCTACTCAAACTGTTTTTGGTGCTGCAAAAACTGTAATAACAACCGAAAAACATCCGGTTTTATTGAAAGATGAAGTTTGTTCCCCTGGTGGTTCGACTATTGCGGCACTACATGAACTAGAAAAAGGAGGAATACGTGCAACGCTAATGAACGCCGTCCAAGCTGCTGTTGACAAATCAAATGAAATTGGCAAAAAATAAAAATATTGTGTGTACTGATTAATGTTTAATAAATGTTCGGTTCCATAATAATAAATTAATCCACTAAATCTTTTTTGCTAACATATTCTACACATCTTGAAGGATCGGTTGGAAAATATTCTTGACATTTAGTCATCAAACGTTTCAGTGCTTGAATATATTTCCGTTGTGTCTCGTCATTCATTACATGTGCTACGTTTTTTGAGAAAATTTTTTCACGTCCTGTACGTGCATGGATACCAACCATAGTTACACCAATTGGCCATGGTGCGTTTCCGATAGCCATTTGAAGGTATGCATCACTTGCCTGAAATGAAACAAACAAATTTAATGTTAGAAAATTTAATTCTTCAACCCTTTCAATTTTCAATTATTAAATCTCAGAGAAATTCCTACCATAATATAGTTTCTTCTCAATAAGCACTTAGCAATATCTGTTAAACTGTCCAAGATATCTTCTGGTAAAGTTTTGTTTTTTAATTTCCTTAAAAGGGGTTTTAAATAAACTTTTGTTTGAGTATATGTTGCTTTAGCAATTTTAACTTTTGTGGATACTCTATCGGCTTGAGAATATGAATTTAATTGATCGCTCCATAATTTTAGTAAAAACTTGAATAAAAAAAAACATTTAATATATGGTAAAAGAATGTTTGATAATTTTTACCTGTAACAACGTAGTTATAACAGACATATCATGCTCCTTATTTCCTTTCCCTAATTTCTTGGCCATTTCTTGTATTGCATCGTACGTAATTGAATCATCTTCAAGTACATCATCCACGGTATTTTTATCGGAATTTGTTCTTGTATTATCTGTTCCCGTTTTTAATATTTCATCTAAATATGCTTGATCAACTTCATCCATAGCTTCTTGAAAATCATTACGAAATCCACGATTTACTTCGGGTTCTGAAATTTCGCATTGCCGTAATCGACGAAATGCATCTAACTCACTTTCTCCATACAATAAAATTGGTTCTCCACGTTCCCTTAATCTTTTTACAACTTCAACTCTCGGCAATGCTTGGAGAGATTTATCAACGTCTTTTGTTGGACTATTATCTGTTTCTGCGATTTTCAATAATGTTTGGTTCCCTTCTGCTACTATTCCATATTTTTGTATGTATTCATCTCTTTCTTTTGATAGTAAATCTCCTCGTCTAAAATATTTTTTTGTATCATCCTAATAGTAATATAACTAAAATTATTGCTTAAATTTTAATTAGCTATCTGTATAACAAACCACTAAGTTTCTTTCTTCAAGAAGTTTTCGTTTTCTAGCTATTTCTGCTTTCAACACTTCCATATTTTTGTTTTTGTTTATATATGACCTGTAAAATTGTATAAAGAATTTATTCTCTGTTTTCATAAGAAAAATTACAAATTGTGTGTTCGTTTTTTCGAACGCACTCCAGTATGCCAAATAATTTTATGCTATAAATTGACCATACTTACCGAACGTATTATTTTTATCGGGTTTTCCGAATTGAATGACGAAGATGGCGTCTAGCGATGCTAGTTAAACCTACGTCATTCATTTGTCATCTGCATCTAGAAGGTTGTGGAGGTTATTTATATCACTTAAACTTAGATTATTGTGTTTTATTTTATTGAAGAATTGTTTTATTTTATTGAATCAAATTAAAAGTTTTTAGTGTTGAAAATCGTAAGTATTATAAATGGCTATTTATTTTTAGATTAATAACAATTACATAGAAAATGTTGCATCGTTTAAGGATGCCGACGCTACATAAGCATTGATCAAAATTAATGTATACTCTCATTATTTGTAACAATAATGTTTATAATAACCTGTTTTTGTTTATAAATGTTATGTTAAACATATTACGTGTTTTCTGAGATCATTACCCTGCTTTCATATAAAGCATTTAGTCATTAGTGGCTTTGGGCGACATTTTTTGAAAATATGTTTTCTCACGTCTTTGTTCCAATTTTATCATTGTAATACTAAAATGCTTCTCAATCCAAGTCCACCATTCATATTGTTTTGAGTTGAAACTTATTAGGCTGTATTAATTATATGTAAAGTTTTAAGAAAAAAAATTTTGCTTAAGAACCGGCCATTTTGTAAAATGCTAATTTGTATTAGTATGTAATTTGTATTGTAAAATCTTGAAATATATATAGCAAATTCTTTTCAACTGTACCGAGTAAATTTCAGAACAGTTCCAACACCGAATTATTTGTTTTGTATTGAAAATCAGTCCAAAAGAATACAAAATTCGATAGTTCGATGTTGGAATTTCTTGAATTTTGTATTCTTTTGGAATCAATTTTAATACAAAAATAATAATTCGGAGTTGGAACTATACTGACATTTGTTCGATACAGCCGAAAAGAATACACTATTAGATATATGTACAATCTTTTTATAATATAAAAAATCTAGAAATAAATAGAAGAACTTAATTGTAATATTAATATTTGAGCTTTGTTAGTGTCGAAATTAGGACTCCATGTTTGATAAAATTAACTAACCCATTGTTTTCTAAAAACTCATTTTCTAACTATAAACTCCGAACTATAAGATTCTTCGAACGAATACATGAATAACAAAGTTAAACATCGATTGCATTGATTGAACTCTACCATTCTAGCATGTTCACTATCTAAAGCATCAGTGACACAATACCATCGATAACTATAAGATAGTTCACAAGCTGCTAGTTGCGAGTAGATTATAAAGTAGCCAACCAAACAACTGTTTCGGTAAAGTTGCTAGTTAAATGAACATGATTACACTAGGCGAGTTTACTTCGACGGCTTAACTAGCAAATACCGAAACATTTGAATGGTTGCCCAATTTACAATCGACACGTCAGCTTTAAAACTCCAACTGTAAACTATCTTAAGGTCATCGATCCTTCGACGAAATTTAATATAACATTTTTAATCACTTCATAGTTAGTATACAACTTATTTTGGTTTACGGTTGTAAATTGACTGTTTTAGTTAGGTTTTCTTTACATTTTTGCATGGACTACGGTTTTAGATATCTTAAAATTTAAAATATCTGGTAAAATGAATACCTGACTACAAACATTAAGAACCAGTTTCACTATTATGAAACAAGCTCAAATTAATCTTATTTGTCCAACCGTTTAATTTAAATGACAATGATGAAACTGGTCTAAACATTTTAATTTGTTATTCCTACTTTTTTTTCCTAACAACCCATTAATTATTTTTCTATTAATATATATATATTTGTAAATAAAGATTCTTAAATATGTAGACATAATAACCATTTATTCAAACAATTTTTAATTTATATCTTTTTCTAAAAACCTTATTCAAAATTTCAGATCAATTATCTTAACTACAAGATATATAAATCAAGAGTAAGTTATTAATTTAACTGATTTAAAATAAAAAGATTAAATAAAAGAGCAAACTAACAAAATATGGCAGAAGTAGCTAACGTCGTTACCGATTCTGTCGGTAATACAGAGGAAAACGTGCCAGCTTCAAACGGAAGCGTAAAAACTGAGGATCAAACGGCCGAAAATGAAGCACCTACAGATGGTGCTGAGAATTCGTCAAAACTAGATGAGTCCGTTGTTGAAGATGGGGCCAATACAACAAATCCCTTAGATACGTCCGAGGCAGATCCAAATACCTCGAAATCAAAAACTCGCAGAGACCAAAGAAGAAGAGCAAATGCAAGGAGAAGGCAAAATGGGAACAATGGTGCTGTAGCTGGTGTCAAAAGACCCGGAACAAATTTGGAAGATACGCCGCCTATTAAAAAACCTTTACATGAATCTATACCTGAAAGAGTCCAATATGCTCCAGAGCTAAAGTTAACCATTGTTGATGGAGGCGGTCCATCTCGTCGAACAATAGAATTTAGAAATAGCATAAGACTCCAAGAAGCCTTAGAAGATGCCGTGTTTAGCGGTAATACTTCATTTGTACCCAAATTTCATGGATCGGGTTTAATAAATGGAGTTTATAAAGTAACATGTTTTAATATGAAATCGGTTGAGTGGCTTCGCATGACTGTTGAAAGACTGCCACCGTTATGGCTTGGAGCAAAATTGATGGTAATTGGCAAATCAGATGGTTCTGCCTTACGAAAAGTCTCGGTTACGCTCCCTGGAGCATCTATAGACCCAGAGGTCTTTTTGAGGCGTTTAGCCCATCAAAATCCAAAGCTTGATACTGATACTTGGAAAATTTTCAGAATCGAAACAAAACACCGAGGTCAAGGTTACTTTTTGGGAATTGATGAAGAGTCACTTGAAGTATTAAAAGAGCTTGATTATAAACCATTTTATGGATTAACAAGATTGAACGTAAAGTTATTGACAGAAAATGAAAAAGCCGGTAATAATCAAAGAGGATTTTCTGGTAGGCCAGGAAATAACGCAAGAGCAGGTGGTGGTCGACCAGGTACTGGTAGAGTTGGCGGTGGCGGAAGAAGGCCATTTTAGATATATCTCATTTCCCACCAAATGTTTATAATAACAATAAAATTAAAATGTAATTAAGCATAAACACGATGGTGGGAAGTCAACTATTCTAATATAAGAATAGTGCAATTAAATTAAACTTATTACTTAAGTTGAAATCAGTTTTATTTAACAGTACAATACAATGCATATTATTTATTGCATATACATTATAGAAAGGTTTATCGTTTTTTCTAAACATCATTGAGTTTATCCACTGTCATCCGAAATAAAAATCGAGATACCAGGAGTATAAAAAAATTAGCTCCAAAGAACAGAATTCTACCTTACTTTTAATATAATCCAATTATAAGCCGGAAAATATTTTAAGTAGACTTAGTTAGAATTTTCTTTTTAAATTCTATTTACGAGAGTATTCGGAATATTATTTGCATATTGCAAATATCACAGAGTGAGTATTAAGTCAAACAAACAAGATTATTGAAATTTATTCTACTTTAGTAATTTGCCATTATTATTTTTTTTAAATAAACTGGAATATTAGTATTGGTTTTTATTTTAGCAACCAAGGTTTACCATAATTATTTAAACAATAATAATTTACAATTTCAAATCGTTATTTCTACAAATAAGCATTTTAAGGTAGAAACATGCGTTGGGAAATTTCGAAAATATTTTTTGGAGGTACATTGTTGACTAACGATCCTATAAGTTAATCTATTTGTTACTCATTAAAATGAAGCGTATTTCCGATATTTGACAAGTATTTCTGAACAATTTGAAATCAAGAATAGATAGTAAAATTTTATGGTAAAACTGCTATTATTTTTTTTTTTTTAAATATCTTTTTAATTGTCCACCGTTTTATATAAATTTTTATGATTATTTGCTAAAGTATTTTATTTTTATTTAATTTCATTAAACAGATGGGGTTGGAAAGTGAACCTTTTTGGCAAAACATTTACACACAATCACAAATGTTAAAATATTGCGCTAGAATTATATAACCAACTGGTGTAATTTGGAAGCATATCAAACAAGTTGTCGCTGTTCAACTGTCTTATCATGTTCTATTTCGAAATGCGCACATTTATTGATGCTGCTGGGAATCATCTTACGGAACGATAATCAAAGTCTAGTTTAAGAAGTATAGACAAGTAGAAGTAAACGGTAATATGTAAAACCTTAATTAAAACAAATTGTATGTATGTACTGTAATTTTTAATAAAATATATTAAGGATAACTTATGAACATGAGTCTTTTCTTCTTTATTTTTTTCTTATATTTATATTTATGGCCGATTAAAAAATACATAAAATAACGAAGACTCGTCTAGACACTCTTATTATATTAATCAATTGAATAAGGTTTAATGAAATTTAATTCAATTATATGTTGGAGTAAAAAATATAATATAAGTATGACATTTAGGAGATATATTAAAATATTTCAACTCAAAAATAACTTGGGTAATGCATGAGGAACATCCAACATCGAAATCAATATGTTTTGGTGGAGTAGTGGTTACGCTCCCGACTTTGGTGTGGTGGTTTGTGGGTCGATTCCGGTCAAAGTCAGAATTTTTTCTTCAAAAATTTTAAAGTTTATTAATTTATTTAGAAAACTTAAGAAAATTGAAAATTAAACTGGAAAATTTGAATAAAAATGAAGAAAATTAAAATAATAAAAATGTTCGATTTATTTCTATTATTTTTCCATATATTAGACCCCTAAATACGCTTCCTAAAAGTACTAAAAATTTTCATTTAATATACCCGGGACACAATTTCTAATTTATCCGGCCTCCCGGATTAATTTATTTTATCCGGGACACCATTTATTTGATCCGGGTTCAGAACCAATTTCCGATTTATAATACATCTTCTGGTTTTTGTTTGCCTGTTACACGAATTTTTTTTTTCCATTTTTTTCGAAAATTTTCAAACGCGAATAAAACAAAAACTGTTTGAGCTATTTAACTCAAACTTGCTGTGTGTACTCCAGTCCACCAGAGCTATCATTTTTATAAGTTTCAGTCCAATTGAATCAGCGGTTTAGAAGTTGTTTTTAACTCCTAAACCGCTGATTCAATCGGACTGAAACTTACTGAAATGATAGCTCTGGTAGATTGGAGTACACACAGCAAGTTTGAGTTGAATAGCTCCAACAGTTTTTGTTTTATTAGCAGTTGTTTATAACTCCTAAACCGCTGATTCAATTGGACTGAAACTTACTAAAATGATAGCTCTGGTGGATTGGAGTACACACAGCAAGTTTGAGTTGAATAGCTCAAACAGTTTTTGTTTTATTAGCAGTTGTTTATAACTGCTAAACCGCTGATTCAATTGGACTGAAACTTATTTAAATGATAGCTCTGGTGGACCGGAGTACACACAGCAAGTTTGAGTTAAATAGCTCTAACAGTTTTTGTTTTATTCGCGTTTGAAAATTTTCGGAAATTTTTTTCTGGAAAAAAAAAATTCGTGTAACAGGCAAACAAAAACCAGAAGATGTATTATAAATCGGAAATTGGTTCTGAACCCGGATCAAATAAATTGTGTCCCGGATAAAATAAATTAATCCGGGACACCGGATAAATTAGAAATTGTGGCCCGGGTATATTAAATGAAAATTTTTTTAATAGTTTTAGGAAGCGTATTTAGGGGTCTAATATACGGAAAAATAATAGAAATAAATCGAACATTTTTATTATTTTAATTTTCTTCATTTTTATTCAAATTTTCCAATTTAATTTTCAATTTTCTTAAGTTTTCTAAATAAATTAATAAACTTTAAAATTTTTGAAGAAAAAACTTTTTGACTTCGTCCGGGATCGAACCACCACCTACCACACCAAAGTCGGGATCGCAACCACTACTCCACCAATTCATATTCATTTCGATGTTGGATGTTCCTCATACATTACCCAAGATATTTTTGAGTTGAAATAATATTTTAATATATTCCCTAAATGTCATATTTATATTATATTTTACTTGGGACATCATATAATTGAATTTCAATTAAACCTTACTCAACTACTTGCTAAAAGAAAATTACCTGATTAGTATTCGAATCACGGACCTTCAGTCCATAGTCCAGCATCACATATACTGCTCCACGAGTTTATTTTGTTTATAAATATTAAAAAGTTGTACTTAACTAAGATTTTTTTTAAATTATAAATATTTCAACGTCATGCAAAATATAGTACGATGCAAATTATTTCGTAATAAATTTACCAATAAATGAAATAATTATACTTTTTTAATAAATTAAATTATTTAATTATTAAACTTCGAGCTAAGTTAATAAGATTTTATATATAAATAAATTAAAATATTTAATGGAAAGCTGTGTTGAGGGAGACAATTATACAAAAAAATGTTTCATTTATGTGGCATCGAAATCCGTGAAATTTTTATCCACAGTCCGACACCTTAACCACTACACCACCAAGATATATATATTTGTTAGTCGTTGGAAGTTCCTCATACCTTACCTAAAATGTTTTCGGTTAAAATAATTGTCTTTTTGCTAATTCGGTTACGATTTTTAGTAAGTAAATAAATAAATTAAAATAATAATAACAATGCTCCACGATTTTACTTACTGTAGGGATTAAAAAGTCATACTTAACTAAGTTTTTTTTAAATTAAAAAATAATATCTTAAACGTCTCACAAAATTCAGGTATAAAATTATTTTGTAACAAATTTACCACAATATAAAATTGCTATCTGATAGACATTTCGGTTTTCCAAACAAAATCAACAACCGATCTATTGAACTGTAGCCCATCGTTGCTAAAGCAGTGATTGCTAAAGTTTCGTGAAACTGAAACAAAATTTCAAAACATTGGGTCAAAATTACTAATGAAAATTATCAGCAACACGGTTTTGCAGATAATAGTAGATAAGTTGTTCCACCTACCTTCAAATGGCAACACGCATGAACGACTAAATCCCGTCGGAGAGGCTGCCGTAAATAAACCAGATCCTAAACAAAGTCGCAAGTTCAGGTGATGTGAACAAAATTTGGTCAATTTTAATTTTTTTATTGTGTTTTGAATTTCCTTATAAGGCCTCACAATTTCTAATGACTTACTCTGGAGCAATCATAGAATGGCGATCGCAAAGAGCACATCAAGACCTCAGCAGATAAAATGTAAAAGTTTTTCGAGATCGAGGTGCTACGCTACATCTGTTGCCATCCTGGCTCTATTGTAATCTTGGTCATCATCAAATTAAAAACAACACTTGTTTGTTTTATTTGCTCGATACTGCATTTAACCCGTTTGAAGGAAAAACGATTTTAACGATCTTCGAAAATCGAAGTTCAGTTAGAAAATGTAGAAGGTTTGTCCTCGTTCAACAAGTTCGAGTCCAGCATACTAACCAATACGCCACTCAACACGTACATTGAAACAATTAAAAATTTACTGGAAATAAATTGTTTTTGTTGGACCTTTTTGTATTAATACTTTTTTGTAGTGACTACTATTTCAAAATCAGGATGTAACTCTATAACAGTGTTAGAGTCGCAGAGTTGTCGAAAAAATGAATCAGGCTTATATATCGCAGGTTTTGAGTCAGCACACATTTATTTCAAAAATAAACATAGAAAAGATTAAAATCACAAAATTAGAGAAAATGACAAAATCAATACAATTTTTTCGGAGTTTACAGCTTTATCATTGATTCATAGGATTACTTGGAGATTTTGTCCATTCCTTCTGTAATAATTGTTTCCATTGAGACATTCGTAACGTTGGATTCTCTAGTTTAATTCTATTCATATTTTCATGTTCAAATGCTTTAAAAGCCGCGCGCATACGTTTCTCTGGATGTTTGTCATCCTCAGTGCTATCAACTTTCAAAACAGCAATAGCTTGATCAACATTCGATGCTATATCAACATCGTGCATAGCTCGATTTAAATTTTCTTCTAGCAGCGGATCATTTATCGTTACACGACTTACGATTTTTGGTGCATTAATAGCTTCAATATTTCTATTTCGAGTATCTATTTCATTTTGTATTTGGGTTCGTGTTATTTTAGCTAGTGTCTGCTTTCCAGTTGTTTGAATCGATGCTATTTCTTTCTCTAATAATTCTTTAGCTTCTTGTTTTTTCTTCAATTGTTCAGCCTTTTTTCGTTCCTCCTCTTCCTTCTGTTTTTTCTTTTTGATTAATTGTTTATCATCATCTTGCCAAAGTGCATCTTCCGCAATTTTTTGGGCTTTATCAGTTACAGCCTTTTTAACAGCAGCCTTACGTTCTCTTGCTTCAACAGCTTTTGAATTTTCACCCTTTTTGGGCATTTTCAAATTGATTTGATTTTGTTATACAATTATTGATAAAATTTGTGTACGATTGTCAAATTATAATATATTTTTATATGTCAAAATTGAATTCGAATTTCGAGAATGTGAGTTTGTTTTTTCGAAAATAGTTTAAAGTTCAGTGGATTTTTTAACAGATTTAAAAGCAGTCACAGAACGATAAACCTTCAACTTAACATGCGAAATATTTTGAGAAAATATAAATGTTGCGCGTAGAAAAACCATGCACAACCCATTTTATCTGTCTCCAAGTTTCTCTTTCAGGGTTTTTGCAGTTTTTTACTCCTGAAAATATATAATTGGCATTTATCCAAATAAATATATAATTCACTAATTGGCATACAAATAAATACAAGTTTTAAAGCATAACAAGTTAACGTATAGTTAAAAACGGAAAAAACACTTTAAAAAGTAAAAACTAAAAAATTGCACCACCATAATATTATCCTGTACGCCTGCCTATTCCGGCATTTCCCTGGGAATTGGGAATTGAGAAAAAAGTGCAATAAATGAAATAAATATTTTCTAATACGAATTTGTTATTTCCCGCGACACGGAATACTACCTAGGTAGTTATGAAAAAATTGCTATAATTTATTTCTCAATTCCTATTTCACGATTTACCGGAATAGGGCTACAGAAAACTTATAAGCAGCATGTTTTTTTAATTTAAAATTAATTTTATTAATAATTTCAAAGACTACTAACCGCGGTAACTACTAACCGCGCGCTCCTAAACTTTGTTTTGAAAGTGAGTTTTTTCTTTCACTCGTCCAGAAAAGCTTTCTATGTTACTCTTTTATCTATTTCAAACTATTTTATTACTAGAAAAGTTGAAAGTACGGTTTTGCTTCTTGTTTTAACTGCTCGGCCGATATGGAAAAATCTAGCATTTTGGTTGATTTTTTTGATATCTTCACGTTTTAAAACACCTTGAAATTGTTTAGATAGATATAAATCTGCAATTTTCACTTTTTCAATTTATTGGGGAAAAGTTCTTTCATAGCGCTTTAGGTTCTTTTAATCTTCTTTTCTGTCTTACCTCATTTTTATCCTCAGTGGTATCGACATTTTTTTTATAATTTTAGTACGTATTAATTTAGAAATATTAGTTCACAAACACTTTTTTCGTAATTAATAAACTCGACATACTCTTTTTATATCTTTTTATTTTAATTTACAAAATTAATCTTTTGCTCGTACATAATGTTTATTACATTTTAATAATAAACTTAAATAAAATTTCACTTAAACGTTATTAAATAAATATTTGTTCGGTTTTCTTAATCATACTATTATTATTATTTTATAAAGCTTAATTATTATTTATTAATAAATTATAATTTTGTAATATTGTTAAAATATATTATTTCCCAATTATAAATTAATGTTAAAAACTAAAAACCTAAATTTTTGTTTTCCATAACTCCATTTAAATTTCAGTCTAAAAATAAAATTAATTTTTCTTTAAAAAAAAATGTATTATAAAAAATAATAATTTATTAATTCAGTTTAAGATTCAAATAATTTTTATAAATAATTTAAATTCTGTGAAATAATAATATGATAAATTTTTTTTAATTTTGGTTTTGGAGTGCGGTAAAATCACTATAATATAACAAATTGGTTTTTGTTTATAGTTGCAGAAGGTTCCTTTTTGATTTTACATAAAAACCAACAAATATATTTTTTTATTAAATACACATTTTAACTTAACTGCTAAAAAACAATTTCAATTTTATTATTTCTCTTACGCGTGTTTTAATATTTCGATCATCCTCAGAGAGAAAATATTTGCAACAGCAACAGAACCTTCTGCAACTATAAACAAAAACCAATTTGTTAAATAATATATTTGGAATTTAAATTATTTATATGACAAACTTTCTATTTGAAACTTAAATTAAAATAATTTTCGAATAATAATAATTATCTATATTTATTAATTAACTACTTCTAGCCGTACTGTCGTCATTTTCGTCATCGTCGTCGGTTAATCCAAATAATTCTGCTAAACTACTTTCGAAAACCGATTTTTTTGTTGTTGGCGGTTCAACATTTGTTTCATTTCTATTAGGTCTAAAGTTCAGAGCTGATTCAGCCGGTGGGGTAATGGTTGATAGTGTTGTAGAGAATTTTTGATTGTTTGATTCTGTTGTAGTTGCTTCATCTGGTGTTTTTATATTTGGAGGAAGAGCAATTAGATTTTGTGGCGGTGGTATTATGGGTCGAAAACCGCCTTCAAACATCGGTTGAAATGTGTCAAGATTAAATGGTTTTGTTGTTGCTTCGAATTGTGTGGTTTTTTCATCGGATGAGATTAATGGTGCAGAGTTATGAAAATTTTCTAATGTTTGTATTTTTTGTTCGACATTATTTACGTCGGATCGATTTATTTGATGTTTTTGGTGCAATGTTGCCGAAATTGGAGATGCTGATTGTAGTAAAGGTTGTTTTTGTATTGGTACGGACGATTGTGTTGATGATGGTGCTATAATAGACCAGCCCTCATATTCATTTTTCACAACATTTCCACCTAAGCTAACGCTTGGGTAGAATGGAGCTTGAAAATCTTGTTCGTAATTTTCACCACGTGATGGGAATCCCAATTCATCAATTTCATCATTACTAAACGCAGGATAATTCTCATTTTCATTTTCATCTAAGAATTCAGCTATAACCGGTCCGTTGTAATTTGCACTAGAGTATTTATCGTAGTTATTATAATATTGCGGTGGTTGTGTAGGGGTATATGCAATCGCGATTGGTGTACGTGTTCCTTTTCCGTACAATAAATCTTCATCTTCTTCGATATCATCAAATTGAAGATCTTGATGATTTCCTTTATTAACAACTTTCGGAATTGCGTCAATAGGAGCTTCGCCTGTATTGAATACTTCAAAATCATTAAGCTGCCCCTTTTTTATGTGAGATTGGCGATCGAGCTCAGCTATTGTTAATGGATCAGGCTTTTCTAACCGGTATGGAAAATGTACCTTTAAAGGTTTCTGATGTGGTTTATCTTTTGCCATTAATATTGGTTCTTGTTCGTTGTGCACAATGGTGAATGGGGTATTTTGATAATCATTTTTGGATTCCAGTGAACTGATTTCTGATGGAGGTAATGGTGGATGATCACCACGTTGTCCAATAACAACGGGGTCCTCGGAATCTGGTGGTGTAATAACATTTAATTTCATTGGTGCTGATTTTATAGGATATACAACGTAAACGGGGGGACTTTTACCAGTTGACTGTATTGGTGAGCTTCCTACCATTTGGTTGTCGTTTACTGGTAGGCTCTGTTGATCTTGTTGACTGTTTTTTTTGGATTGAATCATTTGTAATGTAACCACAGGCTCGAGCTTAGGTTGTTCTTGTAGTATTGGTTGATTTTCAAATTTTTGATCATTTATTGCGGGTCTTCGTAGTATTGGCGGATGTTTAAAAAAGTCATCGTTCTCGAATGGAGGAAGCTGATTGTGAATTCGATCAATTTTGGGATCCACTTGGTTATTTGTAAGACTATTTATTCTTTGATTTTGTGGATGGATATCCGGTGAATATCGTCGTGATGGAACATATGGTACAGGTGGCACTGGTGGCCCGAAAATTCTATCCATAATTTGTGGCTGTGTTGGAACTCGATAGAATCTCCTATTTGGCTCCATGTGCTCAGCCATCATTGCTGGTGCCATTTTATTGTTAAATCTATTAGGATTCATTCCATAAACTTGGTTTTGATTTGGATTTCGACGATTTTGTTGTTGTCTTTCAATATTGTTTTGAGAAGGTTTTCTATATGGTGGAATTCGAATGTTTTGTCCATTTGGTAAACGAATACTGCTTGCATCTTTATTGTATGGTGGATGTCCGTGAGATTCCTTTGCATTTGGTCTAAATTGTGGTAGTATGTTAGGCAGAGTTTGATCTGGTGGAAAACGAGTGAAACCAGGCTTTCTTGTTAACTCATTGAACGCAAATTGTGGGGGTGGTGGAGGTCGATTAAAATTTAGGCGATCGGACTGTGCTTGGTTTGGATTAGGATTGGGTGAGTATGGTAATCTGCCATAGTTGTAACTATCAAGTGGAGGGGTGAGGTCTTCTGGTAGTTGATGCAAGCTTGGCTGACTGTTCATCGATAGAATTTCTTTTTCCTTTTCGAATACAACACGATTTTCATCAGGTTTTTTATTAAAATCAAGCTCAGCATTTATTATTTCTGTTGGCATTTTCTCGTTAGGTGGAAATACAACGATTTGACTTTGTGGTAGTGACAGATTAGGTATTCTTATTTCTGTTTTTGGTGAGCCTGTTACAATTTGTGAATTCTCAAATGATTCAGTTGGAAAACGTATAATCGATCCAACTTGATTTTCTTGTAGTTTTGCATCACTGGTACTTGGAATGAACCCTTGGGGTTTGAATTCAGAAGATGACGGCTCGCTTAGTACTGTGTTTAATTCATATTGAAGACCATTTGTGTTTACATATGGTCTGTCTTCAGATGCACTGCCTACATATTCTCCGTTACCTTGAAATCCATTTTGATCAAATGATTGATGGCTACCAAGCACGAAAGCTGCCGAATTTTGATCGGGCGATATAATTATGTTGTTCATGCTGGAAATTGAAGACGAGGATCCTGATTGTGACGGTGTTTGAATTTCATATTGAACAAAATTGTTTTCTTGGGGTTTCAGATGATTTTGCAGCTGTTGATGAGCTTGCAATGGTAAATTTTGCGGATTTTGATGTAGAAAATGATGTTGCTGATGAGGAAATTGTAGTTGTGGTTGTTGTGGATTTTGTTGTTGAGGATGTTGGTGTTGATTGGGATGCTGGATATTTTGGTGTGGTTTGTGTTTATGGTGCAAACTTTCTTGATGCTGTTCATGTCCTTGTTGATGTGTCGGTTGTTGTTGTGATTGCGTATATTGGTAGTTTACATTATTCTGTTGTGGAAATTGAGTCACATGTGATTGTTGCGTTTGTGATTGATTAGCTGATAATTTAATTGTTTGTGTTTGTTGTACTGGATCAGCGGGTCGTTTTTCATTTTCCGGCTGCTGTGTGGGTTTGGGTTTAACTGTTGGTAATTTCGGAATAGTAAACGTACTTGATGGCTTTGTAGATGTGAGGGAAATATTTTGTGGGTTTAATGGTCCATTTAAAGCATTCAAATTCACTTTAATTAATTCTTTATCATGATTATCTATTTGCAAATCATTTGATGGCTCTTCCACACCCAAAACATTAAATAAATCGCTTAATGCTATAGCTTTTTCTGTAGTACTTGGCAATGGAATTGTCGTAGGTAAAGATTCAAATATGAATGGTTTTCTAGAAGTTGAAATTGAGCTTGAAAATTGTGTAGATGATTTAATTGTGGTTTGCTGTGACTTTGTTGTACTTGATGGGGTTGTTGATGTAATAGGAGGATTAGATGTAGCTGGTGTTTCTTTTACACTTGTTATAGTTTTTGGAATTGTTTTTGTAAATTTATCCTTTTTAAAGAAATCATAATAATTTGTGGTTGGATTTGGTTTGACCGTAACAGAGGAAAATTTAAGTGGTGCTGTGGAAATTGGTTTTGGCTTTAGTGTATAACTTGTTGGGCGGTGATTATCTTTATAGCCACCTCTTGTTGTCGTTTCCACTTTAATTGGTGTTGCTGTGTAATTTTTATGATTCGATGTGAAATTTTTATTATTTCCTTGATATTTCAAATTTGAGTATGAGCTAGATACAAGTGGATACACAAATTTAGATGAAGTATATTTTACCGGTAAATTTAAATAGTCGTGAAAATTAGAAGAAATCTGACTTATATCATTAGAATTAAATCCAGCTATATCTGATTTTTTATCGTCTAAAAGAAGTTCATCCGTTCCATAGTTATCTAGGTTATTTGATTTTTTTGAATTGAAGTTTATTGTTCCGGAAATGGGATCCTTTTCAACATAAAATGGTTTTCCATCGTTAAAAATATTATTTGGTAAAATTGAGCTGGAAATCGGTTTCTTTTCGATATTTTGTGATAATATTGATTCTACTGCTATATTATCATCAAATGCTGGTTCTAAACTTTGTGATTGAGCAATTGTTGCGATGCCAATCAATAAAACTAATACTAATTTTGAATACATTTTTGTTCCCATTTTTAGTCTTGATGGATTTTCTGGAACGAAAAAAGGAGAATTAAAATCATCATCATATCATAGTTGTTGTACGGGCCAGACCAGGAATTTTTAAATATTGATAAGTCGGTGAAATAAAAATTTCATTCAACCTAATAATTTTTCATTTAACTAAATAATCTAGTACGTTTTTAATTTTCTTTTATTCTATGATTATATTACATGAGAATAATTTCAATCAGATTTTTAATTTCATGTTAATAATGGTATTGTTACATTATAAGTTGCAAAATATGTGTTGGCCCAAAAATTCACATTCCATTTTGACTGTTTTTCTGTTACATTTGTTGTATGCTTCAACTTTTTAAAAATTTTTCGTTATTGTTATTTAAAATATCTCGTTATAGTTAACCTAAAGCGGTTAAGATCAATTGCTCATCTTATTTGCAAATATGATAATTTGGAGCGTTAATCGTTGTGTTGGGTGTGCGATATTGAAGACATTGGAAAATTCTTGATTTACTTGCTATTTTGATAACGGATAGCTGGATTTTATATTTTTAAACCTTTGCGTCATCTTAGATCAACGGCAGGAGCCAATGAGCCTAGATGACTACGGTTCAAATAACAAAGTGTATAGAACTATAAGTAAGCAAATTTGTTATAGTAATCAATTAATCTGCGGTAATCTCAGAAAAATAAATTCTTCCTCATATACAACATATTTTTCATATATATGTTTTAAATCGTGTGGCAGAAGGTGATTCTCGGAAAAAGAAGCTTGACTTTGCTAAACAAAGGCTCAAAGGCTTTGCTAAACACTATCACCAACACATTATCCAGACAATTAACACAAGCGAGCACGAAAGAATCAAATAGTTTAACTAAATCCATGTGACTGGAAAGTTGCAGACCATATAGTAGAAACCATATATAGACTGAAATTTAGTTTTATTGAAAATCGGCTTGAATACCATCCAGTGATACCTCGAAAATCTGTTCATAACAGGGTTTTGACTTGGTTATAATAATAAGGTTGTGAGAGGGTTGTTCTAGAACAAATAGTACACTGCAGAAGTATTTCATCCTTCTATCTACAGAGGGGAAAATGCTTAAACGACTAAACATAGTTTGCTTGGTTAGCTGAAACTTTTTTTTTTTTTAATAAAATGTGTTGTGTAGTAGGAATTACAATATGTGTCACAATAACACATAAAAACCTTTCAAGACCAAGGTCCCACAACAACATACGTTCAAAGGTGTTGATGGACGTAAATCTTTCTTTTTTTTGTTGTTTTATATTTTTTGTTAAAGAATGGATAACTAAAAAAAATCCTATCACTGACAAAATATGACATAGGCCAATATTTTATGATAGAATAGTGAAAATAAAAGGAAATTAAAAAGTAAATAGCAAATTTTTACAAAAATTTGCTGAAACAAAACAAAAATGTAGTTGCCAATAATCCAGCCGTCTGCATATTCCTTGATCCTGTGACGCACTGTCTTTCTTAAAGATTAAAGCCCACAGATAATTATATGAAGGCTCGTTTCTTCAAGGAAGCAATAACGTCTTATCATCAAGGATTATTTCACAGCTAAGATTGAGGGTGCTACCGTTGACTGAATACAGTTCATCCGCCACCACCCCTAAGATGTCACCTTGGCTAGTGATATCTCACTGCTATTGCCAGTGGTATGTGATATCTCACGTTAAATCGTATCTCAGTGTACGCGGGGTTGTCACACCCGTAGATCAAAAATAAAAAAAATTTCAGAACAATAAAAACTGATCCCTCCATGCGCAAAACTTGCAACTTAAGAAAGCATCTTTAGATCTAAAATACTATGATTGCACAAATTATTGCAAACCCCATTTTGAAATAAGGCAAACTTTATTTGGTGAACTTAAAGCAATTTCATTATCTGTTCCAATTTTTTTTTACAAAAATACAGCGATTTGGAAAATTGGGAACCACACCAACATAAGTAATAGGCAACCAACATAAACAATCTATTGGACTTCTTTTAACACTAATATTTGTAAGATCGGTATCCGCGTCGAACACTCATAAGCCGCTACTCGTAGAAGAATTCAAGCCTACCGATCTAACTAAACACGACATGACATATACTTTGAATTGCAGGGCGAAATGGATGCAAACCACATTTCGAACTATGTATGCCAAAATAAATAAACTAGATAACTTCACTATCATATGAGTCGGAGGTGGTTTTCAGAACAACTTATGGTCATGGGCACATAGTGCTAGTGTTTGGTACACAGACCACCGTTGAACATATAAAGGTACTGGTCTGGTCCTAGTAAAATAAAAACAAACGATAGGTAAAGACATTAAATAAGGTACCAAATCATTATTCGTTGGACAGAACCCGGCTTTGGATTCAGTCCAGTCAAGAGTGCTATTTTAAACGCCACACAAAAATGAAAACTATGGTGAAATCAACAAGGACTACGACACTTACAGAATTTTCTTCGTAACACTCCTGATTCATTAAAAAAACATTTAACTTGAATAGCAAGTCTTTGATGATTTTAACATAGTGTGTTGTGTCCACCATCTCAAAAAACCAGGCCTGGTTACTTTCGACAGATCCAGATTTTGTAGTTTAGAAGCGGAGACTATACAACACATCATCTCCAACTGCAATGATCTTGGATGGAATTAAAAACCTTAAGATTCGCATTAAGTCCACATGGAGGAATTAGTTTTTGTTGTTTTGTAAGTTTTTTTTTGTTTTTGATCTGTGGGTGCGGCAACCCCGTGTACTCCAGACCTTGCTATTGACATACGATTTAACGTGAGATATAACATACCACTGGTAATAGCAGTGAAATAGCCAAGGTGACATCTTAGGGGTGGTGGCGGATGAACTGTATTCAGTCAACGGTAGCACCCTCAATGTTAGCTGCTGAAATAATCCTTGATGATGACAGGCTATTGGTTCCTCGGAGAAACGAGCCTTCATATAACTATGGGCTACTGCATTTTTGTTTTGTTTCAGCAAATTTTTGAAAAAATTTGTAAAAATTTTTGTAAAAATTTTTGTAAAAATTTGCCATTTACTTTTATTTTCTCTACTGTCCATAAAATATTGGAATATGTCATATTTTGTCAGTGATAGGATTTATTGTTTAGTTATCCATGCTTTAACAAAAAATATAAAAAAAAAATTTACGTCCATCAACACTTTTGAACGTATGTTGTTGTTGGGACCTTGGTCTTAAAAGAGTTTTATATGTGTTGTTGTGATACAAATTGTAATTCATACTACACAACATATTTTGTTAAAAAAAAAGATAGATCACACAACACAACTTACATTGATATATTTTGTGTTTATATTTTCACTATGATCGATTGATATCGATTGTCTAGCAAAATACCAGGGTTAAGCATAATAAATCTTTAGCTGACCATGCAGTTTGTATTGTTCCGCTTTTAGTTCCTCCTATATACGTGAACGAATAAAAACCAACCAACCTTTCGTTCTTTTGAATATCCAAATTTCGTTATAATCTTATTAAATTTTTGAATCAAATTATAGTTTTAATTTTACCACCTAACCGTATATAAAATTTGTAAAAATTCAGTTTTCCTGTTATTAGTAAAATAAACAATAAAATCATAACTGCGAAATGGCAAAAATAAATTAGATTTGTTCCAGATGAACGATTTTTATAGAGCTAAATATGATAATTTTGATTTGAAAAATAAATAAAATTATTCTTCAAATAGTGAACCGAAACAATGATATGCAGTTATCTGTGTCATTTATATTTATTTATGAAAAGTCTTTAGTTTAATATGGATTATGTATATCCAATTATGTATAATGTTGGCTCGCCTCCTCGACTAACAGGTATAAGTAAAACAATGCGAGTTTTAACTGAAAGTTTTAATCCTTTGTGTGATACTGTTGAGGTTATCTTTTACTGAAAATTTTATTATGAGAAATGCAATTTAAATTAGTATTTTTGTATTAAGTGTTTGCACATTTTGCTCAGTGTAAATTTTTTTCCTACCATTGGGATAATGTACGAAAATTTATGTTTTTTCGAAAAGCTAAGATTCACATATCACAAGTGTTCTACTATGTATAAGTAAACCCGCTTACCAATTATGCTATAACTTTAGTACGGGGATTGTTTTGGACCCACCTTTCAGTTTATATGCCATTCCCCAAGATTTGCGACAACTTTTTTTTTCGCCAAAAAAACAGGTAAGGGGTTAGTTAGTCCATGCTTTTTTTGCAAAATTTTTGTCACAAAAAAAATTGAAAAAATATGCTGGCGGTAATCTCTAGCTGTCAATTTAGGCGAAATAAGTCAGAATACCAGGTTTGCTACCTTAAACAGGCCATAAATTAAAAACCAAAAATTTTACATTTGGAACCGAAGCTGGTGCTGTGGCTAAGCCCGCTTACCAATTATGCTATAACTTGAGGTAGGGGATTGTTTTGGACCCACCTTTCAGTTTATATGCCATTCCCCAAGATTTGCGACAACTTTTTTTTTCGCTAAAAAAACAGGTAAGGGGTTAATCCATGCTTTTTTTGCAAAATTTTTGTCAAAAAACAAAATTGAAAAAATATGCTGGCGGTAATCTCTAGCTGTCAATTTAGGCGAAATAAGTCAAAATACCAGGTTTGCTACCTTAAACAGGCCATAAATTAAAAACCAAAAATTTTACATTTGGAACCAAAGCTGGTGCTGTGGCTAAACCCGCTTACCAATTATGCTATAACTTGAGGTAGGGGATTGTTTTGGACCCACCTTTCAGTTTATATGCCATTCCCCAAGATTTGCGACAACTTTTTTTTTCGCTAAAAAAACAGGTAAGGGTTAATCCATGCTTTTTTTGCAAAATTTTTGTCAAAAAAAGAATTGAAAAAATATGCTGGCGGTAATCTCTAGCTGTCAATTTAGGCGAAATAAGTCAAAATACCAGGTTTGCTACCCTAAACAGGCCATAAATTAAAAACCAAAAATTTTACATTTGAAACCAAAGCTGGTGCTGTGGCTAAACCCGCTTACCAATTATGCTATAACTTGAGGTAGGGGATTGTTTTGGACCCACCTTTCAGTTTATATGCCATTCCCCAAGATTTGCGACAACTTTTTTTTCGCTAAAAAAACAGGTAAGGGGTTAATCCATGCTTTTTTTGCAAAATTTTTGTCAAAAAAAGAATTGAAAAAATATGCTGGCGGTAATCTCTAGCTGTCAATTTAGGCGAAATAAGTCAAAATACCAGGTTTGCTACCCTAAACAGGCCATAAATTAAAAACCAAAAATTTTACATTTGAAACCAAAGCTGGTGCTGTGGCTAAACCCGCTTACCAATTATGCTATAACTTGAGGTAGGGGATTGTTTTGGACCCACCTTTCAGTTTATATGCCATTCCCCAAGATTTGCGACAACTTTTTTTTTCGCTAAAAAAACAGGTAAGGGTTAATCCATGCTTTTTTTGCAAAATTTTTGTCAAAAAAAGAATTGAAAAAATATGCTGGCGGTAATCTCTAGCTGTCAATTTAGGCGAAATAAGTCAAAATACCAGGTTTGCTACCCTAAACAGGCCATAAATTAAAAACCAAAAATTTTACATTTGAAACCAAAGCTGGTGCTGTGGCTAAACCCGCTTACCAATTATGCTATAACTTGAGGTAGGGGATTGTTTTGGACCCACCTTTCAGTTTATATGCCATTCCCCAAGATTTGCGACAACTTTTTTTTCGCTAAAAAAACAGGTAAGGGGTTAATCCATGCTTTTTTTGCAAAATTTTTGTCAAAAAAAGAATTGAAAAAATATGCTGGCGGTAATCTCTAGCTGTCAATTTAGGCGAAATAAGTCAAAATACCAGGTTTGCTACCCTAAACAGGCCATAAATTAAAAACCAAAAATTTTACATTTGAAACCAAAGCTGGTGCTGTGGCTAAACCCGCTTACCAATTATGCTATAACTTGAGGTAGGGGATTGTTTTGGACCCACCTTTCAGTTTATATGCCATTCCCCAAGATTTGCGACAACTTTTTTTTTCGCTAAAAAAACAGGTAAGGGGTTAAATCCATGCTTTTTTTGCAAAATTTTTGTCAAAAAAAATATTGAAAAAATATGCTGGCGGTAATCTCTAGCTGTCAATTTAGGCGAAATAAGTCAGAATACCAGGTTTGCTACCTTAAACAGGCCATAAATTAAAAACCAAAAATTTTACATTTGGAACCAAAGCTGGTGCTGTGGCTAAACCCGCTTACCAATTATGCTATAACTTGAGGTAGGGGATTGTTTTGGACCCACCTTTCAGTTTATATGCCATTCCCCAAGATTTGCGACAACTTTTTTTTTCGCTAAAAAAACAGGTAAGGGGTTAATCCATGCTTTTTTTGCAAAATTTTTGTCAAAAAAAAAATTGAAAAAATATGCTGGCGGTAATCTCTAGCTGTCAATTTAGGCGAAATAAGTCAAAATACCAGGTTTGCTACCTTAAACAGGCCATAAATTAAAAACCAAAAATTTTACATTTGGAACCAAAGCTGGTGCTGTGGCTAAACCCGCTTACCAATTATGCTATAACTTGAGGTAGGGGATTGTTTTGGACCCACCTTTCAGTTTATATGCCATTCCCCAAGATTTGCGACAACTTTTTTTTTCGCCAAAAAAACAGGTAAGGGGTTAACCCATGCTTTTTTTGCAAAATTTTTGTCAAAAAAAAAATTGAAAAAATATGCTGGCGGTAATCTCTAGCTGTCAATTTAGGCGAAATAAGTCAAAATACCAGGTTTGCTACCTTAAACAGGCCATAAATTAAAAACCAAAAATTTTACATTTGGAACCAAAGCTGGTGCTGTGGCTAAACCCGCTTACCAATTATGCTATAACTTGAGGTAGGGGATTGTTTTGGACCCACCTTTCAGTTTATATGCCATTCCCCAAGATTTGCGACAACTTTTTTTTTTGCTAAAAAAACAGGTAAGGGGTTGTTAATCCATGCTTTTTTTGCAAAATTTCTGTCAAAAAAAAAATTGAAAAAATATGCTGGCGGTAATCTCTAGCTGTCAATTTAGGCGAAATAAGTCAAAATACCAGGTTTGCTACCTTAAACAGGCCATAAATTAAAAACCAAAAATTTTACATTTGGAACCAAAGCTGGTGCTGTGGCTAAACCCGCTTACCAATTATGCTATAACTTGAGGTAGGGGATTGTTTTGGACCCACCTTTCAGTTTATATGCCATTCCCCAAGATTTGCGACAACTTTTTTTTTCGCCAAAAAAACAGGTAAGGGGTTAATCCATGCTTTTTTTGCAAAATTTTTGTCAAAAAAAAAATTGAAAAAATATGCTGGCGGTAATCTCTAGCTGTCAATTTAGGCGAAATAAGTCAGAATACCAGGTTTGCTACCTTAAACAGGCCATAAATTAAAAACCAAAAATTTTACATTTGGAACCAAAGCTGGTGCTGTGGCTAAACCCGCTTACCAATTATGCTATAACTTGAGGTAGGGGATTGTTTTGGACCCACCTTTCAGTTTATATGCCATTCCCCAAGATTTGCGACAACTTTTTTTTTCGCTAAAAAAACAGGTAAGGGGTTAATCCATGCTTTTTTTGCAAAATTTTTGTCAAAAAAAAAATTGAAAAAATATGCTGGCGGTAATCTCTAGCTGTCAATTTAGGCGAAATAAGTTAAAATACCAGGTTTGCTACCTTAAACAGGCCATAAATTAAAAACCAAAAATTTTACATTTGGAACCAAAGCTGGTGCTGTGGCTAAACCCGCTTACCAATTATGCTATAACTTGAGGTAGGGGATTGTTTTGGACCCACCTTTCAGTTTATATGCCATTCCCCAAGATTTGCGACAACTTTTTTTTTCGCTAAAAAAACAGGTAAGGGGTTAAATCCATGCTTTTTTTGCAAAATTTTTGTCAAAAAAAATATTGAAAAAATATGCTGGCGGTAATCTCTAGCTGTCAATTTAGGCGAAATAAGTCAGAATACCAGGTTTGCTACCTTAAACAGGCCATAAATTAAAAACCAAAAATTTTACATTTGGAACCAAAGCTGGTGCTGTGGCTAAACCCGCTTACCAATTATGCTATAACTTGAGGTAGGGGATTGTTTTGGACCCACCTTTCAGTTTATATGCCTAACTTTTTTTTTCGCTAAAAAAACAGGTAAGGGGTTAATCCATGCTTTTTTTGCAAAATTTTTGTCAAAAAAAAAATTGAAAAAATATGCTGGCGGTAATCTCTAGCTGTCAATTTAGGCGAAATAAGTCAAAATACCAGGTTTGCTACCTTAAACAGGCCATAAAGTAAAAACCAAAAATTTTACATTTGGAACCAAAGCTGGTGCTGTGGCTAAACCCGCTTACCAATTATGCTATAACTTGAGGTAGGGGATTGTTTTGGACCCACCTTTCAGTTTATATGCCATTCCCCAAGATTTGCGACAACTTTTTTTTTCGCTAAAAAAACAGGTAAGGGGTTAATCCATGCTTTTTTTGCAAAATTTTTGTCAAAAAAAATATTGAAAAAATATGCTGGCGGTAATCTCTAGCTGTCAATTTAGGCGAAATAAGTCAAAATACCAGGTTTGCTACCTTAAACAGGCCATAAATTAAAAACCAAAAATTTTACATTTGGAACCAAAGCTGGTGCTGTGGCTAAACCCGCTTACCAATTATGCTATAACTTGAGGTAGGGGATTGTTTTGGACCCACCTTTCAGTTTATATGCCATTCCCCAAGATTTGCGACAACTTTTTTTTTCGCTAAAAAAACAGGTAAGGGGTTAATCCATGCTTTTTTTGCAAAATTTTTGTCAAAAAAAAAATTGAAAAAATATGCTGGCGGTAATCTCTAGCTGTCAATTTAGGCGAAATAAGTCAAAATACCAGGTTTGCTACCTTAAACAGGCCATAAATTAAAAACCAAAAATTTTACATTTGGAACCAAAGCTGGTGCTGTGGCTAAACCCGCTTACCAATTATGCTATAACTTGAGGTAGGGGATTGTTTTGGACCCACCTTTCAGTTTATATGCCATTCCCCAAGATTTGCGACAACTTTTTTTTTCGCTAAAAAAACAGGTAAGGGGTTAATCCATGCTTTTTTTGCAAAATTTTTGTCAAAAAAAATATTGAAAAAATATGCTGGCGGTAATCTCTAGCTGTCAATTTAGGCGAAATAAGTCAAAATACCAGGTTTGCTACCTTAAACAGGCCATAAATTAAAAACCAAAAATTTTACATTTGGAACCAAAGCTGGTGCTGTGGCTAAACCCGCTTACCAATTATGCTATAACTTGAGGTAGGGGATTGTTTTGGACCCACCTTTCAGTTTATATGCCATTCCCCAAGATTTGCGACAACTTTTTTTTTCGCTAAAAAAACAGGTAAGGGGTTAATCCATGCTTTTTTTGCAAAATTTTTGTCAAAAAAAAAATTGAAAAAATATGCTGGCGGTAATCTCTAGCTGTCAATTTAGGCGAAATAAGTCAAAATACCAGGTTTGCTACCTTAAACAGGCCATAAATTAAAAACCAAAAATTTTACATTTGGAACCAAAGCTGGTGCTGTGGCTAAACCCGCTTACCAATTATGCTATAACTTGAGGTAGGGGATTGTTTTGGACCCACCTTTCAGTTTATATGCCATTCCCCAAGATTTGCGACAACTTTTTTTTTCGCTAAAAAAACAGGTAAGGGGTTAATCCATGCTTTTTTTGCAAAATTTTTGTCAAAAAAAAAATTGAAAAAATATGCTGGCGGTAATCTCTAGCTGTCAATTTAGGCGAAATAAGTCAAAATACCAGGTTTGCTACCTTAAACAGGCCATAAATTAAAAACCAAAAATTTTACATTTGGAACCAAAGCTGGTGCTGTGGCTAAACCCGCTTACCAATTATGCTATAACTTGAGGTAGGGGATTGTTTTGGACCCACCTTTCAGTTTATATGCCATTCCCCAAGATTTGCGACAACTTTTTTTTCGCTAAAAAAACAGGTAAGGGGTTAATCCATGCTTTTTTTGCAAAATTTTTGTCAAAAAAAGAATTGAAAAAATATGCTGGCGGTAATCTCTAGCTGTCAATTTAGGCGAAATAAGTCAAAATACCAGGTTTGCTACCTTAAACAGGCCATAAATTAAAAACCAAAAATTTTACATTTGGAACCAAAGCTGGTGCTGTGGCTAAACCCGCTTACCAATTATGCTATAACTTGAGGTAGGGGATTGTTTTGGACCCACCTTTCAGTTTATATGCCATTCCCCAAGATTTGCGACAACTTTTTTTTTCGCTAAAAAAACAGGTAGGGGTTAATCCATGCTTTTTTTGCAAAATTTTGTCAAAAAAAAAATTGAAAAAATATGCTGGCGGTAATCTCTAGCTGTCAATTTAGGCGAAATAAGTCAAAATACCAGGTTTGCTACCTTAAACAGGCCATAAATTAAAAACCAAACATTTTACATTTGGAACCAAAGCTGGTGCTGTGGCTAAACCCGCTTACCAATTATGCTATAACTTGAGGTAGGGGATTGTTTTGGACCCACCTTTCAGTTTATATGCCATTCCCCAAGATTTGCGACAACTTTTTTTTTCGCCAAAAAAACAGGTAAGGGCTTTTCCCTTTTCCATGCTTTTCCCTTTTCCTTCCATCCATGCTTTTTTTGCAAAATTTTTGTCAAAAAAAAAATTGAAAAAATATGCTGGCGGTAATCTCTAGCTGTCAATTTAGGCGAAATAAGTCAAAATACCAGGTTTGCTACCTTAAACAGGCCATAAAGTAAAAACCAAAAATTTTACATTTGGAACCAAAGCTGGTGCTGTGGCTAAACCCGCTTACCAATTATGCTATAACTTGAGGTAGGGGATTGTTTTGGACCCACCTTTCAGTTTATATGCCATTCCCCAAGATTTGCGACTACTTTTTTTTCGCCAAAAAAACAGGTAAGGGGTTAATCCATGCTTTTTTTGCAAAATTTTTGTCAAAAAAAGAATTGAAAAAATATGCTGGCGGTAATCTCTAGCTGTCAATTTAGGCGAAATAAGTCAAAATACCAGGTTTGCTACCTTAAACAGGCCATAAATTAAAAACCAAAAATTTTACATTTGGAACCAAAGCTGGTGCTGTGGATAAACCCGCTTACCAATTATGCTATAACTTGAGGTAGGGGATTGTTTTGGACCCACCTTTCAGTTTATATGTCATTCCCCAAGATTTGCGACAACTTTTTTTTTCGCTAAAAAAACAGGTAAGGGTTTAATCCATGCTTTTTTTGCAAAATTTTTGTCAAAAAAAAAATTGAAAAAATATGCTGGCGGTAATCTCTAGCTGTCAATTTAGGCGAAATAAGTCAAAATACCAGGTTTGCTACCTTAAACAGGCCATAAATTAAAAACCAAACATTTTACATTTGGAACCAAAGCTGGTGCTGTGGCTAAACCCGCTTACCAATTATGCTATAACTTGAGGTAGGGGATTGTTTTGGACCCACCTTTCAGTTTATATGCCATTTCCCAAGATTTGCGACAACTTTTTTTTTCGCTAAAAAAACAGGTAAGGGTTTAATCCATGCTTTTTTTGCAAAATTTTTGTCAAAAAAAAAATGAAAAAATATGCTGGCGGTAATCTCTAGCTGTCAATTTAGGCGAAATAAGTCAAAATACCAGGTTTGCTACCTTACCATAAATTAAAAACCAAAAATTTTACATTTGGAACCAAAGGTGGTGCTGTGGCTAAACCCGCTTACCAATTATGCTATAACTTGAGGTAGGGGATTGTTTTGGACCCACCTTTCAGTTTATATGCCATTCCCCAAGATTTGCGACAACTTTTTTTTTCGCTAAAAAAACAGGTAAGGGGTTAATCCATGCTTTTTTTGCAAAATTTTTGTCAAAAAAAAAATTGAAAAAATATGCTGGCGGTAATCTCTAGCTGTCAATTTAGGCGAAATAAGTCAAAATACCAGGTTTGCTACCTTAAACAGGCCATAAATTAAAAACCAAAAATTTTACATTTGGAACCAAAGCTGGTGCTGTGGCTAAGCCCGCTTACCAATTATGCTATAACTTGAGGTAGGGGATTGTTTTGGACCCACCTTTCAGTTTATATGCCATTCCCCAAGATTTGCGACAACTTTTTTTTTCGCTAAAAAAACAGGTAAGGGGTTAATCCATGCTTTTTTTGCAAAATTTTTGTCAAAAAAAAAATTGAAAAAATATGCTGGCGGTAATCTCTAGCTGTCAATTTAGGCGAAATAAGTCAAAATACCAGGTTTGCTACCTTAAACAGGCCATAAATTAAAAACCAAAAATTTTACATTTGGAACCAAAGCTGGTGCTGTGGCTAAACCCGCTTACCAATTATGCTATAACTTGAGGTAGGGGATTGTTTTGGACCCACCTTTCAGTTTATATGCCATTCCCCAAGATTTGCGACAACTTTTTTTTTCGCTAAAAAAACAGGTAAGGGGTTAATCCATGCTTTTTTTGCAAAATTTTTGTCAAAAAAAAAATTGAAAAAATATGCTGGCGGTAATCTCTAGCTGTCAATTTAGGCGAAATAAGTCAAAATACCAGGTTTGCTACCTTAAACAGGCCATAAATTAAAAACCAAAAATTTTACATTTGGAACCAAAGCTGGTGCTGTGGCTAAACCCGCTTACCAATTATGCTATAACTTGAGGTAGGGGATTGTTTTGGACCCACCTTTCAGTTTATATGCCATTCCCCAAGATTTGCGACAACTTTTTTTTTCGCTAAAAAAACAGGTAAGGGGTTAATCCATGCTTTTTTTGCAAAATTTTGTCAAAAAAAAAAATTGAAAAAATATGCTGGCGGTAATCTCTAGCTGTCAATTTAGGCGAAATAAGTCAAAATACCAGGTTTGCTACCTTAAACAGGCCATAAATTAAAAACCAAAAATTTTACATTTGGAACCAAAGCTGGTGCTGTGGCTAAACCCGCTTACCAATTATGCTATAACTTGAGGTAGGGGATTGTTTTGGACCCACCTTTCAGTTTATATGCCATTCCCCAAGATTTGCGACAACTTTTTTTTTCGCTAAAAAAACAGGTAAGGGGTTAATCCATGCTTTTTTTGCAAAATTTTTGTCAAAAAAAGAATTGAAAAAATATGCTGGCGGTAATCTCTAGCTGTCAATTTAGGCGAAATAAGTCAAAATACCAGGTTTGCTACCTTAAACAGGCCATAAATTAAAAACCAAAAATTTTACATTTGGAACCAAAGCTGGTGCTGTGGCTAAACCCGCTTACCAATTATGCTATAACTTGAGGTAGGGGATTGTTTTGGACCCACCTTTCAGTTTATATGCCATTCCCCAAGATTTGCGACAACTTTTTTTTTCGCTAAAAAAACAGGTAAGGGGTTAATCCATGCTTTTTTTGCAAAATTTTTGTCAAAAAAAGAATTGAAAAAATATGCTGGCGGTAATCTCTAGCTGTCAATTTAGGCGAAATAAGTCAAAATACCAGGTTTACTACCCTAAACAGGCCATAAATTAAAAACCAAAAATTTTACATTTGAAACCAAAGCTGGTGCTGTGGCTAAACCCGCTTACCAATTATGCTATAACTTGAGGTAGGGGATTGTTTTGGACCCACCTTTCAGTTTATATGCCATTCCCCAAGATTTGCGACAACTTTTTTTTCGCTAAAAAAACAGGTAAGGGGTTAATCCATGCTTTTTTTGCAAAATTTTTGTCAAAAAAAGAATTGAAAAAATATGCTGGCGGTAATCTCTAGCTGTCAATTTAGGCGAAATAAGTCAAAATACCAGGTTTGCTACCCTAAACAGGCCATAAATTAAAAACCAAAAATTTTACATTTGGAACCAAAGCTGGTGCTGTGGCTAAACCCGCTTACCAATTATGCTATAACTTGAGGTAGGGGATTGTTTTTGACCCACCTTTCAGTTTATATGCCATTCCCCAAGATTTGCGACAACTTTTTTTTTCGCTAAAAAAACAGGTAAGGGGTTAATCCATGCTTTTTTTGCAAAATTTTTGTCAAAAAAAAAATTGATAAAATATGCTGGCGGTAATCTCTAGCTGTCAATTTAGGCGAAATAAGTCAAAATACCAGGTTTGCTACCTTAAACAGGCCATAAATTAAAAACCAAAAATTTTACATTTGGAACCAAAGCTGGTGCTGTGGCTAAACCCGCTTACCAATTATGCTATAACTTGAGGTAGGGGATTGTTTTGGACCCACCTTTCAGTTTATATGCCATTCCCCAAGATTTGCGACAACTTTTTTTTTCGCTAAAAAAACAGGTAAGGGGTTAATCCATGCTTTTTTTGCAAAATTTTTGTCAAAAAAAAAATTGAAAAAATATGCTGGCGGTAATCTCTAGCTGTCAATTTAGGCGAAATAAGTCAAAATACCAGGTTTGCTACCTTAAACAGGCCATAAATTAAAAACCAAAAATTTTACATTTGGAACCAAAGCTGGTGCTGTGGCTAAACCCGCTTACCAATTATGCTATAACTTGAGGTAGGGGATTGTTTTGGACCCACCTTTCAGTTTATATGCCATTCCCCAAGATTTGCGACAACTTTTTTTTTCGCTAAAAAAACAGGTAAGGGGTTAATCCATGCTTTTTTTGCAAAATTTTTGTCAAAAAAAAAATTGAAAAAATATGCTGGCGGTAATCTCTAGCTGTCAATTTAGGCGAAATAAGTCAAAATACCAGGTTTGCTACCTTAAACAGGCCATAAATTAAAAACCAAAAATTTTACATTTGGAGCCAAAGCTGGTGCTGTGGATAAACCCGCTTACCAATTATGCTATAACTTGAGGTAGGGGATTGTTTTGGACCCACCTTTCAGTTTATATGCCATTCCCCAAGATTTGCGACAACTTTTTTTTCGCTAAAAAAACAGGTAAGGGGTTAATCCATGCTTTTTTTGCAAAATTTTTGTCAAAAAAAAAATTGAAAAAATATGCTGGCGGTAATCTCTAGCTGTCAATTTAGGCGAAATAAGTCAAAATACCAGGTTTGCTACCCTAAACAGGCCATAAATTAAAAACCAAAAATTTTACATTTGAAACCAAAGCTGGTGCTGTGGCTAAACCCGCTTACCAATTATGCTATAACTTGAGGTAGGGGATTGTTTTGGACCCACCTTTCAGTTTATATGCCATTCCCCAAGATTTGCGACAACTTTTTTTTTCGCTAAAAAAACAGGTAAGGGGTTAATCCATGCTTTTTCTGCAAAATTTTTGTCAAAAAAAAAATTGAAAAAATATGCTGGCGGTAATCTCTAGCTGTCAATTTAGGCGAAATAAGTCAAAATACCAGGTTTGCTACCTTAAACAGGCCATAAATTAAAAACCAAAAATTTTACATTTGGAACCAAAGCTGGTGCTGTGGATAAACCCGCTTACCAATTATGCTATAACTTGAGGTAGGGGATTGTTTTGGACCCACCTTTCAGTTTATATGCCATTCCCCAAGATTTGCGACAACTTTTTTTTTCGCTAAAAAAACAGGTAAGGGGTTAATCCATGCTTTTTTTGCAAAATTTTTGTCAAAAAAAAAATTGAAAAAATATGCTGGCGGTAATCTCTAGCTGTCAATTTAGGCGAAATAAGTCAAAATACCAGGTTTGCTACCTTAAACAGGCCATAAATTAAAAACCAAAAATTTTACATTTGGAACCAAAGCTGGTGCTGTGGATAAACCCGCTTACCAATTATGCTATAACTTGAGGTAGGGGATTGTTTTGGACCCACCTTTCAGTTTATATGCCATTCCCCAAGATTTGCGACAACTTTTTTTTCGCTAAAAAAACAGGTAAGGGGTTAATCCATGCTTTTTTTGCAAAATTTTTGTCAAAAAAAAAATTGAAAAAATACGCTGGCGGTAATCTCTAGCTGTCAATTTAGGCGAAATAAGTCAAAATACCAGGTTTGCTACCCTAAACAGGCCATAAATTAAAAACCAAAAATTTTACATTTGAAACCAAAGCTGGTGCTGTGGCTAAACCCGCTTACCAATTATGCTATAACTTGAGGTAGGGGATTGTTTTGGACCCACCTTTCAGTTTATATGCCATTCCCCAAGATTTGCGACAACTTTTTTTTTCGCTAAAAAAACAGGTAAGGGGTTAATCCATGCTTTTTCTGCAAAATTTTTGTCAAAAAAAAAATTGAAAAAATATGCTGGCGGTAATCTCTAGCTGTCAATTTAGGCGAAATAAGTCAAAATACCAGGTTTGCTACCTTAAACAGGCCATAAATTAAAAACCAAAAATTTTACATTTGGAACCAAAGCTGGTGCTGTGGCTAAACCCGCTTACCAATTATGCTATAACTTGAGGTAGGGGATTGTTTTGGACCCACCTTTCAGTTTATATGCCATTCCCCAAGATTTGCGACAACTTTTTTTTTCGCTAAAAAAACAGGTAAGGGGTTAATCCATGCTTTTTTTGCAAAATTTTTGTCAAAAAAAAAATTGAAAAAATATGCTGGCGGTAATTTCTAGCTGTCAATTTAGGCGAAATAAGTCAAAATACCAGGTTTGCTACCTTAAACAGGCCATAAATTAAAAACCAAAAAGTTTACATTTGGAACCAAAGCTGGTGCTGTGGCTAAACCCGCTTACCAATTATGCTATAACTTGAGGTAGGGGATTGTTTTGGACCCACCTTTCAGTTTATATGCCATTCCCCAAGATTTGCGACAACTTTTTTTTTCGCTAAAAAAACAGGTAAGGGGTTAATCCATGCTTTTTTTGCAAAATTTTTGTCAAAAAAAAAATTGAAAAAATATGCTGGCGGTAATCTCTAGCTGTCAATTTAGGCGAAATAAGTCAAAATACCAGGTTTGCTACCCTAAACAGGCCATAAATTAAAAACCAAAAATTTTACATTTGAAACCAAAGCTGGTGCTGTGGCTAAACCCGCTTACCAATTATGCTATAACTTGAGGTAGGGGATTGTTTTGGACCCACCTTTCAGTTTATATGCCATTCCCCAAGATTTGCGACAACTTTTTTTTTCGCTAAAAAAAAAGGTAAGGGGTAAATCCATGCTTTTTTTGCAAAATTTTGTCAAAAAAAAAAATTGAAAAAATATGCTGGCGGTAATCTCTAGCTGTCAATTTAGGCGAAATAAGTCAAAATACCAGGTTTGCTACCTTAAACAGGCCATAAATTAAAAACCAAAAATTTTACATTTGGAACCAAAGGTGGTGCTGTGGCTAAACCCGCTTACCAATTATGCTATAACTTGAGGTAGGGGATTGTTTTGGACCCACCTTTCAGTTTATATGCCATTCCCCAAGATTTGCGACAACTTTTTTTTTCGCTAAAAAAACAGGTAAGGGGTTAATCCATGCTTTTTTTGCAAAATTTTTGTCAAAAAAAAAATTGAAAAAATATGCTGGCGGTAATCTCTAGCTGTCAATTTAGGCGAAATAAGTCAAAATACCAGGTTTGCTACCTTAAACAGGCCATAAATTAAAAACCAAAAATTTTACATTTGGAACCAAAGCTGGTGCTGTGGCTAAACCCGCTTACCAATTATGCTATAACTTGAGGTAGGGGATTGTTTTGGACCCACCTTTCAGTTTATATGCCATTCCCCAAGATTTGCGACAACTTTTTTTTTCGCTAAAAAAACAGGTAAGGGGTTAATCCATGCTTTTTTTGCAAAATTTTTGTCAAAAAAAAAATTGAAAAAATATGCTGGCGGTAATCTCTAGCTGTCAATTTAGGCGAAATAAGTCAAAATACCAGGTTTGCTACCTTAAACAGGCCATAAATTAAAAACCAAAAATTTTACATTTGGAACCAAAGCTGGTGCTGTGGCTAAACCCGCTTACCAATTATGCTATAACTTGAGGTAGGGGATTGTTTTGGACCCACCTTTCAGTTTATATGCCATTCCCCAAGATTTGCGACAACTTTTTTTTTCGCTAAAAAAACAGGTAAGGGTTTAATCCATGCTTTTTTTGCAAAATTTTTGTCAAAAAAAAAATTGAAAAAATATGCTGGCGGTAATCTCTAGCTGTCAATTTAGGCGAAATAAGTCAAAATACCAGGTTTGCTACCTTAAACAGGCCATAAATTAAAAACCAAAAATTTTACATTTGGAACCAAAGGTGGTGCTGTGGCTAAACCCGCTTACCAATTATGCTATAACTTGAGGTAGGGGATTGTTTTGGACCCACCTTTCAGTTTATATGCCATTCCCCAAGATTTGCGACAACTTTTTTTTTCGCTAAAAAAACAGGTAAGGGGTTAATCCATGCTTTTTTTGCAAAATTTTTGTCAAAAAAAAATTGAAAAAATATGCTGGCGGTAATCTCTAGCTGTCAATTTAGGCGAAATAAGTCAAAATACCAGGTTTGCTACCTTAAACAGGCCATAAATTAAAAACCAAAAATTTTACATTTGGAACCAAAGCTGGTGCTGTGGCTAAACCCGCTTACCAATTATGCTATAACTTGAGGTAGGGGATTGTTTTGGACCCACCTTTCAGTTTATATGCCATTCCCCAAGATTTGCGACAACTTTTTTTTTCGCTAAAAAAACAGGTAAGGGGTTAATCCATGCTTTTTTTGCAAAATTTTTGTCAAAAAAAAAATTGAAAAAATATGCTGGCGGTAATCTCTAGCTGTCAATTTAGGCGAAATAAGTCAAAATACCAGGTTTGCTACCTTAAACAGGCCATAAATTAAAAACCAAAAATTTTACATTTGGAACCAAAGCTGTTGCTGTGGCTAAACCCGCTTACCAATTATGCTATAACTTGAGGTAGGGGATTGTTTTGGACCCACCTTTCAGTTTATATGCCATTCCCCAAGATTTGCGACAACTTTTTTTTTCGCTAAAAAAACAGGTAAGGGGTTAATCCATGCTTTTTTTGCAAAATTTTTGTCAAAAAAAGAATTGAAAAAATATGCTGGCGGTAATCTCTAGCTGTCAATTTAGGCAAAATAAGTCAAAATACCAGGTTTGCTACCTTAAACAGGCCATAAATTAAAAACCAAAAATTTTACATTTGGAACCAAAGCTGGTGCTGTGGCTAAACCCGCTTACCAATTATGCTATAACTTGAGGTAGGGGATTGTTTTGGACCCACCTTTCAGTTTATATGCCATTCCCCAAGATTTGCGACAACTTTTTTTTTCGCTAAAAAAACAGGTAAGGGGTTAATCCATGCTTTTTTTGCAAAATTTTTGTCAAAAAAAAAATTGAAAAAATATGCTGGCGGTAATCTCTAGCTGTCAATTTAGGCGAAATAAGTCAAAATACCAGGTTTGCTACCTTAAACAGGCCATAAATTAAAAACCAAAAATTTTACATTTGGAACCAAAGCTGGTGCTGTGGCTAAACCCGCTTACCAATTATGCTATAACTTGAGGTAGGGGATTGTTTTGGACCCACCTTTCAGTTTATATGCCATTCCCCAAGATTTGCGACAACTTTTTTTTTCGCTAAAAAAAAAGGTAAGGGGTAAATCCATGCTTTTTTTGCAAAATTTTGTCAAAAAAAAAAATTGAAAAAATATGCTGGCGGTAATCTCTAGCTGTCAATTTAGGCGAAATAAGTCAAAATACCAGGTTTGCTACCTTAAACAGGCCATAAATTAAAAACCAAAAATTTTACATTTGGAACCAAAGGTGGTGCTGTGGCTAAACCCGCTTACCAATTATGCTATAACTTGAGGTAGGGGATTGTTTTGGACCCACCTTTCAGTTTATATGCCATTCCCCAAGATTTGCGACAACTTTTTTTTTCGCTAAAAAAACAGGTAAGGGGTTAATCCATGCTTTTTTTGCAAAATTTTTGTCAAAAAAAAAATTGAAAAAATATGCTGGCGGTAATCTCTAGCTGTCAATTTAGGCGAAATAAGTCAAAATACCAGGTTTGCTACCTTAAACAGGCCATAAATTAAAAACCAAAAATTTTACATTTGGAACCAAAGCTGGTGCTGTGGCTAAACCCGCTTACCAATTATGCTATAACTTGAGGTAGGGGATTGTTTTGGACCCACCTTTCAGTTTATATGCCATTCCCCAAGATTTGCGACAACTTTTTTTTTCGCTAAAAAAACAGGTAAGGGGTTAATCCATGCTTTTTTTGCAAAATTTTTGTCAAAAAAAAAATTGAAAAAATATGCTGGCGGTAATCTCTAGCTGTCAATTTAGGCGAAATAAGTCAAAATACCAGGTTTGCTACCTTAAACAGGCCATAAATTAAAAACCAAAAATTTTACATTTGGAACCAAAGCTGGTGCTGTGGCTAAACCCGCTTACCAATTATGCTATAACTTGAGGTAGGGGATTGTTTTGGACCCACCTTTCAGTTTATATGCCATTCCCCAAGATTTGCGACAACTTTTTTTTTCGCTAAAAAAACAGGTAAGGGTTTAATCCATGCTTTTTTTGCAAAATTTTTGTCAAAAAAAAAATTGAAAAAATATGCTGGCGGTAATCTCTAGCTGTCAATTTAGGCGAAATAAGTCAAAATACCAGGTTTGCTACCTTAAACAGGCCATAAATTAAAAACCAAAAATTTTACATTTGGAACCAAAGGTGGTGCTGTGGCTAAACCCGCTTACCAATTATGCTATAACTTGAGGTAGGGGATTGTTTTGGACCCACCTTTCAGTTTATATGCCATTCCCCAAGATTTGCGACAACTTTTTTTTTCGCTAAAAAAACAGGTAAGGGGTTAATCCATGCTTTTTTTGCAAAATTTTTGTCAAAAAAAAATTGAAAAAATATGCTGGCGGTAATCTCTAGCTGTCAATTTAGGCGAAATAAGTCAAAATACCAGGTTTGCTACCTTAAACAGGCCATAAATTAAAAACCAAAAATTTTACATTTGGAACCAAAGCTGGTGCTGTGGCTAAACCCGCTTACCAATTATGCTATAACTTGAGGTAGGGGATTGTTTTGGACCCACCTTTCAGTTTATATGCCATTCCCCAAGATTTGCGACAACTTTTTTTTTCGCTAAAAAAACAGGTAAGGGGTTAATCCATGCTTTTTTTGCAAAATTTTTGTCAAAAAAAAAATTGAAAAAATATGCTGGCGGTAATCTCTAGCTGTCAATTTAGGCGAAATAAGTCAAAATACCAGGTTTGCTACCTTAAACAGGCCATAAATTAAAAACCAAAAATTTTACATTTGGAACCAAAGCTGTTGCTGTGGCTAAACCCGCTTACCAATTATGCTATAACTTGAGGTAGGGGATTGTTTTGGACCCACCTTTCAGTTTATATGCCATTCCCCAAGATTTGCGACAACTTTTTTTTTCGCTAAAAAAACAGGTAAGGGGTTAATCCATGCTTTTTTTGCAAAATTTTTGTCAAAAAAAAAATTGAAAAATTATGCTGGCGGTAATCTCTAGCTGTCAATTTAGGCGAAATAAGTCAAAATACCAGGTTTGCTACCTTAAACAGGCCATAAATTAAAAACCAAACATTTTACATTTGGAACCAAAGCTGGTGCTGTGGCTAAACCCGCTTACCAATTATGCTATAACTTGAGGTAGGGGATTGTTTTGGACCCACCTTTCAGTTTATATGCCATTCCCCAAGATTTGCGACAACTTTTTTTTTCGCTAAAAAAACAGGTAAGGGGTTAATCCATGCTTTTTTTGCAAAATTTTTGTCAAAAAAAGAATTGAAAAAATATGCTGGCGGTAATCTCTAGCTGTCAATTTAGGCGAAATAAGTCAAAATACCAGGTTTGCTACCTTAAACAGGCCATAAATTAAAAACCAAAAATTTTACATTTGGAACCAAAGCTGGTGCTGTGGCTAAACCCGCTTACCAATTATGCTATAACTTGAGGTAGGGGATTGTTTTTGACCCACCTTTCAGTTTATATGCCATTCCCCAAGATTTGCGACAACTTTTTTTTTCGCTAAAAAAACAGGTAAGGGGTTAATCCATGCTTTTTTTGCAAAATTTTTGTCAAAAAAAAAATTGAAAAAATATGCTGGCGGTAATCTCTAGCTGTCAATTTAGGCGAAATAAGTCAAAATACCAGGTTTGCTACCTTAAACAGGCCATAAATTAAAAACCAAAAATTTTACATTTGGAACCAAAGCTGGTGCTGTGGCTAAACCCGCTTACCAATTATGCTATAACTTGAGGTAGGGGATTGTTTTGGACCCACCTTTCAGTTTATATGCCATTCCCCAAGATTTGCGACAACTTTTTTTTTCGCTAAAAAAACAGGTAAGGGGTTAATCCATGCTTTTTTTGCAAAATTTTTGTCAAAAAAAAAATTGAAAAAATATGCTGGCGGTAATCTCTAGCTGTCAATTTAGGCGAAATAAGTCAAAATACCAGGTTTGCTACCTTAAACAGGCCATAAATTAAAAACCAAAAATTTTACATTTGGAACCAAAGCTGGTGCTGTGGCTAAACCCGCTTACCAATTATGCTATAACTTGAGGTAGGGGATTGTTTTGGACCCACCTTTCAGTTTATATGCCATTCCCCAAGATTTGCGACAACTTTTTTTTTCGCTAAAAAAACAGGTAAGGGGTTAATCCATGCTTTTTTTGCAAAATTTTTGTCAAAAAAAAAATTGAAAAAATATGCTGGCGGTAATCTCTAGCTGTCAATTTAGGCGAAATAAGTCAAAATACCAGGTTTGCTACCTTAAACAGGCCATAAATTAAAAACCAAAAATTTTACATTTGGAACCAAAGCTGGTGCTGTGGCTAAACCCGCTTACCAATTATGCTATAACTTGAGGTAGGGGATTGTTTTGGACCCACCTTTCAGTTTATATGCCATTCCCCAAGATTTGCGACAACTTTTTTTTTCGCTAAAAAACAGGTAAGGGGTTAATCCATGCTTTTTTTGCAAAATTTTTGTCAAAAAAAGAATTGAAAAAATATGCTGGCGGTAATCTCTAGCTGTCAATTTAGGCGAAATAAGTCAAAATACCAGGTTTACTACCCTAAACAGGCCATAAATTAAAAACCAAAAATTTTACATTTGAAACCAAAGCTGGTGCTGTGGCTAAACCCGCTTACCAATTATGCTATAACTTGAGGTAGGGGATTGTTTTGGACCCACCTTTCAGTTTATATGCCATTCCCCAAGATTTGCGACAACTTTTTTTTTCGCTAAAAAAACAGGTAAGGGGTTAATCCATGCTTTTTTTGCAAAATTTTTGTCAAAAAAAAAATTGAAAAAATATGCTGGCGGTAATCTCTAGCTGTCAATTTAGGCGAAATAAGTCAAAATACCAGGTTTGCTACCTTAAACAGGCCATAAATTAAAAACCAAAAATTTTACATTTGGAACCAAAGCTGGTGCTGTGGCTAAACCCGCTTACCAATTATGCTATAACTTGAGGTAGGGGATTGTTTTGGACCCACCTTTCAGTTTATATGCCATTCCCCAAGATTTGCGACAACTTTTTTTTTCGCTAAAAAAACAGGTAAGGGGTTAATCCATGCTTTTTTTGCAAAATTTTTGTCAAAAAAAGAATTGAAAAAATATGCTGGCGGTAATCTCTAGCTGTCAATTTAGGCGAAATAAGTCAAAATACCAGGTTTGCTACCTTAAACAGGCCATAAATTAAAAACCAAAAATTTTACATTTGGAACCAAAGCTGGTGCTGTGGCTAAACCCGCTTACCAATTATGCTATAACTTGAGGTAGGGGATTGTTTTGGACCCACCTTTCAGTTTATATGCCATTCCCCAAGATTTGCGACAACTTTTTTTTTCGCTAAAAAAACAGGTAAGGGGTTAGTTAATCCATGCTTTTTTTGCAAAATTTTTGTCAAAAAAAGAATTGAAAAAATATGCTGGCGGTAATCTCTAGCTGTCAATTTAGGCGAAATAAGTCAAAATACCAGGTTTGCTACCTTAAACAGGCCATAAATTAAAAACCAAAAATTTTACATTTGGAACCAAAGCTGGTGCTGTGGCTAAACCCGCTTACCAATTATGCTATAACTTGAGGTAGGGGATTGTTTTGGACCCACCTTTCAGTTTATATGCCATTCCCCAAGATTTGCGACAACTTTTTTTTTCGCTAAAAAAACAGGTAAGGGGTTAATCCATGCTTTTTTTGCAAAATTTTTGTCAAAAAAAGAATTGAAAAAATATGCTGGCGGTAATCTCTAGCTGTCAATTTAGGCGAAATAAGTCAAAATACCAGGTTTGCTACCTTAAACAGGCCATAAATTAAAAACCAAAAATTTTACATTTGGAACCAAAGCTGGTGCTGTGGCTAAACCCGCTTACCAATTATGCTATAACTTGAGGTAGGGGATTGTTTTGGACCCACCTTTCAGTTTATATGCCATTCCCCAAGATTTGCGACAACTTTTTTTTTCGCTAAAAAAACAGGTAAGGGTGATTAACAGGTTAATCCATGCTTTTTTTGCAAAATTTTTGTCAAAAAAAAAATTGAAAAAATATGCTGGCGGTAATCTCTAGCTGTCAATTTAGGCGAAATAAGTCAAAATACCAGGTTTGCTACCTTAAACAGGCCATAAATTAAAAACCAAACATTTTACATTTGGAACCAAAGCTGGTGCTGTGGCTAAACCCGCTTACCAATTATGCTATAACTTGAGGTAGGGGATTGTTTTGGACCCACCTTTCAGTTTATATGCCATTCCCCAAGATTTGCGACAACTTTTTTTTTCGCTAAAAAAACAGGTAAGGGTTTAATCCATGCTTTTTTTGCAAAATTTTTGTCAAAAAAAAAATTGAAAAAATATGCTGGCGGTAATCTCTAGCTGTCAATTTAGGCGAAATAAGTCAAAATACCAGGTTTGCTACCTTAAACAGGCCATAAATTAAAAACCAAAAATTTTACATTTGGAACCAAAGGTGGTGCTGTGGCTAAACCCGCTTACCAATTATGCTATAACTTGAGGTAGGGGATTGTTTTGGACCCACCTTTCAGTTTATATGCCATTCCCCAAGATTTGCGACAACTTTTTTTTTCGCTAAAAAAACAGGTAAGGGGTTAATCCATGCTTTTTTTGCAAAATTTTTGTCAAAAAAAAAATTGAAAAAATATGCTGGCGGTAATCTCTAGCTGTCAATTTAGGCGAAATAAGTCAAAATACCAGGTTTGCTACCTTAAACAGGCCATAAATTAAAAACCAAAAATTTTACATTTGGAACCAAAGCTGGTGCTGTGGCTAAACCCGCTTACCAATTATGCTATAACTTGAGGTAGGGGATTGTTTTGGACCCACCTTTCAGTTTATATGCCATTCCCCAAGATTTGCGACAACTTTTTTTTTCGCTAAAAAAACAGGTAAGGGTGATTAACAGGTTAATCCATGCTTTTTTTGCAAAATTTTTGTCAAAAAAAAAATTGAAAAAATATGCTGGCGGTAATCTCTAGCTGTCAATTTAGGCGAAATAAGTCAAAATACCAGGTTTGCTACCTTAAACAGGCCATAAATTAAAAACCAAAAATTTTACATTTGGAACCAAAGCTGGTGCTGTGGCTAAACCCGCTTACCAATTATGCTATAACTTGAGGTAGGGGATTGTTTTGGACCCACCTTTCAGTTTATATGCCATTCCCCAAGATTTGCGACAACTTTTTTTTTCGCTAAAAAAACAGGTAAGGGGTTAATCCATGCTTTTTCTGCAAAATTTTTGTCAAAAAAAAAATTGAAAAAATATGCTGGCGGTAATCTCTAGCTGTCAATTTAGGCGAAATAAGTCAAAATACCAGGTTTGCTACCTTAAACAGGCCATAAATTAAAAACCAAAAATTTTACATTTGGAACCAAAGCTGGTGCTGTGGCTAAACCCGCTTACCAATTATGCTATAACTTGAGGTAGGGCATTGTTTTGGACCCACCTTTCAGTTTATATGCCATTCCCCAAGATTTGCGACAACTTTTTTTTTCGCTAAAAAAACAGGTAAGGGGTTAATCCATGCTTTTTTTGCAAAATTTTGTCAAAAAAAAAATTGAAAAAATATGCTGGCGGTAATCTCTAGCTGTCAATTTAGGCGAAATAAGTCAAAATACCAGGTTTGCTACCTTAAACAGGCCATAAATTAAAAACCAAAAATTTTACATTTGAAACCAAAGCTGGTGCTGTGGCTAAACCCGCTTACCAATTATGCTATAACTTGAGGTAGGGGATTGTTTTGGACCCACCTTTCAGTTTATATGCCATTCCCCAAGATTTGCGACAACTTTTTTTTCGCTAAAAAAACAGGTAAGGGGTTAATCCATGCTTTTTTTGCAAAATTTTTGTCAAAAAAAGAATTGAAAAAATATGCTGGCGGTAATCTCTAGCTGTCAATTTAGGCGAAATAAGTCAAAATACCAGGTTTGCTACCCTAAACAGGCCATAAATTAAAAACCAAAAATTTTACATTTGGAACCAAAGCTGGTGCTGTGGCTAAACCCGCTTACCAATTATGCTATAACTTGAGGTAGGGGATTGTTTTGGACCCACCTTTCAGTTTATATGCCATTCCCCAAGATTTGCGACAACTTTTTTTTTCGCTAAAAAAACAGGTAAGGGGTTAATCCATGCTTTTTTTGCAAAATTTTTGTCAAAAAAAAAATTGAAAAAATATGCTGGCGGTAATCTCTAGCTGTCAATTTAGGCGAAATAAGTCAAAATACCAGGTTTGCTACCTTAAACAGGCCATAAATTAAAAACCAAAAATTTTACATTTGGAACCAAAGCTGGTGCTGTGGCTAAACCCGCTTACCAATTATGCTATAACTTGAGGTAGGGGATTGTTTTGGACCCACCTTTCAGTTTATATGCCATTCCCCAAGATTTGCGACAACTTTTTTTTTCGCTAAAAAAACAGGTAAGGGGTTAATCCATGCTTTTTTTGCAAAATTTTTGTCAAAAAAAAAATTGAAAAAATATGCTGGCGGTAATCTCTAGCTGTCAATTTAGGCGAAATAAGTCAAAATACCAGGTTTGCTACCTTAAACAGGCCATAAATTAAAAACCAAAAATTTTACATTTGGAACCAAAGCTGGTGCTGTGGATAAACCCGCTTACCAATTATGCTATAACTTGAGGTAGGGGATTGTTTTGGACCCACCTTTCAGTTTATATGCCATTCCCCAAGATTTGCGACAACTTTTTTTTCGCTAAAAAAACAGGTAAGGGGTTAATCCATGCTTTTTTTGCAAAATTTTTGTCAAAAAAAAAATTGAAAAAATATGCTGGCGGTAATCTCTAGCTGTCAATTTAGGCGAAATAAGTCAAAATACCAGGTTTGCTACCTTAAACAGGCCATAAATTAAAAACCAAACATTTTACATTTGGAACCAAAGCTGGTGCTGTGGCTAAACCCGCTTACCAATTATGCTATAACTTGAGGTAGGGGATTGTTTTGGACCCACCTTTCAGTTTATATGCCATTCCCCAAGATTTGCGACAACTTTTTTTTTCGCTAAAAAAACAGGTAAGGGGTTAATCCATGCTTTTTTTGCAAAATTTTTGTCAAAAAAAAAATTGAAAAAATATGCTGGCGGTAATCTCTAGCTGTCAATTTAGGCGAAATAAGTCAAAATACCAGGTTTGCTACCTTAAACAGGCCATAAATTAAAAACCAAAAATTTTACATTTGGAACCAAAGCTGGTGCTGTGGCTAAACCCGCTTACCAATTATGCTATAACTTGAGGTAGGGGATTGTTTTGGACCCACCTTTCAGTTTATATGCCATTCCCCAAGATTTGCGACAACTTTTTTTTTCGCTAAAAAAACAGGTAAGGGGTTAATCCATGCTTTTTCTGCAAAATTTTTGTCAAAAAAAAAATTGAAAAAATATGCTGGCGGTAATCTCTAGCTGTCAATTTAGGCGAAATAAGTCAAAATACCAGGTTTGCTACCTTAAACAGGCCATAAATTAAAAACCAAAAATTTTACATTTGGAACCAAAGCTGGTGCTGTGGCTAAACCCGCTTACCAATTATGCTATAACTTGAGGTAGGGCATTGTTTTGGACCCACCTTTCAGTTTATATGCCATTCCCCAAGATTTGCGACAACTTTTTTTTTTCGCTAAAAAAACAGGTAAGGGGTTAATCCATGCTTTTTTTGCAAAATTTTGTCAAAAAAAAAATTGAAAAAATATGCTGGCGGTAATCTCTAGCTGTCAATTTAGGCGAAATAAGTCAAAATACCAGGTTTGCTACCTTAAACAGGCCATAAATTAAAAACCAAAAATTTTACATTTGAAACCAAAGCTGGTGCTGTGGCTAAACCCGCTTACCAATTATGCTATAACTTGAGGTAGGGGATTGTTTTGGACCCACCTTTCAGTTTATATGCCATTCCCCAAGATTTGCGACAACTTTTTTTTCGCTAAAAAAACAGGTAAGGGGTTAATCCATGCTTTTTTTGCAAAATTTTTGTCAAAAAAAGAATTGAAAAAATATGCTGGCGGTAATCTCTAGCTGTCAATTTAGGCGAAATAAGTCAAAATACCAGGTTTGCTACCCTAAACAGGCCATAAATTAAAAACCAAAAATTTTACATTTGGAACCAAAGCTGGTGCTGTGGCTAAACCCGCTTACCAATTATGCTATAACTTGAGGTAGGGGATTGTTTTGGACCCACCTTTCAGTTTATATGCCATTCCCCAAGATTTGCGACAACTTTTTTTTTCGCTAAAAAAACAGGTAAGGGGTTAATCCATGCTTTTTTTGCAAAATTTTTGTCAAAAAAAAAATTGAAAAAATATGCTGGCGGTAATCTCTAGCTGTCAATTTAGGCGAAATAAGTCAAAATACCAGGTTTGCTACCTTAAACAGGCCATAAATTAAAAACCAAAAATTTTACATTTGGAACCAAAGCTGGTGCTGTGGCTAAACCCGCTTACCAATTATGCTATAACTTGAGGTAGGGGATTGTTTTGGACCCACCTTTCAGTTTATATGCCATTCCCCAAGATTTGCGACAACTTTTTTTTTCGCTAAAAAAACAGGTAAGGGGTTAATCCATGCTTTTTTTGCAAAATTTTTGTCAAAAAAAAAATTGAAAAAATATGCTGGCGGTAATCTCTAGCTGTCAATTTAGGCGAAATAAGTCAAAATACCAGGTTTGCTACCTTAAACAGGCCATAAATTAAAAACCAAAAATTTTACATTTGGAACCAAAGCTGGTGCTGTGGATAAACCCGCTTACCAATTATGCTATAACTTGAGGTAGGGGATTGTTTTGGACCCACCTTTCAGTTTATATGCCATTCCCCAAGATTTGCGACAACTTTTTTTTCGCTAAAAAAACAGGTAAGGGGTTAATCCATGCTTTTTTTGCAAAATTTTTGTCAAAAAAAAAATTGAAAAAATATGCTGGCGGTAATCTCTAGCTGTCAATTTAGGCGAAATAAGTCAAAATACCAGGTTTGCTACCTTAAACAGGCCATAAATTAAAAACCAAAAATTTTACATTTGGAACCAAAGCTGGTGCTGTGGATAAACCCGCTTACCAATTATGCTATAACTTGAGGTAGGGGATTGTTTTGGACCCACCTTTCAGTTTATATGCCATTCCCCAAGATAGATTTGCGACAACTTTTTTTTCGCTAAAAAAACAGGTAAGGGGTTAATCCATGCTTTTTTTGCAAAATTTTTGTCAAAAAAAAAATTGAAAAAATATGCTGGCGGTAATCTTTAGCTGTCAATTTAGGCGAAATAAGTCAAAATACCAGGTTTGCTACCCTAAACAGGCCATAAATTAAAAACCAAAAATTTTACATTTGAAACCAAAGCTGGTGCTGTGGCTAAACCCGCTTACCAATTATGCTATAACTTGAGGTAGGGGATTGTTTTGGACCCACCTTTCAGTTTATATGCCATTCCCCAAGATTTGCGACAACTTTTTTTTTCGCTAAAAAAACAGGTAAGGGGTTAATCCATGCTTTTTTTGCAAAATTTTTGTCAAAAAAAGAATTGAAAAAATATGCTGGCGGTAATCTCTAGCTGTCAATTTAGGCGAAATAAGTCAAAATACCAGGTTTGCTACCTTAAACAGGCCATAAATTAAAAACCAAAAATTTTACATTTGGAACCAAAGCTGGTGCTGTGGCTAAACCCGCTTACCAATTATGCTATAACTTGAGGTAGGGGATTGTTTTGGACCCACCTTTCAGTTTATATGCCATTCCCCAAGATTTGCGACAACTTTTTTTTCGCTAAAAAAACAGGTAAGGGGTTAATCCATGCTTTTTTTGCAAAATTTTTGTCAAAAAAAAAATTGAAAAAATATGCTGGCGGTAATCTCTAGCTGTCAATTTAGGCGAAATAAGTCAAAATACCAGGTTTGCTACCTTAAACAGGCCATAAATTAAAAACCAAAAATTTTACATTTGGAACCAAAGCTGGTGCTGTGGCTAAACCCGCTTACCAATTATGCTATAACTTGAGGTAGGGCATTGTTTTGGACCCACCTTTCAGTTTATATGCCATTCCCCAAGATTTGCGACAACTTTTTTTTTCGCTAAAAAAACAGGTAAGGGGTTAATCCATGCTTTTTTTGCAAAATTTTGTCAAAAAAAAAATTGAAAAAATATGCTGGCGGTAATCTCTAGCTGTCAATTTAGGCGAAATAAGTCAAAATACCAGGTTTGCTACCTTAAACAGGCCATAAATTAAAAACCAAAAATTTTACATTTGAAACCAAAGCTGGTGCTGTGGCTAAACCCGCTTACCAATTATGCTATAACTTGAGGTAGGGGATTGTTTTGGACCCACCTTTCAGTTTATATGCCATTCCCCAAGATTTGCGACAACTTTTTTTTCGCTAAAAAAACAGGTAAGGGGTTAATCCATGCTTTTTTTGCAAAATTTTTGTCAAAAAAAGAATTGAAAAAATATGCTGGCGGTAATCTCTAGCTGTCAATTTAGGCGAAATAAGTCAAAATACCAGGTTTGCTACCCTAAACAGGCCATAAATTAAAAACCAAAAATTTTACATTTGGAACCAAAGCTGGTGCTGTGGCTAAACCCGCTTACCAATTATGCTATAACTTGAGGTAGGGGATTGTTTTGGACCCACCTTTCAGTTTATATGCCATTCCCCAAGATTTGCGACAACTTTTTTTTTCGCTAAAAAAACAGGTAAGGGATCCATGCTTTTTTTGCAAAATTTTTGTCAAAAAAAAAATTGAAAAAATATGCTGGCGGTAATCTCTAGCTGTCAATTTAGGCGAAATAAGTCAAAATACCAGTGATGCGTCTTAGTGGACTGTATTGTGGAGTTGAAGATTAAGGGTTGAAGGAGCATCAACTTTCATAACGATAAAAAACTTCGATTCGGCTCTTGAGAATTTCCTCTTAATTCAATACTGATTACAAACTGGTACAGACTATTGTTGAAGTACACGAAGCGTTGGCATATGATGAAACAAATAATTGAGTTGTTAACGAAGAACTGGAACAGCTGGTACACGAAGTGTAGACATTTATATACTTATGATAAATCAAGACTGATTCATATTTAACGAAGTCTGGAACACTTAAATTATAAGAATCAAAGTCTGCTTTTATTGTTGAAGAAAGCAATTCAATTGAAAACGACGAATTAGAACATTTTATAAACGAAGAATAAATGCCTTTAAAACTTATGATAAATCACGCCTGGTTCATAATTAATGCTGACTGGAACATTCAAATTGTTGTAATCGACGAATTCTATGATAAATCACCACTGCGTATAATTAACGATGACTGGAGTACTTAAATTATTGTAATCGATGAAGCTTGCTTATATGTTGAAGCAAACAATTTAATTGTAAACGAAGAATTTGAACATTTTATAAAAGTACTTAAATTATTGTAATCGATGAAGCTTGCTTATATGTTGAAGCAAACAATTTAATTGTAAACGAAGAATTTGAACATTTTATAAACGAAGAATAAATGTCTTTTAAAAACTTATGATACATCAAGACTGGTTCACATTAACGATGACTGGAACACTCAAATTGCATAAACGAAGAATCTTGCTTATATTTAACAATTTATATTTGACAATGACTGGAACATTTAATTTGAACAATTCAATTGTAAACGACGAATTAGAACATTTTGTAAACGAAGAGTAAATGTCTCTAAAACTTATGGTAAATGCAGACTGCTTTATATTTAACATTGACTGGAACACTTAAATTGTTGTAATCGACGAATCTTGCTTATATGTTGAAGCAAACAATTTAATTGTAAACGAAGAATTTGAACATTTTATAAACGAAGAATAAATGTCCTTTAAAACCTATGATACATCAAGACTGGTTCACATTAACGATGACTGGAACACTCAAATTGCATAACGAAGAATCTTGCTTATATTTAACAATTTATATTTGACAATGACTGGAACATTTAAATTGTTAAAATTGTTGTAATCGACGAATTCTATGATAAATCATGACTGCTTTATAATTAATGATAACTGGAACAAGTAATTTTTATATCACAAGATGACACGGAAACAATTAGAGAATACTTAGCTTTTTGGTTTTGTTTGTTGCTTAACAATGGCGGAGAGACAGCGTGATTTCATCAACCCTTTGTTAATCATCCAATACTACGATGATATTTTAATTGAAAACACCAAGTATTTCCATTGTACGATTTACAAATTAATTTAACTTTATTTTAACAATTAACTAATTTATTTGTTACATTGATTTACAATTTTATTTTTCACAATAAAAACACAGTCTTGATATTCAGGTATCGATTCGAAGAATAAGAGAGCAAAACTACCAAAAACAGTCCATTTTATAGAAAGCCAAAACTCTACAAATCACAGCTGTCAAGTTTGCCAACGATCTCGAAACTATCGAATTAATAATATAGAATAACGAACACATAAATTCAATGTGAAAATTGAAAATATCGAATGACTGATCAAAATATACCGAACACGTCAATTCAAAATTGAAAGTTTCGTTGACATTTCAAAAGGATTGTTTTGGTAATGTTTTGCATAATTTTATAAATCTTTAATTGGTTTTGTTTTGATCCTAATTTAAAATATTTTGATTTTTCAGGTAAACTATTTAACAATTCACGATAATGCGTGAACATACTGGCGACCTTAAAGTATTTACTTTAACAAAATGAAACGGTCCAGGCTGCGACATGGTTGCAATTACGTAATCCCTTAAAAACAGTTACGGACAGCAACTAAAGTAAATTTTAAGTGTATGAATATTCAGGGATCACTGTAGTCGAGGTGAGTGACTTGTCAGACTGAACAGACTGGTCGCAGAACATTGTTGCTTGAGGTACGTGGACGATTGCAAATATTAATTAGTGAAATATAATCCACCACTAGTTTGTAATTACTTGATACAACAAACTGCTGCAAATCTTCAACATCAAGATGTGAGATTACGCTGATTCGTGCTACTGAGCGTTTCAGAATGGATTCAGTTGGGTTAATGGAGATGACAATAGGCTCAATTAAAAATGACACAACGATTGTACAACGAAATTGAGTTGTCGGACACACTCTGTGACGAAGAGTAGACCACATGAATGCTGCCTGTTGGACATGCTGAAGATCACGAGCTTCAATGAAGTTGGCAATGTTGTGGAAGCAGAATTTTTAAAAACATCACAATCCGTTACGTGATACCATACATACGACGAAACCAAGCTCTAAAAGGATCAGCTGATGAGTTAATACCGATTTCCAACTGGACTGCTTTGAGACGAAACACGCGAACATGCATATGAACCATTTGTCAGTTGCATTTGAGCACGCATCTTGAGCTAATAGAGGGGGCCTGCAAAAGTTAAATGTCAACGATTAAAGCTCGGTGCTACAACCTGAATTATCAATTTGGCAGACGGAAATGACAAAATATAAAATTCTAATTCAAACGAAATCATTTTCGGTTTGTAACATAAACTAGACGAAAGACGCGTGAAAATAACTAATGACTTTAATTCTTACTGAAGACTCCCATGTTACTAAATTATAATTAAACCTATAACGACTTAAGATACTAGGACACGTGAAAATAACGAATGACCTTAATTCCTACTGAAGACAACCATTTTACTAAATTATAATTAAACCTATAACGAGTTAAGATACTACCGAACTATTAACTACCAAATATTGAATTAAAACGAATTCTAATGACGGATACTATTGAATACAAAAGAGGCATGTAAGCCATTTAGCAAGTATACATTGGTTAACATTGGAAAAAATTGTTTGATTTTGTCTCAACGACTATACGACGAAGGTGGGCTGTGAGGCACACTCTGCCAAGGCAACGAAGAATGAGACAAGAGTGAACATCTGTTGGAATTATGATAGCAACAAGGAGAACGACGAAAAATTAATGAAGCTAACACATCCAAATACCAGCGAATGTTGGACAACCAATATCAAAACTTCCATGTTGATTGATGAACGATGTGAATTGAATAACTAATTATTTCACATCTAATAACGATGAATTTGACAGGATTTGATGAATGAGTTGGTAATTCAATAATGTAACATGCGATGAATAGTATTTAATCTACTAGAATTTAATGGGTATAAAATAATTTAACAGGTTCCTAAGAATATAACAATCAAACTAATAAAATACGATGAATGGTGTTAGGGTACGGCGAAACGTACGAGAAAAATATCTAAAATATTAACGAACAACAATTTTATTCGGAAATCACATTCTACTAAGTACGACGAAACGAATAATGACTCCAACTATTAATGAACATTAAATTGAGAAACGAATTCTAGTAAGATATGACGAATAACCAATTACTACAAATGAGGCATGTAAGCCTATTAGCAAGGTCAGAGCTAATTCACATTGAAGAAATTTGTTTGATTTTGTCTCAACGACTATACGACGAAGGTGGGCTGTGAGGCACACTCTGCCAAGGCAACGAAGAATGAGACAAGAGTGAACATCTGTTGGAATTATGATAGCAACAAGGAGAACGATGAAAAATTAATGAAGCTAACACATCCAAATACCAGCGAATGTTGGACAAACCAATATCAAAACTTCCATGTTGATTGACGAACGATGTGGATTAAATAATTAATTACTCGACACCTAAAACGGTGATTTTGAAATGATCCGATGAATAAATTGGTAATTTAATATTGGAACATCCGATGAATATGCTATTTAATCTACTAGAATCCGATGAATATAATACATAATATAACAGAATCCTAAAAATAACAATTAATCTAATCAGGTACGACGAATGATTTAAAAATACGACAGAACGGTTTTCTAAAATATTAACGAAGACAACAATTGTATCTGGAAATCACATTCTACTAAGTACGACGAAAACGAATAGTGACTCCACTCTATTAACGAAAATCGCATTCCAACAAGGTACGACGAAAAACGAATAACGATTTTGAACATATTAACGAAGACAACAATTATATCTGGAGATCACATTCTACTAAGTACGACGAAACGAATAATGACTCCAATTATTAACGAACAATCGAATTCCAATAAGGCACGACGAAAAATGAATGACGATTTGCAACATAGTAGCGACGACAACAAATTTATTTGGAACTCAAATTCCATTAAAGTACGACGAACTGAATTAAAATATTAATGAAAATAAGAAAATTATTTTGGAATTCAAATTCCATTCAGGTATGACGAGATTTTGTACGACGTTGTTTTTTCAAGAGGTCTACGTCAGGGGAATCCGGCATGTTAACCTATGGAAAATTAATATCGAAGAGAAAAACGGATGAACATTGTTCAGAACGGAATATGTCAATAGAATGGAACAATCCGACAAGTCATCCACCATAGACAATTAAACAATCGACTGAGCGATATTGTACACCCCGTAGTAGTGAATGTCCCGAAAAAGTCACGATTATATGATCACGCAAGTCGTGTTAATAAACAATGACAATATAAATGCTAGAGAAATGCATAATGTTAATGATATTTGACGAAAATTTAAATAATTAAGTTACTTATAAATTATACTAAATGGTACCTTAAATTATCCAAAAACGTTGGTTGGTCTTATTTCTTCCGAAGTTATTTTGAGACGAGCTGCGTATATATCCGGCTCGAAGGACCAAATGATGCGTCTTAGTGGACTGTATTGTGGAGTTGAAGATTAAGGGTTGAAGGAGCATCAACTTTCATAACGATAAAAAACTTCGATTCGGCTCTTGAGAATTTCCTCTTAATTCAATACTGATTACAAACTGGTACAGACTATTGTTGAAGTACACGAAGCGTTGGCATATGATGAAACAAATAATTGAGTTGTTAACGAAGAACTGGAACAGCTGGTACACGAAGTGTAGACATTTATATACTTATGATAAATCAAGACTGATTCATATTTAACGAAGTCTGGAACACTTAAATTATAAGAATCAAAGTCTGCTTTTATTGTTGAAGAAAGCAATTCAATTGAAAACGACGAATTAGAACATTTTATAAACGAAGAATAAATGCCTTTAAAACTTATGATAAATCACGCCTGGTTCATAATTAATGCTGACTGGAACATTCAAATTGTTGTAATCGACGAATTCTATGATAAATCACCACTGCGTATAATTAACGATGACTGGAGTACTTAAATTATTGTAATCGATGAAGCTTGCTTATATGTTGAAGCAAACAATTTAATTGTAAACGAAGAATTTGAACATTTTATAAAAGTACTTAAATTATTGTAATCGATGAAGCTTGCTTATATGTTGAAGCAAACAATTTAATTGTAAACGAAGAATTTGAACATTTTATAAACGAAGAATAAATGTCTTTTAAAAACTTATGATACATCAAGACTGGTTCACATTAACGATGACTGGAACACTCAAATTGCATAAACGAAGAATCTTGCTTATATTTAACAATTTATATTTGACAATGACTGGAACATTTAATTTGAACAATTCAATTGTAAACGACGAATTAGAACATTTGTAAACGAAGAATAAATGCCCTTAAAACTTATGATAAATCACGCCTGGTTCATAATTAATGCTGACTGGAACATTCAAATTGTTGTAATCGACGAATTCTATGATAAATCACCACTGCGTATAATTAACGATGACTGGAGTACTTAAATTATTGTAATCGATGAATCTTGCTAATATGATGAAGTAAACAATTTAATTGTAGACGAGGAATTAGAACATTTTATAAACGAAGAGTAAATGTCCTTAAAAATTATGATACATCAAGACTGCTTCATAAACAACGATGACTGAAACACTCAAATTGCATAAACGAAGAATCTTGCTTATATTGGTGAAGCAAAACAATTTGATTGTAAACGAAGAATTAAACCATTTTGTAAACGAAGAGTAAATGTCTCTAAAACTTATGGTAAATGCAGACTGCTTTATATTTAACATTGACTGGAACACTTAAATTGTTGTAATCGACGAATCTTGCTTATATGTTGAAGCAAACAATTTAATTGTAAACGAAGAATTTGAACATTTTATAAACGAAGAATAAATGTCCTTTAAAACCTATGATACATCAAGACTGGTTCACATTAACGATGACTGGAACACTCAAATTGCATAACGAAGAATCTTGCTTATATTTAACAATTTATATTTGACAATGACTGGAACATTTAAATTGTTAAAATTGTTGTAATCGACGAATTCTATGATAAATCATGACTGCTTTATAATTAATGATAACTGGAACAAGTAATTTTTATATCACAAGATGACACGGAAACAATTAGAGAATACTTAGCTTTTTGGTTTTGTTTGTTGCTTAACAATGGCGGAGAGACAGCGTGATTTCATCAACCCTTTGTTAATCATCCAATACTACGATGATATTTTAATTGAAAACACCAAGTATTTCCATTGTACGATTTACAAATTAATTTAACTTTATTTTAACAATTAACTAATTTATTTGTTACATTGATTTACAATTTTATTTTTCACAATAAAAACACAGTCTTGATATTCAGGTATCGATTCGAAGAATAAGAGAGCAAAACTACCAAAAACAGTCCATTTTATAGAAAGCCAAAACTCTACAAATCACAGCTGTCAAGTTTGCCAACGATCTCGAAACTATCGAATTAATAATATAGAATAACGAACACATAAATTCAATGTGAAAATTGAAAATATCGAATGACTGATCAAAATATACCGAACACGTCAATTCAAAATTGAAAGTTTCGTTGACATTTCAAAAGGATTGTTTTGGTAATGTTTTGCATAATTTTATAAATCTTTAATTGGTTTTGTTTTGATCCTAATTTAAAATATTTTGATTTTTCAGGTAAACTATTTAACAATTCACGATAATGCGTGAACAACCAGGTTTGCTACCTTAAACAGGCCATAAATTAAAAACCAAAAATTTTACATTTGGAACCAAAGCTGGTGCTGTGGCTAAACCCGCTTACCAATTATGCTATAACTTGAGGTAGGGGATTGTTTTGGACCCACCTTTCAGTTTATATGCCATTCCCCAAGATTTGCGACAACTTTTTTTTTCGCTAAAAAAACAGGTAAGGGGTTAATCCATGCTTTTTTTGCAAAATTTTTGTCAAAAAAAAAATTGAAAAAATATGCTGGCGGTAATCTCTAGCTGTCAATTTAGGCGAAATAAGTCAAAATACCAGGTTTGCTACCTTAAACAGGCCATAAATTAAAAACCAAAAATTTTACATTTGGAACCAAAGCTGGTGCTGTGGATAAACCCGCTTACCAATTATGCTATAACTTGAGGTAGGGGATTGTTTTGGACCCACCTTTCAGTTTATATGCCATTCCCCAAGATTTGCGACAACTTTTTTTTCGCTAAAAAAACAGGTAAGGGGTTAATCCATGCTTTTTTTGCAAAATTTTTGTCAAAAAAAAAATTGAAAAAATATGCTGGCGGTAATCTCTAGCTGTCAATTTAGGCGAAATAAGTCAAAATACCAGGTTTGCTACCTTAAACAGGCCATAAATTAAAAACCAAAAATTTTACATTTGGAACCAAAGCTGGTGCTGTGGCTAAACCCGCTTACCAATTATGCTATAACTTGAGGTAGGGCATTGTTTTGGACCCACCTTTCAGTTTATATGCCATTCCCCAAGATTTGCGACAACTTTTTTTTTCGCTAAAAAAACAGGTAAGGGGTTAATCCATGCTTTTTTTGCAAAATTTTGTCAAAAAAAAAATTGAAAAAATATGCTGGCGGTAATCTCTAGCTGTCAATTTAGGCGAAATAAGTCAAAATATTAGGTTTGCTACCTTAAACAGGCCATAAATTAAAAACCAAAAATTTTACATTTGGAACCAAAGCTGGTGCTGTGGCTAAACCTGCTTACCAATTATGCTATAACTTGAGGTAGGGGATTGTTTTGGACCCACCTTTCAGTTTATATGCCATTCCCCAAGATTTGCGACAACTTTTTTTTTCGCTAAAAAAACAGGTAAGGGGTTAATCCATGCTTTTTTTGCAAAATTTTTGTCAAAAAAAAAATTGAAAAAATATGCTGGCGGTAATTTCTAGCTGTCAATTTAGGCGAAATAAGTCAAAATACCAGGTTTGCTACCTTAAACAGGCCATAAATTAAAAACCAAAAATTTTACATTTGGAACCAAAGCTGGTGCTGTGGCTAAACCCGCTTACCAATTATGCTATAACTTGAGGTAGGGGATTGTTTTGGACCCACCTTTCAGTTTATATGCCATTCCCCAAGATTTGCGACAACTTTTTTTTTCGCTAAAAAAACAGGTAAGGGGTTAATCCATGCTTTTTTTGCAAAATTTTTGTCAAAAAAAAAATTGAAAAAATATGCTGGCGGTAATCTCTAGCTGTCAATTTAGGCGAAATAAGTCAAAATACCAGGTTTGCTACCTTAAACAGGCCATAAATTAAAAACCAAACATTTTACATTTGGAACCAAAGCTGGTGCTGTGGCTAAACCCGCTTACCAATTATGCTATAACTTGAGGTAGGGGATTGTTTTGGACCCACCTTTCAGTTTATATGCCATTCCCCAAGATTTGCGACAACTTTTTTTTTCGCTAAAAAAACAGGTAAGGGTTTAATCCATGCTTTTTTTGCAAAATTTTTGTCAAAAAAAAAATTGAAAAAATATGCTGGCGGTAATCTCTAGCTGTCAATTTAGGCGAAATAAGTCAAAATACCAGGTTTGCTACCTTAAACAGGCCATAAATTAAAAACCAAAAATTTTACATTTGGAACCAAAGGTGGTGCTGTGGCTAAACCCGCTTACCAATTATGCTATAACTTAAGGTAGGGGATTGTTTTGGACCCACCTTTCAGTTTATATGCCATTCCCCAAGATTTGCGACAACTTTTTTTTTCGCTAAAAAAACAGGTAAGGGGTTAATCCATGCTTTTTTTGCAAAATTTTTGTCAAAAAAAAAATTGAAAAAATATGCTGGCGGTAATCTCTAGCTGTCAATTTAGGCGAAATAAGTCAAAATACCAGGTTTGCTACCTTAAACAGGCCATAAATTAAAAACCAAAAATTTTACATTTGGAACCAAAGCTGGTGCTGTGGCTAAACCCGCTTACCAATTATGCTATAACTTGAGGTAGGGGATTGTTTTGGACCCACCTTTCAGTTTATATGCCATTCCCCAAGATTTGCGACAACTTTTTTTTTCGCTAAAAAAACAGGTAAGGGGTTAATCCATGCTTTTTTTGCAAAATTTTTGTCAAAAAAAAAATTGAAAAAATATGCTGGCGGTAATCTCTAGCTGTCAATTTAGGCGAAATAAGTCAAAATACCAGGTTTGCTACCTTAAACAGGCCATAAATTAAAAACCAAAAATTTTACATTTGGAACCAAAGCTGGTGCTGTGGCTAAACCCGCTTACCAATTATGCTATAACTTGAGGTAGGGGATTGTTTTGGACCCACCTTTCAGTTTATATGCCATTCCCCAAGATTTGCGACAACTTTTTTTTTCGCTAAAAAAACAGGTAAGGGGTTAATCCATGCTTTTTTTGCAAAATTTTTGTCAAAAAAAAAATTGAAAAAATATGCTGGCGGTAATCTCTAGCTGTCAATTTAGGCGAAATAAGTCAAAATACCAGGTTTGCTACCTTAAACAGGCCATAAATTAAAAACCAAAAATTTTACATTTGGAACCAAAGCTGGTGCTGTGGCTAAACCCGCTTACCAATTATGCTATAACTTGAGGTAGGGGATTGTTTTGGACCCACCTTTCAGTTTATATGCCATTGCCCAAGATTTGCGACAACTTTTTTTTCGCTAAAAAAACAGGTAAGGGGTTAATCCATGCTTTTTTTGCAAAATTTTTGTCAAAAAAAAAATTGAAAAAATATGCTGGCGGTAATCTCTAGCTGTCAATTTAGGCGAAATAAGTCAAAATACCAGGTTTGCTACCTTAAACAGGCCATAAATTAAAAACCAAAAATTTTACATTTGGAACCAAAGCTGGTGCTGTGGCTAAACCCGCTTACCAATTATGCTATAACTTGAGGTAGGGGATTGTTTTTGACCCACCTTTCAGTTTATATGCCATTCCCCAAGATTTGCGACAACTTTTTTTTTCGCTAAAAAAACAGGTAAGGGGTTAATCCATGCTTTTTTTGCAAAATTTTTGTCAAAAAAAAAATTGAAAAAATATGCTGGCGGTAATCTCTAGCTGTCAATTTAGGCGAAATAAGTCAAAATACCAGGTTTGCTACCTTAAACAGGCCATAAATTAAAAACCAAAAATTTTACATTTGGAACCAAAGCTGGTGCTGTGGCTAAACCCGCTTACCAATTATGCTATAACTTGAGGTAGGGGATTGTTTTGGACCCACCTTTCAGTTTATATGCCATTCCCCAAGATTTGCGACAACTTTTTTTTTCGCTAAAAAAACAGGTAAGGGGTTAATCCATGCTTTTTTTGCAAAATTTTTGTCAAAAAAAAAATTGAAAAAATATGCTGGCGGTAATCTCTAGCTGTCAATTTAGGCGAAATAAGTCAAAATACCAGGTTTGCTACCTTAAACAGGCCATAAATTAAAAACCAAACATTTTACATTTGGAACCAAAGCTGGTGCTGTGGCTAAACCCGCTTACCAATTATGCTATAACTTGAGGTAGGGGATTGTTTTGGACCCACCTTTCAGTTTATATGCCATTCCCCAAGATTTGCGACAACTTTTTTTTTCGCTAAAAAAACAGGTAAGGGGTTAATCCATGCTTTTTTTGCAAAATTTTTGTCAAAAAAAGAATTGAAAAAATATGCTGGCGGTAATCTCTAGCTGTCAATTTAGGCGAAATAAGTCAAAATACCAGGTTTGCTACCTTAAACAGGCCATAAATTAAAAACCAAAAATTTTACATTTGGAACCAAAGCTGGTGCTGTGGCTAAACCCGCTTACCAATTATGCTATAACTTGAGGTAGGGGATTGTTTTTGACCCACCTTTCAGTTTATATGCCATTCCCCAAGATTTGCGACAACTTTTTTTTTCGCTAAAAAAACAGGTAAGGGGTTAATCCATGCTTTTTTTGCAAAATTTTTGTCAAAAAAAAAATTGAAAAAATATGCTGGCGGTAATCTCTAGCTGTCAATTTAGGCGAAATAAGTCAAAATACCAGGTTTGCTACCTTAAACAGGCCATAAATTAAAAACCAAAAATTTTACATTTGGAACCAAAGCTGGTGCTGTGGCTAAACCCGCTTACCAATTATGCTATAACTTGAGGTAGGGGATTGTTTTGGACCCACCTTTCAGTTTATATGCCATTCCCCAAGATTTGCGACAACTTTTTTTTTCGCTAAAAAAACAGGTAAGGGGTTAATCCATGCTTTTTTTGCAAAATTTTTGTCAAAAAAAAAATTGAAAAAATATGCTGGCGGTAATCTCTAGCTGTCAATTTAGGCGAAATAAGTCAAAATACCAGGTTTGCTACCTTAAACAGGCCATAAATTAAAAACCAAACATTTTACATTTGGACCCAAAGCTGGTGCTGTGGCTAAACCCGCTTACCAATTATGCTATAACTTGAGGTAGGGGATTGTTTTGGACCCACCTTTCAGTTTATATGCCATTCCCCAAGATTTGCGACAACTTTTTTTTTCGCTAAAAAAACAGGTAAGGGTTTAATCCATGCTTTTTTTGCAAAATTTTTGTCAAAAAAAAAATTGAAAAAATATGCTGGCGGTAATCTCTAGCTGTCAATTTAGGCGAAATAAGTCAAAATACCAGGTTTGCTACCTTAAACAGGCCATAAATTAAAAACCAAAAATTTTACATTTGGAACCAAAGCTGTTGCTGTGGCTAAACCCGCTTACCAATTATGCTATAACTTGAGGTAGGGGATTGTTTTGGACCCACCTTTCAGTTTATATGCCATTCCCCAAGATTTGCGACAACTTTTTTTTTCGCTAAAAAAACAGGTAAGGGTTTAATCCATGCTTTTTTTGCAAAATTTTTGTCAAAAAAAAAATTGAAAAAATATGCTGGCGGTAATCTCTAGCTGTCAATTTAGGCGAAATAAGTCAAAATACCAGGTTTGCTACCTTAAACAGGCCATAAATTAAAAACCAAAAATTTTACATTTGGAACCAAAGCTGGTGCTGTGGCTAAACCCGCTTACCAATTATGCTATAACTTGAGGTAGGGGATTGTTTTGGACCCACCTTTCAGTTTATATGCCATTGCCCAAGATTTGCGACAACTTTTTTTTTCGCTAAAAAAACAGGTAAGGGGTTAATCCATGCTTTTTTTGCAAAATTTTTGTAAAAAAAAAAATTGAAAAAATATGCTGGCGGTAATCTCTAGCTGTCAATTTAGGCGAAATAAGTCAAAATACCAGGTTTGCTACCTTAAACAGGCCATAAATTAAAAACCAAAAATTTTACATTTGGAACCAAAGCTGGTACTGTGGCTAAACCCGCTTACCAATTATGCTATAACTTGAGGTAGGGGATTGTTTTGGACCCACCTTTCAGTTTATATGCCATTCCCCAAGATTTGCGAAAACTTTTTTTTTCGCTAAAAAACAGGTAAGGGGTTAATCCATGCTTTTTTTGCAAAATTTTTGTCAAAAAAAGAATTGAAAAAATATGCTGGCGGTAATCTCTAGCTGTCAATTTAGGCGAAATAAGTCAAAATACCAGGTTTGCTACCTTAAACAGGCCATAAATTAAAAACCAAAAATTTTACATTTGAAACCAAAGCTGGTGCTGTGGCTAAACCCGCTTACCAATTATGCTATAACTTGAGGTAGGGGATTGTTTTGGACCCACCTTTCAGTTTATATGCCATTCCCCAAGATTTGCGACAACTTTTTTTTCGCTAAAAAAACAGGTAAGGGGTTAATCCATGCTTTTTTTGCAAAATTTTTGTCAAAAAAAGAATTGAAAAAATATGCTGGCGGTAATCTCTAGCTGTCAATTTAGGCGAAATAAGTCAAAATACCAGGTTTGCTACCTTAAACAGGCCATAAATTAAAAACCAAAAATTTTACATTTGGAACCAAAGCTGGTGCTGTGGCTAAACCCGCTTACCAATTATGCTATAACTTGAGGTAGGGGATTGTTTTGGACCCACCTTTCAGTTTATATGCCATTCCCCAAGATTTGCGACAACTTTTTTTTTCGCTAAAAAAACAGGTAAGGGGTTAATCCATGCTTTTTTTGCAAAATTTTTGTCAAAAAAAGAATTGAAAAAATATGCTGGCGGTAATCTCTAGCTGTCAATTTAGGCGAAATAAGTCAAAATACCAGGTTTGCTACCTTAAACAGGCCATAAATTAAAAACCAAAAATTTTACATTTGGAACCAAAGCTGGTGCTGTGGCTAAACCCGCTTACCAATTATGCTATAACTTGAGGTAGGGGATTGTTTTGGACCCACCTTTCAGTTTATATGCCATTCCCCAAGATTTGCGACAACTTTTTTTTTCGCTAAAAAAACAGGTAAGGGGTTAATCCATGCTTTTTTTGCAAAATTTTTGTCAAAAAAAGAATTGAAAAAATATGCTGGCGGTAATCTCTAGCTGTCAATTTAGGCGAAATAAGTCAAAATACCAGGTTTGCTACCCTAAACAGGCCATAAATTAAAAACCAAAAATTTTACATTTGGAACCAAAGCTGGTGCTGTGGCTAAACCCGCTTACCAATTATGCTATAACTTGAGGTAGGGGATTGTTTTGGACCCACCTTTCAGTTTATATGCCATTCCCCAAGATTTGCGACAACTTTTTTTTTCGCTAAAAAAACAGGTAAGGGGTTAATCCATGCTTTTTTTGCAAAATTTTTGTCAAAAAAAAAATTGAAAAAATATGCTGGCGGTAATCTCTAGCTGTCAATTTAGGCGAAATAAGTCAAAATACCAGGTTTGCTACCTTAAACAGGCCATAAATTAAAACCCAAAAATTTTACATTTGGAACCAAAGCTGGTGCTGTGGCTAAACCCGCTTACCAATTATGCTATAACTTGAGGTAGGGGATTGTTTTGGACCCACCTTTCAGTTTATATGCCATTCCCCAAGATTTGCGACAACTTTTTTTTTCGCTAAAAAAACAGGTAAGGGGTTAGTTAATCCATGCTTTTTTTGCAAAATTTTTGTCAAAAAAAGAATTGAAAAAATATGCTGGCGGTAATCTCTAGCTGTCAATTTAGGCGAAATAAGTCAAAATACCAGGTTTGCTACCTTAAACAGGCCATAAATTAAAAACCAAAAATTTTACATTTGGAACCAAAGCTGGTGCTGTGGCTAAACCCGCTTACCAATTATGCTATAACTTGAGGTAGGGGATTGTTTTTGACCCACCTTTCAGTTTATATGAAATTCCCCAAGATTTGCGACAACTTTTTTTTTCGCCAAAAAAAACAGGTAAGGGGTTAATCCATGCTTTTTTTGCAAAATTTTTGTCAAAAAAAAATTGAAAAAATATGCTGGCGGTAATCTCTAGCTGTCAATTTAGGCGAAATAAGTCAAAATACCAGGTTTGCTACCTTAAACAGGCCATAAATTAAAAACCAAAAATTTTACATTTGGAACCAAAGCTGGTGCTGTGGCTAAACCCGCTTACCAATTATGCTATAACTTGAGGTAGGGGATTGTTTTTGACCCACCTTTCAGTTTATATGCCATTCCCCAAGATTTGCGACAACTTCTTTTTTCGCCAAAAAAACAGGTAAGGGGTTAATCCATGCTTTTTTTGCAAAATTTTTGTCAAAAAAAAATTGAAAAAATATGCTGGCGGTAATCTCTAGCTGTCAATTTAGGCGAAATAAGTCAAAATACCAGGTTTGCTACCTTAAACAGGCCATAAATTAAAAACCAAAAATTTTACATTTGGAACCAAAGCTGGTGCTGTGGCTAAACCCGCTTACCAATTATGCTATAACTTGAGGTAGGGGATTGTTTTGGACCCACCTTTCAGTTTATATGCCATTCCCCAAGATTTGCGACAACTTTTTTTTTCGCTAAAAAAACAGGTAAGGGGTTAATCCATGTTTTTTTTGCAAAATTTTTGTCAAAAAAAAAATTGAAAAAATATGCTGGCGGTAATCTCTAGCTGTCAATTTAGGCGAAATAAGTCAAAATACCAGGTTTGCTACCTTAAACAGGCCATAAATTAAAAACCAAAAATTTTACATTTGGAACCAAAGCTGGTGCTGTGGATAAACCCGCTTACCAATTATGCTATAACTTGAGGTAGGGGATTGTTTTGGACCCACCTTTCAGTTTATATGCCATTCCCCAAGATTTGCGACAACTTTTTTTTTCGCTAAAAAAACAGGTAAGGGGTTAATCCATGCTTTTTTTGCAAAATTTTTGTCAAAAAAAAAATTGAAAAAATATGCTGGCGGTAATCTCTAGCTGTCAATTTAGGCGAAATAAGTCAAAATACCAGGTTTGCTACCTTAAACAGGCCATAAATTAAAACCCAAAAATTTTACATTTGGAACCAAAGCTGGTGCTGTGGCTAAACCCGCTTACCAATTATGCTATAACTTGAGGTAGGGGATTGTTTTGGACCCACCTTTCAGTTTATATGCCATTCCCCAAGATTTGCGACAACTTTTTTTTTCGCTAAAAAAACAGGTAAGGTTAATCCATGCTTTTTTTGCAAAATTTTTGTCAAAAAAAAAATTGAAAAAATATGCTGGCGGTAATCTCTAGCTGTCAATTTAGGCGAAATAAGTCAAAATACCAGGTTTGCTACCTTAAACAGGCCATAAATTAAAAACCAAAAATTTTACATTTGAAACCAAAGCTGGTGCTGTGGCTAAACCCGCTTACCAATTATGCTATAACTTGAGGTAGGGGATTGTTTTGGACCCACCTTTCAGTTTATATGCCATTCCCCAAGATTTGCGACAACTTTTTTTTTCGCTAAAAAAACAGGTAAGGGGTTAGTTAATCCATGCTTTTTTTGCAGAATTTTGTCAAAAAAAAAATTGAAAAAATATGCTGGCGGTAATCTCTAGCTGTCAATTTAGGCGAAATAAGTCAAAATACCAGGTTTTTAATCATTCTATCTAATGGTGCCCTTTCTACATGACCAAACCATCTAATCCGGTTAGATTTAATGAATCCGGCCATAAATCGAAAACCAAAAATTTTACATTTGAAACCAAAGCTGGTGCTGTGGCTAAACCCGCTTACCAATTATGCTATAACTTTAGTACGCGGATTATTTTGGACCCACCTTTCAGTTTATATGCCACTCCCCAAGATTTGCGTCAACTTTTTTTTTCGCTAAAAAAACAGGTAACCCCGTATTAACCCCACGTGCTTATTTTGCAAAATTTTTGTCAAAAAAAAAAAATCTAAATATATGCTGGCGTGAATCTCTAGATGTCAATTTAAGCGAAATTAGTCAAAATACCAGGTTTGCTACCTTAAACAGGCCATAAATCGAAAACCACTCTGAAACAACTGTTAATACGTGCTTATTTTGCAAAATTTTTGTCAAAAAAAAAAAATCTAAATATATGCTGGCGTGAATCTCTAGATGTCAATTTAAGCGAAATTAGTCAAAATACCAGGTTTGCTACCTTAAACAGGCCATAAATCGAAAACCACTCTGAAACAACTGTCTTTTTTTTCCGCTGACCCTACCACAACCTTGAGTTATTATTGTACGTAAAAACATAGATAGAAAATCGATTATCGTATATGTTAGATTAGATACAAGGTTATAAAATAAGATAACTTACTTCTTTTTGTGCCGTAATTATATTGAATATGTACATATATTTATTATTTCAAAACATAACATAGAGGCAATAAAAGTGAGAAACTTCAATGAAAGCGTTTAACTAAGTAATATAATTATTTTATTCTAAGCCATGAGAAAATAAAAATTATAAAAAAATGATGATTTTATTAAAATAAAATAATTAAATTGTTCCTAATAAGTATAAAATGGTAATTCAAAACAATTGCAAAATTTAGCATGGAAATGGAAATAAAAAATATGTTATTTCCCATGGAAATACAGCATATATAATATACTATGTAAATTATATTTTATTCCTTCCTAGCTTTCCTATTCCTTCCTATGGAACCTGCTTGGTATAAAAGTCTCTACTACCATGAGGAACGCTGACTACAAAGTTACAGTAGTATTGAGTATTTATTATTCTTTGTAGGAGACGGGATTCAAATACAATCCATGCTGGTACAGGGGTTAGTCGAGTTCTGCAAAACAAGAAAATGGCCTCTTGTAATCGATTATGACACAAACGCGCCCAATAAGATAAAGAAAGGCATGGAAATAAATCATAGATGCCAAATTTTTTAAGAAAGTACATATAATTGGGGGCTCTAGAAAGACATTTTACAAACGATCTGATTTAGGTGAAATTTATATGGAGACAACATTGAGGACAGAGTACTGCTACTGAGAGTTATAGATTAAAGAACGCAATGGCATAAATTTGGTAGAGCAAGAATTGGGCACGACTATCATCAGAAAATTTTTAACGTATCTAAACAGCTTGGAAACATTCTATCTGGATAGAAGTATTGAACGTACGGAAGATTATAGTACTAGAGAAAATGTATAACCAGGAGTAAAGGAATGAGGTTGGAAGTTGAGTAATAGCCACTCTTATTTACTGAATTCCATATAAAGTTGGTAATCATTGCTTTTTAGCAGTAGAAATTATCAGGAGTGGAAAGAACAATCCCCTTCTTCAAAGAGGGCCAGAAGTGGCCACTATTTCATCTTTTGAGAACTTTTATAAGTATATTGCATGAAATATATTAGAAGTAAGTTGGAAAAATATATCACTAATTTACATGTATTAGATTCATTAGCTTATAGATATATAGATGAAAGGGACGGGTAGGTCCTTTGAGATCAGTATTTGCGGTGCGAACCTAAAAAAACTTTGACGACACTGCACGAGTAACAATTAAGAAATCTCTTAGTGACTTATCGCCACGACCAATCCAGTAATTATATTTGATATTCATTCCAGATTTGTACTATGATTTTATCTGTAAAGATCATCACTAGGGCAACCAAAAATATATACACTAAAAGCATTTTAAGCGCTTAAAATATGCTCTAAAAAAACTATTTTATGCATTTAAAATATGCTCTAAAAACCAAAAAAATTACCATGGAAATATATATTTTAGAGTTTTGTTTTTTAATTCGGTTCCTAAGAGGTCATTGTGCTTTGATCATAGATACGGGACTAGCTTACCTGAGCTAGTGAGGTATAGATCTGAGCTTTTGTCCGCTATCATATACTGTAGACCCCAGATATTACGAGTGTCAGTAATGGTAGTACTGGATACTACTATTAAATATTAATTACATCAGTTAATCAAAATTTTTTTTTAAATCTAATCTGCCCAAATCCCGTAAAGTTCTGTTCCTCTCAAAAATTGACACCAATAGTCTTCAAAATTTGGCGAAGTTTTCCATTTTATTTGTTATTGTTCTTATAACAACGATGTAAATGATGATAACAACGATGTAAGAAGTACTCTAAATTTTGTCTTCAGGAGTTAATATGAAAGAACTTCTTTCAAACCGAAAACGATTGAAAAACTTTTAAGGCGGTTTAAAATCACCAAAGTTTCCATACCATTATCCCACATATTATTCTAAAAACATTTTCAAACGAATTTGCATGACTTAAACCAAAATCTTCCACACATCTTATAAATATAATATTTTTCTTTCATGCTATTATTGGTCAAGTGGAAGTTGGTCAATGTCCAGCTCGTACTCAAAAAAGGAATGGAATGTGATATTTCAAATTATACACCTTCCTACACCGACCCAAGGCCGACCCTTTAATCAATTAAATTTTAACTTTTTTTTTTTTTAAATATAGCTCTAACCTTACTTTAAAATATATCAAATTTACAAAGAGGCGTTAATTCGTGCTCTTGAGATATTTAATTTTAAAGATTTTTAGTCCGATTAAAAGTCTAATTGTTCATTATTTTCTCGAACTAGTGCTTAAATTTTTTTGATGGTATAAATTGTTCAATTGATTATAAAATTAAAATTTTTTGTTAATGGAAGTTGTTTGAAAAAATGAAGAAAAATTCGAATTTCAGTCGTACTAAAAATCTTTAAAATTAAATATCTCAAGAACAAAAATTAACGCCTCTGAGTTAATTTAATATATTTTAGAGTAAGGATAGAACTATTTTCAGAAAAAAAATTAATTTAATTCCAATTGATCTTCGACCCTAGCGCCATCTTTAAAAAAGTTTTTTTAATATTTTTATTTAAAAATTAATTATAAAAACAATAAATTAATTTTTTTCAAAGGGCTAACTAATCATCTATCAAACAAAAAAAAGTTTGATGAAATCCGGTATAGCCATTTCAGCAATTTAATTTCAAAGTTACATCGGATTGGCAAAATTTTCATTTTTCATGCATGTTGGGGTGCCCTCTGTGCTCAAACTATGCACTTTAAAAATTTTTTTAAATCAGTTGTATTTTTTATTTTGTCCATACTACTTATATGCCAAGTTTCAGGAAAATCAAAAACGGTCAAGTTTTCACAACTCTGTCAAGAACACGTTTTTCATCATTTTCTGAGAGTTTGTCAAACTTCTTTGTGAAAACCGGATGATGGACTAAGTTTTTTCATTTAATTCAAACTCAAAAATTCATGGTTTATTTCCCAAGACGTTTCAGTGGTTTTTTGCCACCTTCCTCAGTTGGTATATTCTAAAACATTTATCAAAGTAAAATCGAGCAATAATGGTAATGATAAAAGAGGAAGGAACAACTTACATGCTTTAGTTTATATAACAAACTTAATTTAAAACCATTTAGCTTAAACTATAATTAAAATTGGTTTAAAAATTTTTTCACTATTTAAAACATTAAGTTAAAATTAAAAAACATTAAATTAAAAATATGAATTAGAATTAAAAACAAATTAAAAAATTAAAAATTGTAAAATTGTCTCTGTTATGTGACATTGTTTTTAGATGTAGTGCTAATAAAAAATTAATAAAATTGGTATGAATTGAGAGTTAATTAGAGTTTTATTTTGCTGAAGAGAGAGAGAGAGAGTTAAGCCGGGCATTCACATACAACGAAAACAGAAACCGAATTTCATACAAATTTGACAGATAAAAATTCGGTTTCTGTAAAATTTGTATGAAATTCGGTTTCGGTTTCTGTTTCCGTTGTATGTGGTTTCAAGCCATTAGTTAGTTGTTTCTGGTTTGTGTCTTGTTTTTTATTTGCTGTTTCTATTAGTTGTGCATTTGTTTTACTTAGGTTTTCCGTGTCAGTCCTGAAATTGATTGATTTTTTGTCTGCGACAATGTGTAACATTTCTTTGATTGTTCTTTTTGTTTTATTTGATTCTAAGGTTAAAATTTCTGGGTTTTCTAGATTAAAAATATGCCCCGTTTCTATGTAGTGTTGTACTGCTGCTGTTCCTTGATATAACAGAGCAACAAATTTCAGAGAGGTGGTTTTCGTTTAAAATTCAATTTACTTTCAGCGTAAATTTTATAAAGTTGATTGGTGAATTACGTTCTGAGTTAAATCCGGTACAGAATAAAAATATTGCATTTTAAGAAATATACGAAACCAAGGGTGTTTCAAATTACATAAAAGAATTGCAATTCCTTAAAAAATTCAACCTTCTACATGACATTCCACTCGACCATTCCCACTCCTTGACCCTCAAAACACAGAGTTCTATTCTCAATTTCTTGAGGTTGCTATGTTTTTTTATAGATGAGATTGCTAGAATATTGATTAAATTTTCTACAAATTTTGAAATTTACTAAATTCATTTATAGGCTACTTTGTAAGTTAAGGGGATCGGACGCACACAACAAAACACAAACATTTTCGGTAATTTGTCAACAGCCAAGGATCAAAAAATTAAGAACACAATCGTCTTAAAAAAACTCAACCTCTCATATGACACCTACGCCATAACAAGCGGTAAGATTTTCTTATACGATTACTAAGAGGCTTAAAAAAGAACAAAACAAAACTAGGATTAGTACTTTTTATTGTCGTTCCAAGACCTTAGGTTGATAGGACTTTTAGGTGCTCAGAAATCCGATTGTAAAGGTCGAGTGAACACCAAAGTCTCAGCAATAATGTTCCATTTTCAAAAGATAGGACCCTAAATATTACTGCCGCGATGGTCAGTTGTCACCATCAATCAAGAGAAAAACTCGTAATTATGTGAAAAAATGCAAAAATACGGACTTTTGGTGAAATATGCAATAATATTCCCTAAAAATATGTATTAAAGCTAAAAAACCTCATAATTTGGCAAAAATATGCACTTTTGGTGAAATATGCACTTATATGCATTTTAGAGTAAAATATGCAAAAATAGGCTCTAACAAGTAGGGCTTAAAGTTCGTAGTTTTACCTGAAACGGATTTCAAGCTTAATCATTTTTTAATTAATTGCTGTAAAAAAAACATGCTAGTGCATATTTTTGGTTGCCCTAGTTCACAAAACGCGCAATGGTGAGTTTTAGAACTTTTTCCTGATATTTGCCAATGACACAAATTTCGTTACTTTCTCTAAGCCGGTGAAAAGAAAATAATTCGGTTAAATATCTTTCAGAATTTTTCTGTTTGGGAATTTACTTAGCACAATATTGTGAATTAATTATGAGTTATAAATGAACTTATTTAATTATATCGCAAGCTTTCTCTTGAAATTTTTTGTCCAAATTATAAAGGATTAATTGGTCTTTATTGATTTATATAATTTTTATTGATATATTTTGTGTTCAGCTCTAAATAAATATAAAGTAAACAATAACAAATGACAATTCTTTAAAGGTAATAATGTAACACTTTTTATTTTGCGTGTGTGGTTCAATTAACTGAAAACGTATATTTTGATTGTTTAATTTATTGTCATTATGAATTGTATTCAAAAATAAAATTATTTCGATGAATTAGAAATAGAAAACTAATTTTTTGTGGGTCAGTAAATTAAGTTATAAAACAGTTTAATAATCTCATTTAAACATAAGAAATAAGTTTGTATACTTTAGTGAAACAGAATTTCGACGATTATTTTTGTTGATTTTAAGGTAACATTATTGTGCATTGTTACTATTTATTATTCATTTTATTGTAAATTGAAAGTTAAAAAAATTTGTTTAAAAAAATTATCCCTTAATATGTTTGCATTACAGGGGCATCAATAGTTTGTACATATTGGCTTTATATAAGAACTGTTCATTTGTTCACATGAGTTTGATGTGTTCAACTAACACTTTCACAAACTTCTCTAGGGCTATAAGTTTTAGATGCGAGAGCAGTAGTAAACTTCAATTTCACTTCATTATTCGTCATAAAAGCGTTCAATTTTTGCAATATACTATACGCAAGAAGTAACTTCAATAGAAAACACAACTTTTTAATTAAAAATTGTAAAGTGCTTAGTAACCCAATATAGGGTTTTAAATGGAATAGTGTATACTGTATCGAATAATCCACCTTTACAGTTTTGCTGGCAGAAGAGCTACGTGCTCTTCGTTAAAAATTTTCCATGACCGTTTTGCATAGATGTGGTTGAGTTTAATTATAAACAATAAACTATAAACAAAAAAAAATTTAAATAATTGTGAATCGAACTCTTTAAAATTTTGATAAATTCTTTTATGTTACTGAATTGTTTATTAGTATTAAATTAGCTTCCACTTAAAACAAAAACCAGATTTTAATGACTAAAGTTTTCAAAAATCAAAAAAAAGTTTTGAGGAACTAAAAATATCACAAAAATGTTATTAATTTACTAAGTAACTATGCAAAATTGCTTTCAGGATAAAGTAGTCGCGCTGAAACCATTTTTAACCATATTTTTTTATGTACATATTTTTATATTCAGGATCTTCACCAGAATGTATATATTTTTGTGCAAGCTTATGAAATAAACACAAAATGACTCATGGCTCAAAAAAGTAGGACATCATGTTTGGAAAGTAATGTCCGGCAAATGCTCTCCTTAACATTTCAACTGGTATGTATTTCATTGGATTTTATCATTAATGTTTTGTTTAAGTTATTTTAACTCCTTCTGACTGGTATATTGACATAAATCATCCTCTTTAAATATCCATAAAACCGATATCTCTATATAACCGTGAAGGCAAGTCGACCTCAATAGCTAACCATACACGATAGGACTTATACGCGTACTTTGTCGGATCGACCCGCCAAAGTTGGACCGATTCACCGTTCACCACTAACCTAAACTTGTTCACTGTAACGATCCGCGAACCAACTTCACTGTCGGACCAGATCCTAATGTTAACGGTATAAAATCCTTTTAAAATTGACAGATTTTTGAGCTGCGGAACAGGTTAAGCATAAATTAAATTGATCGGATTTTTTGGTTGTCGGACCACCACGGATCTATCAAAAACTTTTAGTTTAAAGATTGCTTTTTATTAATTTAATTTTAACTTCTTGCTCAAAAACAAACATGGGCGACAAATTCCGACTAGTGGTGAATGGCCACTAACCATTCTCCATTAGTTGGGATTTGTCTCCCATATTCGTAGTTCCACAATGTTCTTCATTCAATGTCAACTTGGTTGAGGTATCCGCATGAAGAACGATAAAAAGTGTTCGTAGAATAAAAAATAAGACAAAAATTGACACTAAAAATGAATTAAAATATTTGTGATGTTAAGTCAATCGATTCCCGAACCGACCGGAATTGAGATAAAACTTTTATTACGGATCTTTCGCTTTTCAAAGCAATTTTTATTCTATTTAATTGAATACATTTATTTCTAGTATCTTATAATTCTAAACTACATAATCGAAATTGGAGGGTGGACGGCTAAAACTGACTTGAAATTCGTATTCCGCAGGTCGAAAAACATGCCCGTGGATAGGTGGCGCCCAAAGTACAGACCACTTTGTGTTTTTTGTGTGCCGGTGATATCAACAGAATCATTCCGGAATTTTAAGCCATTTTCAGTACTCATCAATCGGTGTTCACACACTTTTGACTTATTTCGACAATGTGTTAATGTATAATTTATCTTTTTTAACAGTTACAAAATAAAATTACGCAGCTGGTTGGTACACCTATTTGCCTACACACCTATTTGCCAGTTAGTTATTTCCAAAAAATAATAGGTTTGTTCTTGTTTCCCTGTACCATTAGCATATATGTATTTATAAGTATATCACTGATTTTTTTAATTGTTATATGTATGATAACTGTTCAAGTAGCAACTGGGATTTTAATAATAGTTACGTTAGAAAATATAGAATAATTTCCAACAAACTATACGAAATCGTAATTAATTATTCTAAATAATAATTCTCACGAAAAACTTAAAAAACAAAAGAATAAAAAAGAAAGTGTTTAAGACAACCGACAACAGTAATAAATTATGAATTATAAAAAATTTATTATGGATCATCATGACCCCAAAAGCAACAACCTGTTAAACATCTTGCTTAATTCTCTATATGTTTTAATTAGGAAAACAAAAAAAATTCAGACACCACCACATTGCATGAAACTGACCTCATTGTAAACGCTTTCGATTCTAAAATTTTTGTCTTAAGATTTTAAGAAAGAAAGTTGTCCTCCCACATTTTATATTTTTAATAAAAGTAAAATTAAATTTTTTGGAAGAATTTTAGTCAAGTTGGTATTAATTATATTTTTTGTTATTGTATGACTAATTGACGATATAATACAGAAAGAGCGATTTTTGTGGGAGCAGTAATAGAATTATTGTTGGATTTGCATTTGTTGCTATCGTTTTGACCTAGATTAACAGTAGATTTTTAATATATTATTAAATTTGGGTAAGTTTAGGCCAAAAAATAAAATTTGATTAAAATTTGTTTGTTGGTCTGTGAACGATTTCTATAATCTTATAAATAACTTAAATACCACATGTAAATTGATCAACCTACCACTACACCATGAATATTCAAGTTGATCTAAAAAGAAAAAAAAAATTAATTAGTAATAAATATGTCAATTTTTATTTATATTAAAAAAAGTAATTTGCTATTTCTTATAAATTCATTCTTTTCATGTTGCCATATTCTAATTGTGAAATGCAAAGTTTGGGTTTTTATGTATTAAATTAAATCAATATAATTAGAATCCAATCACACCATTTTATTTAATATCTTTTAATATTCATTCCTTGGGTATCATGTTAACTGTTTAATCCGATTAATCAACAACCAGATTTAAGCACATTCATAATGTAAAGAGAAAGTTCTTTCCGTGAATCGGACTTGCACTTTAACCAATGACTTAGAACGATGAAAAAATTAAAATATAATTAAAAATTAAAATAGCACGTTAACTTAATTAAATTCATGTCACAAACCACAACAATTCTCTTAATAAACGAAAGCAAAAAATTTTCTTCTCTGTTTCGCATTAATTTAAAATTGAAAATAACCAAATCATAAAAATTAAAATGAAAACATTAGCCATGAAAATCGTCTTTATTTGTTAAATTACCTTAATCGTTTGTTAACTATTTTCAACTACATACACATAATTTTGTATCCACGTTCGTGACATTGATAAACTAGTGAAAACTATCACCAAAGACGGAGACGAATAATTAAAAAGTAGACAAACGCCATAAGCTATTTATAATATTCTTGTATTAATTATAGCATAATGCTAAAGAGCAATGTACAGTAAAGAAATTATCATAAACTGATTTTAATTAATTATATTATTTAATTAATTAAATATTTGAATTTGTTGCTTAGAAATTATCTTTAAATTTTGGGATTTTTTTTAAATTAATAAAGATAATTTATAATTTTATGATAAAATAAAAGGGCTATTATTTTGAAAACGTACATCCAAAAAAATCAACTATTTTCAAAAAATCTGAAATTTTGATATATTGTTGGTATTGATTGACGAAATAAAAAACGTAATTTCTGGTTTTATTTTTTGAGCTCTCTGAATCAGAGTTATGCGCGGTTGAATTTTTGAGGCTTTTTCACGTAATTTTGGTAATGGTGTCAATGTTTTGTTAATAGATCTCATAAATTTCATGCGATTTAAGTAAGTTTTTGCAACTAAAGAGAAAAACAGTTGAATAATCGAAATATGTAAGTTGGAAATTAATAATTTTTTCCGCTAGGCGGCGCGTTAAACCTTGGTTAACTTCATAGCTCATATTTCAAAAACCGTCATTTCTTTTTTTTGTTTTTCATAAATTTTAAAGTAAACACATGCTGCTATGAAATCAAAAAATAAAAAGTGAGAGATTCCAAATGGATTTTTTAATATGATTTTTTAAAGTTTAGTATATGAAAAATTCACATGTGTTTTTACATCAAATTATTATTCTTTACTAAATGTGAGTCTAATACATATATTGAAAAATTTTTATGCTAACATCTGTATTAAATTTGATACATATTCTGTGCATTACTCATTGAAAACAGGTTTTTATTGAGAATAAGGATCGGAGATTCCATCGATCGAAGTTTGTGATTTACTTTCAACATCTTAACACTAACATAAGCATGAGACTATTATTATTATTATTATTATTACTATTAAACTCAAGCAGAGTTTGCCAAACTTTGAAATATGGCCAAGCACTGGCCTATTAATGGTTAACAGTGGCTATTATTATTGGGCCAGCACTAGAACCATTCATCGGCCGGTCTATGGATTACAGAAAAGAGCCAGTATACAGTTACCTTTGAATGGCCAAGCATTGGGCTTAACAGTATTTGGCTATTTTTATTGAGCCATTACTGGAACCATAAATCGACCAATCTACGGTTTATAGAAAATATCCAGTACACTTTACTTTATATGGTCTATCAATGGGCCGTTAATGTTTAGCATTAATTGGATATTGTTATTGGGCCAGTACTGCATACATGAACTGCCCGATCTATGTCAGTCGGTTAAATTTACTAGAGTAATATCCATTTTAGAATTAAATAATTTGAAAAATTTTACCTATCGTTTAGTTATCGTTTCTCAGCTGAAAGACTATGATATTATTGATAATGATGGTATGAGTTTTAAATTTTGTTTCATTAGACATTTCAATTTTATTTTAATTATTTTGTATTTAATATATTTAAATTTACATATAATAATATTTTATATGTTTTTTAATGGTCCAGTCGTGGTACTCGGCTATTGCTGCAATACTGGTTATTATTGGTCCGTTCTAAGTATTAAAATACTTTTATATTTTACGGATGGCTCAGAAATTCAATATAAAAATACGAGGAATTTTATAAATCGTTGCAAACATATTGTTGATTTTAAAATACCTGCATCATGGCATTTCTTTGCAATTGCATGTGGAAAGGGTCCATCGGATGAGATTGGAAGCACACTTAAAAGAGAAGCCCGGAGAGCATCGCTTAAAGGAGAGAAAATATCAACAGCAAGGGAATCATTTTATATGATAGAAATTCGGTCGAAAAAAATCAACCACGTATGAAATTTTCATGTGTCTTCAGGAGATATCGAACTACAGGAGTAATTTCTTTTGCGGTTTTCGGACATTAAAACAATTAGTGGACTCAAGGATCTCAGTAATTTTTACAGGATAACACTACACGCGTTATAATAATTGGCAAAGTGTTTCCCTTTTCCGATAATCAAAAATATTTCAATTCAGAGGGAAAAATAATATATTAATTAATTAAATTCAATTGTGTCGACTGTCGGCACAATATATAATTACATGCAATATTACACAATATTTATATTGATTAATTTTTTAAATATTGTAACGACTCTTGGTTGGTTCTTTTCGATTATTGAGCAAACACGACAGTAAAAAGACAGATCTTTGGTTAACAGAATCTCAAACTTTATTTGTCATCAAATTACAGCAGCTTCCGTTTTTCCTTACAATAAATTGCAGGGTCTCCAATTTATGTACAATAAATTTCACCGCTTTTCCACAATTTGAATCAACAATATTCGGAATCGTAAAATCTGTATTTACTATTCCACTAAGTTCAGATTCTTTCTCTATTAGTACCCAGGCTCAAGTACCACCGATTATTCCTTATACTTTCGAATATTTGTAAAACACTTTTAATTGCAAAATTAAAACTGACTATCTGATATTTTTGTTTGCTTATTTATATCGAAAAATAAATAAATCGAAACTTTTATAATCCACTAGAAATCAATACTACGCAGTCCGTACATCCTGAATAGGCCACACCTGTTTTCATTCATACTTGCATTTGTATTAGCAAACTCAAATTTAATTTATGCAAAATGTATTAGGTAACTCCTTTTAATTCATTAATGTAAACATTTGTATAACAAATTTAATTTACATTAATTTATGCAATACAATTTGCAATACAAGTAAAAGATTGAAAAAGGAGTTAACTTTTAATTCATGAATGAGTAAATAAAATTAACCCATTCTGGACGAAGTTTATTACAATATATTTGTTTGTAATATTATTATTGTTTCATTAAATTATGATTTTTATAGAAAAAATATTTATTAATAATAGTCTCATGCTTATGTTAGTGTTAAGATGTTGAAAGTAAATCCAAATCTTTGGTCGTTGGAATCTCCAATTCTTATTCTTAATAAAAACCTGTTTTTCAGTGAGTAATGCACAAAATATGTTTCAATATTTAGTACAGATGTTAAAATATAAAATTTTCAATATATTCGATTCACATTTAGTAAAGCATAATTAATTTGATGTAAAAACACATGTGAATTTTTCTTAAACTTTAAACTAAACTTTAAAAAATCGTATAAAAAAATCCATATGGAATCCCTCACTTTTTATTTTTTACTTTACTTTTTACTTTTTTTATTTTTTACTTTACAAGTTACTTTAAAAGTTGTGAAAAACAAAACCGATTTTTGAGATAAGAGGTTTGATTTGAAGTAAACCAAGGTTTAACGCGCCTAGCATAAAAGAGAAAAATTATTAATTTCCAACTTACACATTTCGATTATTCAACTATTTTTCTCTTTATTTGCAAAAATATACGTAAATTGCATGAAATTTGTGGCACCTATTAACAAAACATTGACACCATTGCTAAAATTACGTGAAAAAGCCTCAAAAATTCAACCGCGCATAACTCTGATTCAGAGAGCTCAAAAAATAAAACCAGAAATTGCTTTTTTCTTTCGTCAATACCAACAATATATCAAAATTTTAGATTTTTTAAAAATCAAAAATTTAAAAATCGACAAAAAAATGTACGTTTTCAAAATAATAGCTACAACCATTGAAGTTGTGTATTGCCTATGGTTTTGTACTATCATCAAACAATATTTTACGAAAACCCGTTAGTAGGGCTGGACGATTTTAAAAAAATATAGAAAATATCGATAAATGAAGGGAATTAATAAAAGAACGAGACATGTTTACGATATGATTTGCAATGTCCTCTGGATTTATTTCATTATTGCACGAGTAATTCAGTTTGAGCTACCCAGCTTTCAAAGGAGACTCCAAGCTTTCCTGCTTGAATGGGAAAAACCAATGTTTTCAACAGCGATAATCCACTTTTGTTTCGTCGCGGCGTCCAGTGAGTATATTAAGTTATCAGTTACGTCTACCTCACCACTACTACGGCACTCCTCATATAATAAATCGCCCTCTCCTACTCCAGTCAGGAATGTATTCTCCATGGTGAGATGCTGAGAACCACAGTCACAAAAACGTGTGAAAATTAGGTTGTAAACAGGACGAGGTTCTTATCACTTATAATGAAAAGTCGGGTAGTAAACGATTTCCTGGCTATATTGGGCAACTAAGGCAATACATTCCTTACGCCCATAGGCGACATACTCATTTCTACAATAATAAACTACCATTAGTTATTTATTATCAACCTATACACATTGAAATTTCGTAAATTGTAAAAATTAATTTTAAATTATAAAATAATTCAAAAATAAAATCTAATTGATAAAGTTTTATATTGAAGTCATAACTAATCAAAGCTTTAAAATAACTCAACACCCAACAAAAACACAATAAAATCATTTATTTGTATTATATTCGTCGCTTTAATAATGAAATGACGTATACGCAAAAGTATAGTTTCGAGATATTTGAGTTTAAAGTTTGATGTGCGCATGCATTTGCATGGACGTTAATTTATAATTTATTAATTCTTACCCCCAGTCATAAAATAATTCGAAAATGTAAAAACGCCAATTCAAAGATGCCCTTATGGGGAATGCAGCGCACCTATTATATAAAAACAACGTATAAATAGCATACGTTGTTTCATTATTAAAGCGACGATATTATAAAGAATGAAAATCGAAGAAAATAAAACTGAAACAAATTTCTCATCCGTAGCCAAAGAAACACCGGATTATAAAACTTTTACATATATTTTTTTTGTAATGCATTTATCGTGTTCATTGAACTTTTTATTTATAAAACAACTTTTAAGGTGTTTGTTTTTTTTTTAAATTTAGCTTAAATACGATGGTTAGTTGTTAAAAAGGTATTTCAAGTTTAACCGTGACTTTTATCTGCTATTCAAAGAAGAATATCTCTTCAAAGCTGTGATTTTTGTTATATACTGTGGGAAAGGTATGTCTAAATAAATAACTATAGAAAAGACGACAAAATTCTTATCAACTCACTCTTGCGTAGGCTTTAAATAACGAAATAACATATCATTGATTGGGCTAGTCACAAATTTAAAAACTAAGGTGAAAAAAAAGAAAACAAACATGTGGGTCAAGGTTTTCTTGTTTCTTTTTAAAAAGTTGAACTTAACAAGTTGAAGAAAACAAAATTCCATCAAAGAAAGATGAAACTCAAACTGGTTAAGCTTCTTTTGTTAAACTTATTACTCGTATAAGTATCAATAAAAATTTAAATATTTTGATCACTTACTTGATTTTCTTTAATATAAAATTATCGTTGACAAGACATTTTTGTTTTAATTGAAGTCATTGAAGACTTTATAATATGGGAGTATTGATTCAGTTTTAAAGTATGTTAATATTTGGTATTTTCATATCAATGCAGCTAAAGTTCCATTTGCGGTAAAATAAATTTGCATTTTTCAAACTTTTTACTTCATTCAGCTCAGAAACAAGGGAGAAACATGAATATGCTCTGTTTTTAGTCTTCCTTACTCCTAGCCTCTCAAAAACTAGAATAATGAATGCTGGACTCATCGCTATTCGTTATTCGTGTAAAAATATCAGATTTTCTATCAGTTATGAATTTGTGTCAAATTTTTTCTTAACATATTTATTAATATTTTAAGCTTAATTTAGCTATTTTAAATAATACATTATAGCACTACTATATGTGATTCATAAAGTTCGGAAATAAATGACGAAAGGAAACATCGCAAAAGTTTAGGTCTTCAAAATTATTACATAATATATTCTAATTTTACTGCATGTTTTTTGTTACACTTAAAGTATAATTTAATACAAAATGTACATTTATTAGCCCAGTTTCTAGTAATTTAATGTTTTATGATTGCTATTTATTATGATAAAATCACCTAGGCAGCTGTAACGTAATAATATTTAAATTGAAATTATAAAAAAAAATTGTGATAATTATTTAAAATAGTTTTAGAGAAAAACTACTAGGTTGAAGACGGAAATACTCTCCCACCAGTGACTTTAAAAAATGCACGAAATGAAAATGTTAGCACTGATGTATCGAAAGTATTTAAGGACTGATAAACAAATGTTTCTAAAATTTATATAAAAGTAGATTGACTTGTGTAAAGAAATTTATTTTAAATTTAAAGCCAAACCGGAAACATTGAAGTAAATTACGATTTTGGTTAAAGTTCAAGACAGATCCATAACATCCTACAAAATCATACTGGAAGGAAAGAATTTTGCTAGATTATCAAAGCGTATGCTTATGTAATCTAGTAATTTTTTTGGACTTTTTATTTTCCTGCCAGATTTTGAGGTCCTACTATTAGGAGGAATGATGTGTATTTGAGACTGACTATTAAAAATAATAGTTTTAGTTGGATTTTTCGGTAGAACTTAATCTTGTCCCCGTGCCCATAATATTTGATGGGATCAGATTAGTCGAAATGTAGGGACTGGGATCCATAGAAGAATCAGAATTATCAGTTGTAGATAACCGTTTTATTGTTTATTTTGAAGAAGACGTACTTCAATCTGTGTGGTTCGTATGAGCATTAGAATTTGCGAGAGAATTATGTTGTTCTTCGCCTAAATTTTCCTGATAACAGGGTTTAGGTTTATCAATTGAAATTTTGGCTATTTTACCATTAATTTCCAAAGCGAAGTTTTAGTTGTTACAACTTAAAACTTTAAAAGGACCAGGTGGTTTTAATGGTTGTAATATGAGATGGTTGTAAAGATTTCCTTAAACACGTCTAAACAGTTATATCAGTTCGCTAAGTAGCTTCGTTGAAAATTTGTTACCTCAAAACTCGTTGGAATATTATTTATGTGATTTCACAATAGTTAATACCATATTATATTATTAGATGGTAATAGTGATAGACTTCATACTTATCAAACAAGTTGTATTGAATTGGTGAAACAAAAAATGCTTCTTTGCCTAGACATTTTTTAAAATGTTAAAATTCAGAACAAGATAAATATGGATGAAATTTAGAAAAATTCGGATACATAATATTTAAATTTTAAATGCATTGTTTTTTGTTTATTGCTCGTTGAAACTTTCAATTTTGACTTTTGACGAATAAGAACCAATCTTCAACAAGCTATTACTCCGTTTGTATTAGGTCTACAGACACCATAAGCTAACCACTATTTATGTTTTTTATAAGATTTCTTTTTAATCACAATAATTTTTTCGATAAAATAATTACTTTTTGAGTTATTCGCGAAAAACCGTCTGAAAACGTGTTTTTTTGGTTGAAAAATTGAAATGTTGACTCGTGAATAAGTCGTAAAGTATTGAGTTTCAGCAAAAACTTTAGCTAACAAAAGTTGCTTAGAATTAGTCAATATATCTAGCCCCGGACCTAGTTTTAATGAATAATTTTTCACCCCCGAGAGGGGGTGGCATCCACCTCCAGGGTAAAAGCACTACCCGGCACAGGGTCAACTTTGAAGAAAAGGGTAATTAGAACCTAAATCCAAATTTTTGTACAAATCTGTGCTGTTTGTAAGAATTATACAGTTTCGCCGTATTTTCCGTTGCATGACTGGACTGCAGGTGTAAAATTAGAATGAGTTGCAATGGAAAATACAATAATAATAAATATGGAGCGGCTGAAATCTCAAGCTCTGAGATATCAAACTTCGGTTTTGGTCAGGGACTTTTCTATAGTTTTCGGCATTTAACTTTTATGAGGACATTGTTTTTAGTTTTGGGCAGCGATATACAAACATAACTCTTTGTTAAAGTACATGTATTTTTTTATCTCTGTTTAGAAATTTATTACAAAACTAACACGAAACATTAATACGTTGCCGGAAAATCATAACAGATTATAAATTAACATAATTTTGTGAGATACAATCAGCAAACTACTCAAAAGCCTCTTTATTTAGCGTTTCGAGAAAATATTACAAAAACACAAATTCATATTTCTTTCAAAATCCAAAAATATTGTAAAAATTAAATAAAATCAAACTTTTTTCAAAATTCCAAAAATATTCCAAAAATTATTACAAAATCAAAGATTAAACTTTTTTCAAAAATTCTGAAAATATTGCAAAAATTATAACAATATCAAAAATTGAAACTTTTTTCAAAATTCCAAACATATTCCAAAAATTAGAATAAAATCAAATATTTAAACTTTTTCTAAATTCTAATAATATTTCAACAATTCAAAAATTCAAACTTTCCAAAATTCTAAAAATATTGCAAAAATTTTAACAATTCAAAAATTGAAACTTTTTTCAAAAATCCAAAAATTATAATAAAATCAAAAATTAAAAATTTTTCAAAATTCTAAAATATTCCGAAAATTCTCATAAAATCCAAAATACAAACTTTTTTCAAAATTCAAAAAATGTTTCAAAAATTATAACAAATTCAAAAATTTCCATGTCACATTTACGTCATACAAACAGCCAAATTTTTTTTCTAAAAAATTGGCTAAAAAATAAATTAAATCATTTTTTTGATATACTTGACAATATGTTTTTGACAAACTTATAATGCAATAATTTAATTTTAGATCTCACATACCAATCCCGACCATCCAGATTTTTCCACATTCTTTGTTCCTACTCATTATCACTTAAAATGAACGTTTTTTGCTTAAAAATATGCATATTTCCTTGTTTTGGTACACATAATGATGTTTTTGACACACTTTCGGTACAGTTATCGAACACATCGTCCTTTCGGCTCTTGCCATTGAGTGTATACCTATTTTTAAATTTCATAATTTTCTAAATCCCTTCAGCCGTTTTCTAAATTTCGTCGGTTGTGACGGCCGGCCGGCAGACAAACATTTTTTTTGCTTTTTTAGAATCAGTAGGTCCTAAAACGTCGAGAAATGTCAAAAAAAGTGTGCATGTTGATTGCTTTCTGAAGTGGATTCGATTGCAGAAATACAAAACAAACTTGACACGCATAAAACAACATATTTTTTCAAAAGAAAGTCAAAAGTTTGTCAATAATTAAATTCCGTTACATTATTTATTTTATTTTATTTTTTACATTTAAAAAATGCAAAAAACGATATTAACAGAAAAATGCACGAGTCTCTTATAAATGTTTATTTATTTAATTTTTTACTTGAGAATTTCACTTTCTAATTGAAAACATTTAGATGAACTCAGGTAATTTTTTATCTTCAAAATTCTTTTCTATTGTTTTTTTACATTTTTGAGTTGCTGGTAAATTAATTTTATGGTTTGAATGAAAACTTAGGTGTACTTAAGCGTTCTTTTTTATTATTTCATCATATTTTTTCTTTATATGGAAAATAAAAAATTATCAAGCTTCCTTTCCTTCCATTAATAACAGATTAATTTTTAACAAAAGCAAACTAAAGAACTGTGATGTTTAGTTTAGAAAGTTGTCAGAACTCAGATTGTTTATTAAGAAATGTTCACATGGGACAGTTTTATAAAGTAATTTGCATTTATTGTAATGTAATTGATGTAATTTCAACAAAAATGATTATATCTTTTAAAAGAATAAAAATAAACTTGCTCCGTATTAAATAACGGAATTATGCAACAATTACCTTTACTTATTTGTGTTTAAGATTATCTGTTTATCCAGACTGTGTTGTCTGTTCACGAATCCGTCCACCGTTCTCAGACTGTGTTGTATGTTCACGAATCTTACTTAAATCTATGTAAACATCACCGTATTATAAGTTTATTTCTTGAACTCCCTGCTATTTTAACTTAAATTTGTCTATCCAAATTGTCAAAAAAAAAATTCTTTTGTTGACCTTTTCCAAATTAATTGAAAAAGTTATGGAATAAAGTTTTTTTCATCTTTTTTCTATAATCTTGAAACCTTAATTTTCTCAATAAAATCGTTTCTATATAACATATTATTTTACATTTTAATAAAAAAGATAAAATAACTAAACTGTTTAACTCAATTTAAATTACAACTGCGTTCTAGGCAGTCTATTGCATTTGCTTATTTCATTTAAAATTTAAATACCGACGTACTTTATGTAGCTTATGAGATAATAAGACTAAGTAAGTTTAAAGTAACTATAGAGGTAACTTATGTAAAAATTGATTGCATTGTTAATGAAACACGAAATTTGGAATATTAAACCAAACTCTGATTATAAAATTGTCCTAAATCGTGGTTGATCAATCAAATGCATACACTGTTCACAATCTTAAGGTAAAATCCTGGTAAATTTTCAAGAATTTACATAAATAAATGTAGGTAAATATTAGGTATTGTGTTAATTTGTTCCAAAAATTATTGTTCGACTGCTTTAAATAAAAAAATTATTTATTTTTAAACTACAAACGAAAGCAACCTTTGGCATCGCAACCTACGCTAACCAATTGTTTGTAAATATATCTATTGTTATTTTAGATAAATATTTAATATCACATATTAAAATCATATAACATGAGTAACCTATTTTCCCTAAACCTATTCAAGAAAATTTAGTTTGAATTATTTCAAGAAACCGAAACAAAATTTCGAATTATGTTTTGTAAAAATGCACAACGAATTAAACTTAGATTCAAGAGATTAATTTTTTTTGTGAAAAATAATGAGTTTTCTTTTTTATTTCTATAATAATATAAAAAGAAAATAACAAAAATAATAAACAACAAGAAACTTGTTTTTATAATAAATGATAAGAAGTTAATAAAATGATGATGATGACGATAATGATGATTTCATTAATTTCATCTTACTATTTATTGTTCAATTTAAATTTTGGAATTATTTAATGATGTTACTTTTCAAAATACTCGTGCGTGCGTTATTAACTATAAGTGAAAGTAGTACTCTACCAATAGATTTTTCTTAGATTTAATAAGTCATATATTTTTCACAAAAAATACAAATATTCAAATATCAGTTGTACAACTAATCAATATATGATATTCAGGCAACTTCACTCATATCCGTGGTGTACTTTTTTTTAGTAAATATAATTTTCCATTTCAGACTCTAATGATCAAATATTTGGTAGAAATAAGTGATAAGGTGAAATTGTCCTTAAACAGATGAGACGTCACATTCGAATTTTATTATAAATAACAATGAACACTATATTTTAAGATATAATAAAAGGTGATCCTTTTGGCTAAACCTTTGTAAAAATATGTAAAAGAAAATAATTTTAAAATTTATCGTTTTGAAAAAGCATTTTATTTTAATTTTTAATTGATAGTTTTTTATTAATATATATTTACAATATTTCGAAACAAAGAAATTACCAAAAATATTGCAAAGAGCTAATATAACTTTTAAAAGATTCAAAAGCTCTATACTATGCTCATTCCGCCATATCGACTACGTCCACTATAGCGATCACATATCAAAAATCAATATTCCAAAAGAATTATTTTGCATATTCTAAAATTCAATTTAATTTAAAACTATAGTTTTATAACGCCACTCCCCCCTTGAACAAAAACGTCTTCACACAAATTTACTTCAGATGCACACAAATTAATGTTTTTGATTATTAGAGTAGCTCTGGTATCTTACAGTAAAACTCTTACCATTTAATTTTGGTTTCGTTTTTCTAATGTGTGTTCAAATTTTTGAATTACATGTGAAATCTTCACCAGCAGTTCTTCGGTTGAACCTCTGCACTTACTTCAAAAATCTTTAAAGACTTTTTTCACTTTTTACGCAGTTTAACGTAGCAAAGTTACCACTGAGCACAAATTCACCTAGATAGCACTGGTCCTTTACCAGTATCGGAGAATAACGGAATTGTGTAACGGTAATTGAACGTTATTCGCGATGGCCAGAAGCAATTTCTGTTCCAGACATCCCAGCTAGAACACTATCTTTCGCTATTTATAATACATGGAATTTGAGATTTAGTGTTAAAGAATTATAACTGATCAAGAAACTCAATTCGAACCCGAATGGTTCACTAAAAATCTTTCACTTTTCAATGTGCTATGTCAAACAACCGTACCGATTGGACAATAATTCTGCCTTTTGTCCTATTGGGTGTAAGAAACGCCATTATCGCGATGAACTACAAACTACTTCTGTGGAACTAACTTATGGAAGCTCGATACTAATTCTAAGATAATATCTTAATTTTTCTTCCAATTTCATCGGGCCCCGAGTACATCAAACCAGCGTCTGTACACGTTATGTGTTCTTCATTGGTGAGCAAAGATCCTCAACCTGCCTCGCACTTTTCTTACGGGACATCTGGAAAGTGTGTGTGTTTTCACCTCTGACATCGTGTTCGAGAAACATGCTTTCACGTTTGCGGTTGAAATGTTATTTTTTATTTTCCATATTTTCTTCCATTGGTATGAAATTATGCAAAAATGATTGAAAATCAAAAATGAAATGACCAATGATTTTAAAACTAATATTATTCGAATTTCAACCACTTCTGTCAAAATTTACTCCGCAGAGTAAATTGAATCTGCAATTCCAACATGTTCGAAACGGTTTCAGTTTTGTAAACCAAAAAACCCAAATCTATTAAACGTTTTCAAAATGAATGTGTACATAAATCGTTTAATATGTCAACCTTTTAGAACATTAAAATTATAACATCCTGCAATTTATTATTTCTAAAGGAAGAAACTCGTTAACTCGAGAAATTTATTACAGTACTTATTACAAAAATACATTTTAAAATCCCAAAGACTTTTTGTATTACTGTTGTATTGAACACAAACTGTGGCGAACATCTAAATTTAAAGCTTAAAAATTCAAATTTAGCATTAAAATTAACGGAAAACAAAAATTTTTTTTTTGAAGTTCTGATTTTTTCGTTTTGAAAATATAATTGAAGTTCCTTTAATATAAATTTTTCAATTTAAATAAATTCTACCTTATTAAAATATTTTAAATTAATTATGTCAGAAGTGGAATCAAGTTTATATTCTTAATAATTTAATAAATAGTGTTAATAAAAACTTTATTCTTTTAATTTGTTTGTTCATTTAAATGTCAACTTTTCTTTTAAATAAAATTGTATTTAAACTTGTGGTTATTGCCTAGTAATATTTATAATCAACAATGGAATACATTTAAGGAAGCATTCGCTCAATCTAAGTACATATATATAATCAGTACGAGAGAAGGAGGTTTCATTACAAATAATATTTAAAATAGCAATTTATGCAAAGGTTTGCTGTTTACACACACCAATTTAATATACTCTACTCAACACTACCCTGTGTGGTTATTTTGTAGTGTTATCTAACTAGGTGAGATAAAAAGTGAGATAAAATATTTGTCTTTGATCGATTATATTAGATAAAAGAAATCATTTAAACATAATTTATTCATTTCACTTTTTATCTCACCTAGTGAGATAACACTACAAAATAACCACCCTGATCTACATTACTCAGCAAGAGTATTAAAACACTACCCTGATCTACATTACTCAGCAAGATTATTCAAACACTGAAGCTTTTAAATATTTATTATTATAGCGTGAATCATACTAGCTATATTATAATTTGATTGGAAAGCTGTATTTATTTAGGATTGTATACAGATTATTTACAGCGCGAATTTATTTACTAGCTGTACTTATAGTTTGAATTTAAAGCTGTAAAACATCTTCAAACTGTTTGATTTATCTGTAAAACTATTTTCTCAAACTCATTTGTAAATAATTTTCTTCATGCTATGTTACATTTATATTAGAAACAAATCAAACGAACAATGATTTTATTTCTTTTTTACGAGCCATTTTGCATTGTGCTTGTTGTGTTGTAATTTTATTGTTACTTTAAAATTTAAATTAAATTAATAAATGCAGAACTGAACTGAAGAACAGAAATTCTTGTATATTAAGCTGATTTGATAAATATTTAATAAAAATGAAGTAGAAGTTAGGTGGTTGCTCTTCACATACATTTATTTCATATTTTACCTTAGTGATGAACGAGCTCTAAGCATAATCCAATTATAAATGTTTTGTTTTAACAATTACAGAATATTTGCAGCACATTACAACTGTAAAATGAGTTTGTTTTAATGTAATACAAGCAAACTCTGTTTCAATAGAATATATCTAAATATATATATCAACTAACCTTCATAGGTTCGTTTCTTTATTGCGTGATGATATTGGATAATTTAGCTCATTGTTAAACAGTTAGAATTTTTAAAATCAAACTATTCATAAAAAATTATTAAAATAATGTTATTACGTTTACGTAAAATAGGTTAAAGCAAAAATATTAAACAATCAACTAGCCAACCCAAACGAAAATAATTCTAAAGATATATTAACATGTATTTATATATTTTTTATGAATAAGAAACGTAATTTTTTTTACTTTAAGAATTAGTTTATCTAAAAATTTATTGTAATTAAATTTAATTGTAATTTTGAATGCATAACTATATACAGAAAAACGTGTTGAATCGTATATGTAATATATAAATGTTAATAGAAATGGTTTTAGTTGAGTTTTATAGTAAAATTCGACTTCCGATTTTAACATAAACTCAACTCATATTTAAAAATGTTGTTGTTTGGCCTAGATATTTACATTCATTATTTGTTTAGTTGAAAATATGGATTATTTTTTGTTTCAAAGTAAATGTCCTATTTCTTATATTCCGTTGACTTACTTTTTAGATTTTCTACACGCTTCAACAAATTTTTTAATATGATGCTATTCTTTTTAAATGTTATTTATATATGCAAGTTAATTAATTTTAATTTTGTTTGTTTGTTCACTTAATCCGATCTCCAAGGCAATATAATAAGAAATCTTAGAAAGGGATACAGCGAAGGAGACAACCAGTATATAGGGAGGAAGATGACATTATACACACAGGCAAAATCCTTGAATAGGTTCTTTAAAAACATCTCTACTAGTAAATGTACTATCAATCCAAGTCAGGAACCAAATAATACAAATAAATTTTCTAACATGATCAGAAAACGTATGTCAAACTAATTAAGCCACCGTTGTGGCAGTGGTGTACACATTTCAAATAAGTGTGCAATCAAATATTTAGAGTGAAGATTTGGTTTAAATAAATAGCCATTATATATTGTTTGTACTTATGGCAATAGTGCTTTTGGCTATATAATTTTTCAGTATGCAAGTATTCTGCAGCCTCTTCAATTGACTCTTATGAATGGATTCTGAATAATCTTAAATTTCGTTCTTCTATTATTAACTATAAATTAATATAAATTTTCTCTTAGAAATTTCTCTTCATTTTTCACTAGATTCAATGAATTTTCGTTCATTATGTCTCTTAATATTTAATGTTACTACTGTCTCTTAATATTGCTATGTTACAACTGGACTAAGAATTATATAGCACATGCATTATTTTAGAGCAAATTCTTTTTTATTTCAGAGCAACGTAGGTACTACAAAAACAACTATTTTTGCAGAAAATCAATAAAGAAACGAAATTGTTCTTGAAAAACTATTCAATTGAATTGTTTCTACATCTTTTTTTTACGCAATTTATAGTAAAGATATTGTCCTTTTTCAATAAATTATAACTATTGTCAACTTACTTTATTATAATTTTAAACCTAATAATATGAAAACGCCACAAATACTCCCTTCCTGCGCAGTGATTATGAATAAAAAAGAAAATATTAATCATGAAATTAAAACAAGGAGTACACTGAAAAAAAATTAAAGCAATGACAACCTCATCTCGAAGTTAACAGTTTATTATTCAAACAAACAAATTTCACTGCGTGAAATCAAAAGGTAATTTTTCAACCATGAAATTAAATTATTTAATTTTGCTGCACTCCAAACCAAAATTGAAGTGTAGAAACAAAACATACTTTCAAAGAATTTGTGGCTCCAACAATTACAGATACATACGACCCTTATTTACCGTCATCATTAAATTCATTTTGATAAAAAATTGAGCACTTCGCATATTACGACATTCGGATGTAACAACTGATTTTGATGTCATTTTCAGTGTCGTTATAAGCGAATTACACTTTGAAATTGGATGTACTATATTTAGTTTTCATAGAAACATAACGTGCGGTTGTCTCAACTGCACCGTTCTGTACTCGTACAACTGTTGAACCAATTTCGGGTTTCGATTTGCCATATTTGCCTTCGCGACGAGATTGAGAAACCCGCATTTTCATTGGAAATAGAACATATTTTTTTTCAGTGCACGATTACAGCTAGACGATCAGGAGAAAACAAGTAATATGTGACGAATTTATATGAAAAGTGGATTCTGGAATTTCTTGTTTCAAGAAGAAATCAGAATGATCAGTTTGATTTTCGCTTCTATGGTTGGAAGATGATTCAGCAGGAGTATTTTTAGTTGCATTAACAAGAGAACTTGTTTGTTAATTGTCTAAATTTTCATGATAACTCGAAAAGATAATTTTTTTACTAATAGACAAACATGGCGTAAATAAGCCTCTGAAAACGAATCACAAAAAAAAAAAACAAAACAAAGAAAGGAAAAACAACAATAAAACAAAATCATAAACATAATTTCACTGTATTTAAATATTTCAAGCAACATTAATTTTATAAAAGTCGCACAAAATTATTTATTCATTACCAAACTTCTTTGAAAGAAACCACATTTTTGCCCTCTTTTTCTTTATACATTTTATGTGCATAAGCATAACACAATTTCAAAAAAGAAATGTTAATTATTTAATAAATTTAATTAATCCGTTATTTTTTTAACCACAAATCGTAAAGAACCTAATCTAATGTATTTTTTGGATTTTACGAAATTAGCGTTACTGTAAGAAAATCTACTTACTTTTTATTTTCGAATTCGAAAAACATAAACAAATCAAAAGACTTGAATGAATGTTAAACGAGAAACCCAATGACTTATTTTCAAAACTGTGTTAAAACTTAAAGCGGAAGTTTAGTTTTAAAAGTTTGTATCCAAATTAAATTTGCATTTATATTAAAGTGAAACGAAAATGGTATATGTACATATAACACACTTTAAATATACACTTTTAGTACATATAAATTTTTAAAAACTTCACAATTTTAATTATTTGCATAATATCATTTTTTTATTTAATTAAATAACATATGAATAATTAAAAATAATTTTTTTGTTTCAAAATTAAAAAGTATTTCACATTAAAATTTATTTCTCACTATTATTTTAAGTTTCACTTAAGAGGAACCGTTCAATAAGAAAAATACGAACCGAATAATATAAGAAGTAACTTTTAAAAGAAAAGTTGAACACATAAAGAAAAGAAATGTAATAACGTAATGTTATCTATAAAAAAGTTGCTATAAAAATATCACATAAGTAAAGTAAAAAAGAAAGAGAGACATTATGGATTGAATAAAAATTTCTTCTGTTTGTATCGTTATATGTGTGTCGGCGAAGAAATTGAACTTTTTTCTTGTAACAGTGGGTTGATAAGTATTAATCTCTTGAATAAAAAATAATGCTTATTATTAGATTGTTAATAAAAATATCAACACTTATTTAGCTATTCTTGTTTTGGTAATCGTTTCGTATAATAATTAATTTTATTTTTAAATTTCTTTTCGTTGTCATGATATTCTGTAGAAGGTGAAGGTGAGGAATGTATTTGCTGTTTGAAATTATAATTTAAAAATATTTTCATGTTTCGTAAACTATAAATTGAGGGTATCATTTGCTTTGATAGAACAAATTGTATTATTTTTTTCTTAAAAATTATTGCTTGTGTAGCTTGTAACACGTGTTGCTTGTAGTAGGTGTACCGAAATGTAAGTTGAACCTGCAATACCAGAATATAATAGTGAATTATTTTCGACTGTACCGAATAAGTTCCAACACCGAATTGTGGAATGAATTTCAATACAAAAATATGGAGGGGCTGAAATCTGAAGCTCTGAGATATCAAGACTTCGCTTTTGATTATAAAGATTTTGATATAGTTTTCGGCATTAAACTTTTAAATTGTATTTAGTTTTGGGCAGCGATGTATATAAAACATAGCTCTATGTACTTTAACATGTATTTTTTATCTCTGTTTAGAAATTTATTACAAAACTAATACGAAACATCTATACGTTGTCGGAAAATCAAAACAGATCATAAATTAACATAATTTAGAGAAAAGATGATACACTCAGCAAACTACTCAAAAACCTCTCCATTTAGCGTTTCGAGAAAATATTAGAGAATCACAATTTCCAAAAAATTGGCTCATACAAATAACTAATTTTATTATTTTCTACAAAAATAAATGAAAATCATTCTTTTGACACACTTGAAATTATTTTTTTGACAAACTTATAATGCCATAATTCTCAATGATAATAATAAAATTTCATGTCATACAAATAATTAATTTCATTTTTTCCCAAAAAATTGTGTAAAAAAATGAAAATCATTCTTTTGACACACTTGACAACATTTTTTTGACAAACTTAAAATGCAGTAATCTAGATTTTGGTCTCACATACCAATCCCGACCATCAAGATTTCTCCAAATTCAATGTTCTTACTCGTAATCACTTAAAATGAACTTTTTTTAAGCAAAAAATATGCAAATTTCCTTGTTTTGACACACTTGACGATTTTTGACACACTTCCAGGCCAGCTATCGAACACATTGTCCTTTCGGCTCTTACCATTGAGTATACCTATTTTTAAAATAAACATGTTTGAAATCCCTCCAGCCGTTTTCTAGATTTCGTCGGCTGTGACGGCAGGACGGCCTGATGGACGGCCGACCGACAACAATACATTTTTTTTGTTGATTTTTTAGAATCAGTAGGTCCTAAAACGTCGAGAAATGCCAAAAAAATGAATGCAATACTTAGGTTTTTTCAAAACCGAAGTAAAAAATAATTCGGTGTTGGAACTGTACTGAAATTTGTTCGGTACAGTTGAAAAGAAGTAATATTTTAGATAAAATGTATTAACTTTAATCTTTATTTGACTAAAAAATAATTAACATCAAACATAAAAATTGATATTGTTTTTTCCGGTATGCTCAATTTTGAAAATGTGCAATGTGCTTTAGTTTTATGAATTGCTCAGATATAGCTGCCGAACCGAATTTAAAAATTTCTGAGTGGCTGAACTGTTAAAAACATTAAAATAAAAATATGGAAATTTATTAAAATTTACGACAAAAGACAATTCACTGAATTTTAAATGAATACTAAGCCGATCTCTCTGAAACTTGTTGCTCATTGTTTTGAGGAACACGAAGTGACAAATAATTTTGTTTAACGTGATCGAGTGTTCTGTCATATAAAATGCTGACTTTCTTTTATTATGATTTGCATGTTCCTTGTTTTTAGGTATTACGACCAAATTATGATTAGTTAATTTTTTGTATGTTGCTGCGAACATCAATTTTATTCCTATTTAACCTATGAATTTATCAACGAAAGCTAAGAAATATGTACTACACCAATTAACTATCAACTAAAAATAAAACGCTGAGGTATTTCTATATGACGGAGAATCTGGAAGCCGATCAGCGCGCCCGGCAAAGCACTCTTACTCTATCTCACCAATCATTTCAATGTTGAAAATATTGCTAGCTTTACGCAAACCGTTGCTTAAAAAGAAGGGTATACGTCCAGAAAAGGTCTGATGGCAAGTGGCAACACATGTGTGATAACCTGAGCTAGATATGCTATGCAGTTTAAATATCTAGGTGCATGCACTTTGTTTAACTAGAGCTCTGCAGGATAAATGGCAATATTTGTCACTATAGTAATAAAATAGCCAGAAGTTCTTTAAGTCACAGCATCTATACTATGGGCATTCTAGCATAATTTAACTCAGGCATTAACTAGTTTTGTTATTGATTTCCTTAACTACAGAATATGATTATAGTGATACATATATTTATTTCAATTTTATATTAAATTTTTGTTTTTAAAATATATACAGATATATTACTGAAATTTAAATATATGTAACTGTAAACCTGCCATAAAATCGAAATCGTTTGTGATTTATACAAAATATTTTATTAAATATTTTAAGTAGAATAATCCAAATTTACTATACAAACTTAAAATGGGTGTTTGTGCTTAAAACTTTTGTTTGTAATTTACTTTTACAAACGATCACTTTCAAGTGGGTTATATACGTATAAAAATTTAAATAAGTAACACAAATTGTAAGTAAAGTTCGTATTGTGTGCGACAAATTATTTTATTTATTTAAAGTTAATTTCAATTTACGTTGATTGTTCGATATGATGATAATGACGCTGTTATAATATTTTGCCTCATGATCAGTTTTTATTGATTCGTAAATTTTTTATTTTTGATCTACAGGTGTGAGAACCACGCGTACTGAAGTCCTTGCTATTCTCATTAACGTGAGATATTCAACCAAAATTTTTATTACTATCATATTATCATATGAATAGACAGACACATATCAAAATTTTTGGAAGACAACCATTTAATATCTTACAACCAATACGGTTTTCGAAACAAAAGATCAGCAACCGATCTATTGGACTATGTAGCACATCGTTGGAACAGCATACTTCAAAGAGGTGGTAGAACGTACTTTCGCGTTAGACATCTTAAAAGCATTTGATCGAATTCAACATGCCAACCTGATCAACAAGCTCGTTGCGTACGGGGTTCACCGCGCAGTCGTGAAGCTGATTCAAGATTTTATTCGATTGGTGATGGCTTTTCTTCTGAGTCTAAATTAACTAACACTGGTGTAGCCTGAGGCTCAGTTTTATACCCCATTCTATTTTTAATTTATATCAGCAAGCTGTTGAACATATATAACCAGTAACCCAATAAAAAGTAACCCAATCTTCAAAGAGCAAAATGTACGAACGAATACGTCCCATCCGCAGAGACGCTACATTAAATGAAATCGAGGACCTAGAAAAATTCGCCGATTGGGGTGACAAAAATTTGACTTATTTTAACTCCGCCAAAACACAGCTGTTGATTGTTTCCAGATCAGAAACAAAGTTCCCCAACGCTATTTCAATTAGCATGTGTGACGAACAAATAGATGAATGTGAAAGCATTCGTTTTTTTAGAGTAACAATTTGCAATGACCTACTATGGAACGATTATATAATGGCGATAACAAAGATCGCATCAAAAAATATTTCGCTCTGTATCCACATTTAGAAGTCCTATATTCGTCCCTGTACGGAGTATTGTTGTCAAGTTTTGGACTCTGTCCAAAAGCGTGCTATACGAATTGTTGGTGATTGAAATTTAACATCAAATCTTCATTTCCTACAACATCGTCACACTGTTGCTGATCTCGTTGTTTTTTATAAATATCGTCACCAGCAAGGCTCGGATTAAATCAGATCCACTTTGCCTCAAACAAATTCTTTCCCCCGTTTTACTCGTCAATCGGTTTGCGCAAACAATCAAACTGTTGAGATTACTCATTGTCATAGTGATAAAATGCAAAGGGGCTTCTTTGTCCGTACATCGTACAAATAGAATGCTTTACCCAAATTAATAGTCTCGAGTGTCTTTTATCCATAAAAATATAAAAAAACCGTCCAACTACACCTTAGAACGCATGTTGTTGTGGGATCTAGGTCTTAAAAGATATATCTTTGTGTTGTTGTGACACATATTGTAATGCCTATTATGCAACACCTTTTATTTAAAAAAATAGAATAATAACTACAAAATTAATTAAAAGCTAATTTGAATGCGTTAATTCAAATTCTTAATTTTACTTCGGTAATAGAAAATTTATGAATTCCGAAACGAATAGTCACAAAATTTATTAATAAAGGCAACATTTATTTAATATTGTCACAGAAATATTATTATCAAAGAAAGTAAAATTATCTTAAATCAACCTTAGCATCAATTTTACTTAACATTCCATTCTTTTTTCTAAACAACTCACTTTCTCTGTAGTTCCTTTATAATATTTTCTTTTGTATAATATTCTTGCTTGAGACAGACATACAGAAACAAATATTCCACCGATGATTAAACATCAAAAGTAAAATTGTGCCGGATCTTGAAATTCCACTAAATCGCAGAAACGAAGTATTTGCGTTTTTTGATCAAATATAACAACCGACGTTGTTGACAAATATGATGAATGAAAACAAAACTATAAGACTTGATAAATTTTTTTTATAGCGTTGAGTCAGCATCAGATAATTTTTAATCGCTAAAAAAATTAAATAATTATATTCACAATTTTACAAATACATAATTTAAGAAAGTTTTTCCCATCGTTTAGTCATAACAAAATAACGAGTAAATGGTAAGCTTGGTTTCGAACCATTAACAAGTTAATGGTTAAAGTATTTAGTTATTTCTAAGATTATTATAGATAGCCTATTCATAGAACACACAGGCAAATAGAACGCTATCTCATAAACCAGACAATTTAGCAGATAAAAGTTGATGATTAATATCATTTGTCCCTCCTGGCTATCGTTTGTCGCCCAAAGCTTTACCTGAAGTTTATTAAAACTGCTAACGTTAATCTCACATCATCACATTCTGTTTCGTTCAATGAACTTTTACAAATTTTTATAGAGATTTTACATCAACATTAAAATCGACATAAAAGTGTTTCAACATTTAGGCGAATGATTTTTTTATCTTTATTGTAAATTATATTTATTCATTTGGATGTGTTTTATATCGCTGTCGTTTTATTTAAGCTCTTTAACGCGTTTTATTTCGAGTTTTATCAATTGAATCAAGTTTCTAGTTTTTTTTTATTTTGAATATAAAACAAATCTTTTACTTAATTTCTTATGAACTGCTGAAAACTTTTTTGCTTCAGCCATCTAGCTCGTGAACTGTTTGTAATTATGTTTTATCAGGCTGAGCAGTTTAATTTGACCTTGCTGTAATTCCGTATTCCTGGAATATGTTAAACGTTTGTCCAGCTACTGAATCTCTAAAAGTTGAGGTTTATGATAATTTGAAATGAAACTCTATGAAAAGGTTACTCTATAGAAACACCAGTAGCGATAACTCAAGTGCTACAATAATTACATAATAAATAATTTCGCAATTTAATTCTAATAGAAAAATAATAACAATGGCATTTAACCGCTGCTAATTGCTTATATATTATCTTACTATAATTGGGAAACAGCCTTTATAAACAAAATCACTCCTGCGAAAAAAATAAATAGGTTGCCTGTATAAAATCTGAATGTACTCTAGGCTTAAGTAATATTTGTTACTATCAAATTCTCCTTCTTAAATGATTGTAACTTTGCCATCCTATATTCAAAATTTACAAAAAAACTTTCAATTTAATGGTGTAAACTAATTATAATAATACTAAAACTAAGTTTACACCTTGGTAGTATAACACAATAATAGCAAATAACTATTAAACTATTACAGTGTAAACGGATAGAATACTGCTTTTTTAATATGACAGATAGTTATTTGATATTTAGCTTTTGATCGATAGTATAAAAGTATATTCAAAAAAAATATAACCGTCACAACGTAAAATGTGAAACACAATTTAATGCGGTTATAAAAAATTTACAACATCAAAATCACTCAATATTTAGTTTTAATTTTAAATTACGTAATATGAGTACATATTATAATTTTTTGTTGAAATACTTTTCGAGAGTTTCCACCGACAGATTAAAACCTTGTTCTAATGAAGTATCTGAAGATGATTTCAAAACTTACCAACTTCAGTCGCGCAAAAGAAACATCGTCTTTTATATATAACGTACATTGTCCATCCACAGAAACGAGATAACGCGACGCAAAGGCAACTGTATCATCTAAAAGGGCTAAATTTGAACCCATTTCGCAACAAGAGATATTCCATCCTTCATCCACAACTACGCGAGCAGGCAGAACCCCCGTACCTCTACTCGCTTCCTTCGTGCTGTAGCACAATAATCTCTATATCATCTCATCTTCGATGATACTAAGGGGGAAGGATTGTGGCGATATCTCTTATTCAACAAAAATATTATTTTATTCATAAAAATTCGTCGTACTGCCAGAAACAATATTGGATTTATACCGCACCTCAATATCATTTGGATTTAAGCTATACTCCATTGTACCATTATAAGTATCAGCCCTGTTTGGAAATTTAAAAGGAACTTATATAGATAATAGCAGTTGACATATTTATTTATTTCGGGAAAAAAATTTCAAAGGAACTGAAATTGTCATCAAGACAGCAAACAAAGTTTCTCATGAACTGCTGAAAACTATGTCGTTTAAGGTTTCTATTTCCAGAACTTTTTATAACTCTGTTATATCATAATAATTTGGCCTTCCTGTAATTTCGGATACCTAGCATATTATGAACGTTTTTGATGCTGATGACTGTCTAAAAGTCTCTATGGAAAGGTCACTCTAGACTCTAGAGTAGCTAGAAACATCATTTGACATTTTTCAGTTTAGTTTTTTCACATTAGTTTAAATATAAAGAGGCGCTAAGTAAATATTTAGCATTGGATTGATATACTTAAGAGAAAACCTCTGGACTGCAACAATATAAAAACAACAATAACACCAAACAAATAACAAAATGTTTTTGATATATAGTTAGCTTATTCAACAAATACTTTAACTAATTGCTTTCTATTGTTATGGAATTCGCGTTGTTCTAATTATAAAAATGAGTGCTGTGCCGGTCTCAATCACTTTTATCATTATCGCTTAAAAGCTTATCATGTTGCTTCTCACATCCATCTTTTGATTAAGTTTCATCAAAATTAGTTCATTAAAGTAAGCTGTAGTATCCACGAATAGAAATTGTACGAATAGAAAAAGTAAAAAAAAAATTTATCGCAAGTGATAAGCCGGATGTTGGGATGCAGAACTGTTACAAATCATACTTTAAACACATTTACCACAGTTAATCAAAATAATTATCAGGAGCTTCTGTTAATGAAATTTGAAATAAACAAGTGCTCAGGAGGCCACCACCACCTATCCCAATATCGTCCAGAAATCAGTATTTTGTCATTCAAATCGTCATCTTTTGTCAAAGTGTCATCAAAATTGATTGGAATGAAGACCTCGCGTCACTTTGGTTAATGTACCCCAGAAGCTGATCATTATATTCTCACATAAATCTCACTAAACCTTTTTCATATGTTTCATCACATTTTTTTTTTTTTTATTATTTTCCAAAAGTACATAAATGACTTATCTAGGAAAATATTAAGCGGTATACTTATGAATACGTAAAATATCTTTATATATGTTTTTTTGACATTCACTTCATTATTGTAGGCTGTATTGTGGCTAAATTCACTGATGTTTGTTATTGAGTTTTCAAAAACAATTGTGATCGCTAAACTATCTTAATCTTATCTTAATATCTTAAAAGTCAACCCAGATCATATTTTTTTTTTTTTTTAAATAAAATGTGTTGTGTAATAGGGTTTAGAATATGTGTCACAACAACACATAAATACCTTTTAAGACCTAGGTCTAGACCTGGGTCCCACAACAACTGGCGTTCTAAGGTGTAGATTAACGCTTTTTTTTAAACATTTGCGGGTTTAAGCCACCTGAGACTAGGTGTTCCGGCAAACTATTCCATTTGTACGCAGTTCGGACAAAAAAGTAAATCTGCCAGTATGACAGCGCGGGATCTTTACCGTTTCACCGGTTGCGGCAGCCGATTGCCGAGTGGAACGGGGGTAAGAATAAGTTTGAGGCATGATGCCGCTGATTTCATCTGAGCACTGCTGATGACAATATTTGTAAAAAACAACGAGGTCAGCAACAGTGCGACGATGTTGTAGTGAATCAAGTTTTGATGTCAAAGTTCGATCACCCACAATTCGTATAGCCCGCTTTTGAACAGAGTCCAAGAGGGCCAAGATGGAAACAGAGGCAGCACCCCAAACTTGACAGCAGTACTCCATACAGGGACGAATATAGGACTTATAAACATGAAGCAATTGGTATGGAGTGAAAAATTTTTTGGCATCTATTTAGGAGGCCGAGTTTTTTAGTCGCGCTTTTTGCCATCGCCATTACATGATCGTTCCAGAGTAGGTCATTTAAAACTGTGACACCCAATAAACGAATGTTTTTACATTCACCTATTGGTTCATCACACATACTGAATAAAATATCTTTGGGGAACTCGGTCTTTAATCTGGAAACAATCAACAACGTTTGGTAGAGTTGAAATTGACAAGGTTTTGGTCACCCCAGTCAGCGACTTTATTCAGGTCTTTGTTCACGCTGCCACAGACGCTGCCATAAGCGTCTCTCCGGGCAGGATTAATTCGTTCGTGCATTTTACCTTTTAAAGGAAGGGGCTCGAACGACTTGTGCAGAGTGCTATCATCTGCAAAACTATTTATTGGGTTGCTGGTGATTTTCAACAATTCGTTCAACAATTCATTTTCAACATTCATATTCAAAAATAGGGTTGGGGACAGTACTGAGCCTGGAGGTACACCAACGTTAATTAGTTTAGACTCAGAAGAAAATCCGTCGAAGGTTACCGAAATGTATCGGTTGGATAGAAAATTTTGAATCAGCTTCACAATATTGGGATGAAAACCGTACGCAACGAGCTTGTTGATTAAGTTGGCATGCCAGACTTGCAAAATCGAGTTGTGATGTTTTAGTTTTGCTTAAAAGCATTTTGTCCTTATATTGGAAATCTCACTCAGGTGATTCAAATGGAAATCCAATTCTTCAACCAAATCTATACATAAAAAGAAAACTACAATTCGCATTTCCAACAATAATATTTATGCACTCGAGTTTTTTGTTTTCCGGCATGATTTCTTAACTGGTGTTATCAAAATAGTATAAGATAAAGAACAACACAAAAAAGTTTTAACCTAATGGTTTTATTTTAAAAAAGCATCTTTTCAATGCCAATATGTTTTAACCTATTATGCACATCTTTGCTTAAATTATCTGTAATAGCATCAAGTATTTTTAATCCCAACGATGGTAAAAATGTTGGGTTCAGCAATCTTAAATGTGCAAAAACTGCTGTAAATGTTATATAACAAATTACATCCAACGGTAATTTCTTTAAGAAACCGATAATTTGTAGCGCACTCTTCTTGGATTTTTTTATTTCATGATTACTTTTTATTTGTAATAGCTCCCAAAAAACCTATAAAACATAATAGAATATTAATATTACATATGATAGTTTAACAAATAACGTAGAATACCTGAACAGCTGTCGCAAAAGCTGAGGTCAAAAAATAATAACTTGGCGAGAACCAATAAGCTGAGCCACTTAACAACCCAGCAATTCCAGAAGATACAGATAAATCCTCTCCCAATAATCGATTGATGTAACAGTTTGAGAGCTTGAATTAATAATCAATGTAACTATATTTAAAAATAATAAGCGCTTTGAAACCTACTCTATATACTCCACTGTAGAATACCAAAAATTTCAAATAATTGTAATCTGTTTTGAGCGCAATGGTTTTGAAAAATTTCAAAGGACTTTTGTGTAGCATATGAAAAGAAGATGCAACTCTCCGTATTATTTCCAGCCCAATTCCATATTTTGCGTACTTTTTGATCCCACCCAAAATGTGTTTATCACAATTATTTTTATGCTTGCATACATGAAAGTCAGATTTAATTAATTTATCCATATATGTGCTAGGTTTACATAGATGAACATCAGCGCTGATGTTATTGTTTTTGTCATTGAAGTTTGTTGGTGTTATAAACCTAATTTGGAAATAACATATCTGTACATTTTCCTGACATATGGAACTTACTTAATCTCACCAAAAAATATTCATTTTATTTTCTTTCAAACCATACATTATTAAAGAACTGCAACACATGAATATAATTGTCTTAAGTAAGATGGAGTTTTTGGTCATGATCAAAAACGGAATAGAGCTACTTTTGATGAATGATTCTGCAATCTATGGAAAGAAAAGAGAAACATTTATATTTTTAGAACAATATTTTTGTACTAATTGTTGTAAATTACTTTATCATTTACTTCACAAACATGAAATTCTTACCACCACTTTTTTGTCATTTTTTCAAGTATTAGGACCTTCGGATTCTAAAAAGCATAAAAAAATGTATGTGTCTGCCGGTCACAACCGGCAGACCCATATATTGAGTGAGTGAGTTGAGTGAGTGATGTGTTCCCTTGCATGGGTGAACAATCCAACGCTTGTTGAATTTTGCTTCACAATGATAGAAAGAGCCGACATTGAAGGATCAAACAGTAACGTCGCTATGAACGCTTGGCCGCCACAATGGCGATTGCTGGATTTTTGGCGATTTATGGACAGACTATGTGGTAATCGTCTTATTTTGACTAAATTTGATGACATGGATATCCAGAGCTTCCGCCCAGAATATTTGAAAAAATTGGACAACAGGTAAGCCTGTGCACAATATGTTAATTTATGTAAAGTTTGATAAATATTATAAGCCAATGAAGATGTTCCCCAAGGTCGAAATATAGGCAACATGATTTTTAAATAAAATTTAAAATAACTTTATAAAAAAATAGTCTATAAACAAGCCGTTTTTGTAATATTCAATATTCACAAATATGTATATAAAAAAAATTATGAACAGACTTTTAAATTGAAGATTCTTAGAACAAAACATATTTACAATATATTAACGTTATTAATTAATTATATCTTGGTGTTTTTCTGGTGAAAACAAATTGTGGCGTCCCGGATCTAGGAGATGCAATAAGGTCTTCGTAATAATATTTATCATCATAAATTATTATTACATTATTAATATAAAATTATTATTATTAAATTATTATTCAATAATAGCGCCACATTTTGAATATTGTTCTACTTTGTTAATTATGTGTAATGCAGCAGGAATACAAAGACTGCAAAAATTACAAAATAAAATAATGTGCGTAATCTTAAGGGTACCAAAATGAACGAGTGTTAAGTGGATGTTGGAGACATTAGGGTGGATGAGTGTGGCTCACCGTATTGTTTTGAATGTATTTTTGTGAATATGGAAGATAAAAAATAAAAAATTACCAGAGACATATAGAATAATGTTATTTCGACATTTGGCGAAGGCGATGGCAAAAAGAGCGTCTCGGCCTCCTCAATAGATGCAAACTCGGCCTCCTAAATAGATGCAAAAAAATTTTCACTCCATACCAATTGCTCCATGTTTATAAGTCCTATATTTGTCCCAGTATGGAGTACTGTTGTCAAGTTTGGGGTGCTGCTTCTGTTTCCATCTTGGCCCTCTTGGACTCTGTTCAAAAGAACTGTTGCTGACCTCGTTATTTTTTACAAATATCGGCATCAACAGTGCTCAGATGAAATCAGCGGCATCATGCCCCAAACTTATTCTTACCCCCGTTCCACTCGAAAATCGGCTACCGCAACCAGTCAAACGGTCGAGATCCCACGCTGTCATACTGGCAGATTGCAGAAAGACTTCTTTGTCCGAACTGCATACAAATGGAATAGTTTACCGAAATCCTTAGTCTCAGGTGACTTCAACCCGCAGAGGTTTACAAAAAGCGTTCATCGCATGACCTTAGAACGCCAGTTGTTGTGGGACCTAGGTCTTAAAAGATATTTATGTATTGTTGTGACACTAATTGTAAACCCTATAACACAACACATTTTATTCCAAAAAAAAAATATAGAATAATGTTATTTATGATTAAAATTCGACATAGAATATTGTTATTTATAATTATGAAGCGCATCAGTACCGGCTGAGAAATATTAATGATTTTAGGCTACCGAAACATCGAACTGCATTTGGCCAAAATACAACTGCATACAAAGGACTAAAGTTATTTAACCAATTACCTCAGGATGTGAAAAACGAAATAATTGAAGTTAGATTTAAAAGACAAACCATAAAGTTTATCAAAGACAATATCCAATTAAAACTATCCGATATTTTAAAGACGATATAGTATAGGTAATTTTCGTCAACTAATGTAAATTATAAAATGTATTTTAAGTTTAAATGTAAATGTAAAAAATGTAAATTTAATAGCATATTGCTAAATATATATACATATATATAAATCAATCAATCAATCATTTTTTTATTTATACTATTTTGGTTTTTTGTCATACACAACAACTTTAATTTATTTTTAATTAATTAATTTTTTTATTACTTAAATTTGTGAACACTATAACGTTCCATATTCTATCTCGCTTGAGAGAGCCGTAAGTCTGCTTGAAGTCAACAAAGAGTTGGTAAACAGGTATGTTTATCTACCAAAATTTTTCAAAACATCCTTAGATGAGTAACAAGAAGAGTACATCGGAAATATTGTCTTGCCGGAAATATTAATTTTATAAATGTTAATTGTTTATGCATAACGACTTCTTAATCAATATCAAAAGGAAGTGATATTGTGACTTTTTAATGATTGTTACTGCTAATTACGTCTTAAAATTAAATATTTGTTACTCAAAGTTCAAAAGTGATACGAGAAAAATAAACATAACCAAAATATTGTGTTAAAGCCTTCATTCCAACGTATTTTTAATTACACTATGGAATTAACATTTGAGTATAATTACTTCGTTGAATATATGTACGTATAGTTTAAAATTAGATAATTAACAAACATTAATGATGCTGTTATAAATTTCTTTGACATAAAAATTCAAGGTTGACCACTTTTTGATATAATTCGTATTTACGAAAATCCTTGTAGTGATTTTTATATAAGCCAAAGTCCCGTTGATTAGCTTAAATTTAAGAATTACGTTCATTAAAGCGTATCGTAATTTTGTGTATGACTTATCTATTTATTGTTTCACTGCAAAACTTTCTTAATTTTAATAGTTATTTATGTACCAAGGGTGTAAAGTTATGTATTTCAGACCGAGTGAGAATATTTTGGCAACAACTTACTAGGACTGAAATTAAATTTACACCTGTGGTACATACAACATTTTTATACTTCCTACAAGAGGGCGTAAAATAACAAAAAGAAGGCGTATAGTAATAAGAAGAGGATGTAAAGTAATAAAGAGAGGGTGTAAAGTAATAGAGGCCGAAAAAGTTGTTTTACGCAAATCTAAGCAAGCGTAAAAGAGTTAATCAATTATAGGGAGTATAATAGTACATTTTCCTACAAGAGATGAAAACATTTTCCTACAAGAGATGAAAATATTGTTTTTTCGTGAGAAAACATTTGTTCACGAGACGCGCTAGCATTGAGTGGTGACATGTTTACGAACGAAAAACGTTTTTATCTCGCGTAGAAAATCCGATTTCTTCTATGATAGCAAATATATAATCGATATTTACTATAAATTATAAAATTAGACCGACAAAATAACATTAAAAATTCATATTCCATTTTTTCACGGTTGCGTTGTTTAAAAAACTTTGTAAAATTATATGAAAAACCAGGCAGCTACAATTTGTTATTCTTTGTACACAATAGTGGAAAAAGAACAAAATAAAAAGAATATTTTGCTAGCGGCGAATAAAAAATAGTATATGACGCACGGACGTAAGCTATTTTGGACTTAATCTCCCTCCACATACGTCCAAAATCTTTAGCTTTACGTCCTAGCATCATAATGTACTATTTTATTCGCCAGCATAGCAAAGTGTTTCTGTATTACTGTAATTTGCGGTCGTAAAGCGTGACTTTTTAACCTTATATTTTGTTGTCACAGTAACGTTTACGAAAGTAAAAAAACATTTAATTTTGTACAAATTATATAAAAACTAAAATTTTATATCAAAGCAACCCTTCAGTTCAAAATTTCCTAATACAATCAAATTACTAGTTATTTTTGGTTGTCATAGGACATAGGTATACAATTTACGGGAATTATTTTACGGGAATTCGAGTATAAATTCGAGATTATCTGAAACCAATGTCCAGTCAACGTTTATATCAAAATGTATCTAGCAAGAATGGTGAGCTAGTCGGTAACTAATCTGTTTTTCTTTTTTGATGATGAAGCATGATCTTAATAAACATACGCCCGTTTCCTAACCGCAACTGATATAGAAAATAGTATACACTCTAAAGTTTATTTTGTATGCGTACTGCGAAACTTATTCACTGTGATAGGTCGTTGTATTCTACCTGTATCATAATCAATACACCGACTAGTTTTGTTGGTGTTTTCCAGTTAGCACTGACATGGAAGTATCGTGTTTTAATTTAATTAATCAATTGGTCATAAACTGGTCATCAATCACTAACTTCATAAATCATATTTGATAAAAATTAATTATTTAAATTATTAAGGATTAACATTTTAAAAATTCAAATCAAAAATCAAACTTGTTTTTATTACATTTCAGAGTCATGAACTTTTTTACATCATAATGAATATTTAAAAAATGGAGTATCGTTTGATTTAATTAGTTTAAAAACTTAACGTAAATATTTGAAATTCAATTAATTGAAATCATTAGGACTGTATTGCGTAAAGTATATTCTACCAACCAAATTTGTCGTTTTGTTACAAATAATTAGGTAGCAAATTAAACTTGCTTGCATAGAGTAAATACTTAAAACACGATAAATAAATAATAAAGGTTGTTACACCGCATGCTGTAGAACACCATTTGATTGTTTTTATAAGTACTAGAAGGCATTGCCAAGTTTTTCATCCAAGTGTGGTTCATTTCGCCGATCTATCTGGCTTGAACCACATATTATTACCATCTATGCCATCACAACTTTCCTAAAAAAATATTATGCTAACTAAATATTATACTAACGAAATTTTGTCGATGCCTATTTTATATGATAGTTATACTCTTTAATATTGCCTTTTCGACAAGGTTTGGTTTTTTTATGTTTCAAGTTTGTGGAGAGTCAAATTATTTTCAACCGTATTCATAATATTGTCGATTTGACACACAATTATCTACATTCATCAGTTTTACAGTTTTATTGAAAATATGAATGCAATGTCGGTAAAAATTATGACAGACATTATAGCCAGGCAACTTCTCAAAAAACCTCTGAGTTTAATAGTAGGGGAGCCCAAGCGGGGATTTTGCGAGTTACTCGAGCGCGTCAGAAAATCATATGGGGAGAAACCTTGCACCCTGTAATGTACTCCTACCAAATATGAACCTTTAATGTAGTGGGGTGCGTCGAGGGCAACCCGTCAGATTAGTAAAAAAAAATCAATCGTCAGAAAAACTCAAGCGCGTCAGATTAAGAGAATGTAAGTTAAATACATCCAGAAAAGTGTATATTTCAATAATCTGACAATTTGACCGTGACATAAGGAAATAGGCGAGTCACAAAGGTGTTAAAAAAAAACGACACTTTGAAATACTCGAGCGCGATAAAATTTTTTTAATTTTGAAGGTAATCCTATCAGGATTACGGAAAACATATATTCTGACAGTTTTCATGGGGCGATTCAGGTAAAATCGTCAATAAAATATGGAGCGTACAGATGCTGAGAGCTGTGTATTCCCCACTCCGCGCCTCACTTCTCTCTCACTCTTTCTTTATTTCTTACTCTCTCGCACCGACTCCACTAGAGCGTCTGTTGGTATGACGCCATCTCAGCTGATCACCATAGTGTACACGTTTTTGGTGGCTGCTAGACGCTTTGATTTGTGTGTTGTATTTATAAGTTATTTTGTGAATTTCATGCACTGTTTAAAAATAAATTAAAAACACTCCAAAATCTAGTAAATGTTTGCTCGCTTAATTGCAGGAAAAATCAATTGTCAAATATTTCATATTACATTAATTGTAGTAATCGTAGTTTTCAATCCAAAAGCATTAATATAACTGAGATAATCCTAGTAAAATAAAACAAAATGGTAAATTATGCTTTTTAACTATTAAATCTACTACAATTGTAGATTAAAAATACTGTTTTTGAAAAAAATTACATAGAAATAGAAACGACAAATAATTGTCACTTTAAAATTGTCAGACGAACAGTATCCCTCCATATAATTGTCAGATTATCATCCTGGAGGACGAAGACATCAAGTTGATCCCCCTGCATAAAAATCTGACGCGCTCGAGTATCTCAAGGTCACATTTTATTTTTACATTTTTTAAAATCAGCCATGACTTTTGGTCACGTTTAAATCGTCAGTCATTTAAATAGGACACTTTTTTGAGTTCACTTTACATAAACCTTGAATATCTGACACGCTCGAAAAACTTTTTTTTTTTTTGTTTTTCCACCTCTCTATACGCCCACCTCCCTTTAGTTAATCGTCAGATTTATATGTATCGGTTATCAGAAAGGCAAAGCGCATATACTCTATGAATATCTGACGCGCTCGAGTATTTTTATGTGACTGTTTTTTTTTACATTTTTAAAAATTCTTACACGCTCTCCCCCCCACTAAAATGGAAAACTTGACATAAACTTTTTTCATTTTAGAACGTAAACTTCACAATCCAATAAGTCCCTATGACGCTCTAGTAACTGCAAATTTAGCATCCCGGGCTCCCTTACTATAATAATTTCAACTTTTCTAAAACAACAAATTTTATCTGTCATTTTTTTTTAAATCAGTCGAGTAGTTTGCTTTGGCGTGGCCCATGATGGACGACCGGTAAACAGACGGACGTTTGTCTTTGCTTATTTATAATAGTTATAACCTAAAATATCGAGAAACGGAACAAGGTTGTGGCAACTCATCCAGTTTCTAGATTTATTATACTTTTCCTGTTAAACATTAATTTGATTGTCGTTTAGCAGATGTTTTATTATCTTTTTCCGTTATTGAACATTGTTCATAGGAACAACAATTTGTTTATAGGATTTTTAAACAGAAAATTAGAAGAACATTTTTAATAGAAGGATGAGATAATTTTAGATTTTAATTTGTTGACAACAAAAATATAGTTGTTTTTTCCTTTTCATTTAATAATTTGGTCAGTCGCATTTTAGCTGTAAGGAACAACTGTAAGGAACAACTGAACAACTGTATTTTTAAAGTTTCGATTTTAAAAAGTTAGTTTCTAATGGAATATAATTTGTTTTTTTTTTCTTTATTAATTAGTTAGACATGTTCAGCATGCTAAATATGAAATATTCATTATTTAGACTCTTTGAATATCCGAAGATACCATGTCTCAACTATAAAGGAAGGAGATGAGGAAAATGGAAGGAATGAGGATATAGGAATAACTATACTGATTCTTTTAAATGACGATGGACATTTTCTTTAAACATCTGAGGAGAATATTCATCGGGAAATACGGAGCCGGGCATTGAGTTCCATAATTTGACCACTCTATTAAAATAATCGTTCTGGAAGGACATAATTCTACAACGAGATATTTCGACAGCAAATGGGTGAGACAACTCCGAAGTTCTTGTTCGTCGATTAAATTGCGCACACAATGGAAGGATGTTTCGAATTTCCTTAGAGGAGAATTCGCTAAAGTTATATTTATAGTCGATTGACAATTCAGCCACATTTCTTCTGTGTTGGAGTGAATCAAGCTGATCCGTTAGTTCGGTATTACCAATCAACCGTATTGCTTTTCTGTGTACAGAGTCTAGACATTTTATTGTTGACTGACAAGCACCTCCCCAAACATGACAGCAGTACTCCATACATGGACGAATAAATGACTTGAAGATTAGCAAAATTTGCTCGGGATTAAAATACTTTTTACATCGACTCAAGAATCCTAATTTTTGCATTGCAGATTTAGCGAGGTTGAACACATGTTTATTCCATTTCAGGTTACTTTGAATATCCACTCCAAGAAGTCTAACTGATTCAACCTCACGCAATTCCTCATGGTTTATCTTAATAGGGAAATTTTTATGTCGTTCTATTCGTGAAAGACGGCATAGTTTTGTTTTGGTTGGATTAAATGAAACAAGATTACGGTCACCCCATTCCATTATACGAGCCAGGTCGTTGTTGATAGAATCAATTAGCAGCTCTCTATCAGTGTTATAATAAAAGTTAAAGTTTATAGTAAATATAACCAAATATAAATAATAGTATTTTATTTTGGAAAAGTAAATGAGAAATAAATTGAATGGGTTGACTACCTTACAATAATAAACTTACTATAATACAAAGAAGAAAACACCAGTATGAATCAACATGGATATTATGTGACAAGATACCCATAAGCGAAGAGAAACTATAATTAGATGTGGACAACTAGAACAACGATCTATAAGGTCTATCGGGCCAAATTAATAATTAAAAAATAAAAAAAAAAAAAATTGAAACAGATTTTGTTTAACTATACAATTTAAAATACTTAAGCTAACTCAACTTTTATTCATCAAATTTTAAGATCACAACGAATCTTAGAATAAATTAAATTTAAACAAAAGAACAATAAGCTTCTTATAGTTTAAGCTTATTGATTAAACATTGAAAGATAATTGATAACAAAAACTTAAAAGAGGGTTTCAAAGTTAAATTAATTAACGATTGTATTAACATGCAAAAGGTTTATACTATTGATTACATTTGATAATTGATACACTTATTAACTTAATATATATATAATTAAAGTAATAATTATAATTATAATTTTATAATTATAATTTTTGTTTTTTTTTTTAAGTAGGCTGGATTTCAAATGAACAATACACGAAAATTTTGACATAATTTATTTCAATTTTAAATTTTAACTCAATTAATTATTTAATATATATTGTTCAATATTATGTACATGTGTTAGTGTTAAGTTATCGACTACGTGGAATTCGACAACCTGAAAGGTCCACCGGAATTAAATTTAATTAAGAAATGTCGGAAAATTGGGCATCGGACCCATTCATTGAATCTCCCGATGCAACGAATTTTGAAAGTGAAAATGAAATTAATGCCAACGACGAAGAATACGACGAAAATGATGAAGAACAACCACAGTTTAGAAATATTGGCGCAATTCTAAAAATCTGTCAAATCAATGTCGAAGGTTTGACGAAATCAAAAAGTGATTATCTATCCAGACTGATGAGACAAACGAAATGTGATATATCTCTTCTACAGGAAACACATACAGTAAGTGATGCACAATTAGAAAACAATGGATTTGTAAATAATTTCATATGTGTGGAAAAAATTCATCATCAACATTATGGAATTGTCACCTATGTTAAAGAAGATCTGTTAGACGAATGTATCGTTATTTCCAAACAATCGGAAGATGATATTGCCTATATAGTAATCAAAATCCAGGAAGTAACCATATTTAACACATAAAAAACCTCCTTTAAAACAATGGATTTCCATACCATTATTTGAACATCCAGTTGTGTACATGGGTGATTTTAATAGCCATCACAGCATTTGGGGTTACAACGAAGATGATAGAAATGGACAATTTATTGTCGAATGGGCCATTAATAATAATTAACTTAGCAAATAATTTACTTCACTTTCATTTCTTGTATGACTCAAAAGAAAGTCCCACTTTTCATTCTGGAAGATGGAATACTGGCTCAAATCCTGATTTATGTTTTGTTTCGCTTGATAACGATAATATTGCCTTACCAGCCATAAGATCAGTTCGTCAGCAATTTCCAAGAAGCCAACATCGGCCTGTATTTTTAGAAGTGGGAATTTAAATTCCAATTATAAAATCATTGCCAAAACCAAGATGGAATTTCAAAAAAGCAAACTGACCTGGATTTGCGCTTGCTGTTGATAAAAATTTCCGATGGTTTTCACCAGAACTAAACAATTTTAAGCGCTTTACGGGTGATTTAATAGGTTCAGCTAAGAAATATATTCCAAGAGGATACAGAAAACTATATATTCCTGATTGGAATTATGATTGTAAAGATTTATGGCAACTATGAAAATGATTCGAACATCATTGGAACTCGTTTGATCAAAGCACTCAATAAGCAACGTACCGAAACGTAGGGTCAATGGTTTCATACATTCCAGTAAAAAAGCTCGAAGGTTCAAATCGTAAAAAGAGTGAAAATAATGCAGTAAGTTTGGACAGCATAGCATGTAGAATTCATCAAAACTCAAAAGTGAGAATCCGTAAGGAAAGAACTCGGAAAGTAAAAAATTTATTTCGCAAATCCCGCAAAACGATTGTTGACTCACCATTTGGATATGCTGTGACAATTGAAGAAGTAAATATTGCCATTAAAAACTTGAAATCCGGAAAAGCCTGCGGTGTTGATGATATATTTCCTGAATTTTTCATGAATATTTCAACTAATGCTAAAAATTGGTAAGCGAAATTTTTTACAAATTGCTTCGATTTAGTAAAGATACCGGCAATTTGGAATAATTCAAAAGTGAGAGCAATTTCGAAATCTGGAAAGGCAAAAGAATTACCAGGAAGTTACCGACCAATATCATTACTTTGCATAGGATACAAACTGCTTGAGCGCATTGTATATAATAGAATTTTACCGATAGTTGATACACATATACCACCTGAGCAATCAGGATTTCGCCCAGGCAGAAACTGTTGTGATCAAGTGCTCTCCCTTATAACACACATTGAAACAGGCTTCCAAGATAAAAAACAAACTGCCGTTTGTTTTATTGACTTGAGTTCTGCATACGACACAGTATGGAAAGAAGGTCTCCTGTTGAAATTAACAAAGATCATCAAATGCAAGAAAACTATCAACCTTATATCATCTTTACTATCTAACCGTGAGTTCCAAGTTCTCTTCGGAAATAAAACAAGTAGGTTTCATTCGGTGAACAATGGCCTTCCACAGGGTTCTGTTCTTGCACCAATGCTATTTAACCTATATACCCATGACCTACCTGATACCAACTCTCGAAAATTTATATATGCTGATGATCTAGCAATTGCTATACAATGTGAATATAACGCAAACTCTATTGGTGAAGCCGAAAGAATACTAACTTCAGATTTGCGCATTCTGTCCCAATTCTATCAAGATTGGACGCTTAAAGCAAACTCGGATAAGACTGAGGTATCGCTATTTCATTTATCTAACTGTAATGCTAATGCCGCATTAAATGTAACTTTTGAAGGCCAACGTGTCAAATTTAACCCAAAACCAAAATATTTGGGAGTTACACTCGATAGATCCCTAACGTTCAGAGAGCATTGTTTCAAACTCGGCGAAAAACTAAAATCCAGAAACAATATTATCCAAAAACTTTCTGGTTCAAATTGGGGTGCATCAGCACAAACACTTAGGATATCCGCCCTATCACTGGTATACTCTTCTGCAGAATATTGCGCTCCAGTCTGGTATCATAGCACACATGTTCGATTTATTGATACAAAGTTAAATCATATAATACGTATTATCTCAGGAACAATCAAATCTACTCCACTCATTTGGCTCCCTATATTATCAAATATCGTACCACCACATTTAAGAAGAGAACTAACCCTAATACGAGAAATAAAAAAAATTAATGAAGACACAACTCGAATAGTGGATTGAATCGTCTTCTTTGAAGATCTCCCCTATGGACTAAAATTGCTCGCTTGGAAAGCATTCAAGATTTCGACATAAATAACAAATGGAGGGACATTTTTGCCAACACCGATTTTGTGAACAAAGAACTACTTCAAGATCCATCCATTGAAGATCCTGGTTTTAATAAGCCTCGTAGAAGATGGGTAACCGTTAACAGAATTAGATGTAACCACGGAGTAACTAATAGCACTCTAAATAAATATGACCCTAACATTTCATCGGCATGTGATTGTGGTTACTACAGTCAAACTATACCACACACAATTTCTGATTGTCAACTTTGAAGGTGGACTGTTGGAGTTAGGTAGGATGTCTTTGAATGCTGTTGGTTGGACAATCTTGACATTAATTTATAACCAATTTCAAAATTTGTAAATATATCCCATACGAATAAATAATAATAATAATATAATTTGCAAATTTTAAAACAGCAATTTGTTTGTAATTCAAATTAAAAATGAACAGACATATGTTTATCCTTCTAACAGAATGATCTATGTCGTAAATCGTTTGAATTTAGGTTTAACTAAAACAAGTGGTTTAAGATGCCTGAATCTTTGATAGCCTATTAGTTATATTGATATTGTTTAATTCAAGTTTTATTTCTTAATACTTATCCGCCTCCTTAAATATTCTATTTCCATATCTAGAGTCTATGTCATTGATCGGAAATCTTGCTTAGCGTGCAGAAACCTATATTTTTTAAAGAATTTCTCTTATAGCTTGTCATACGAAAATATAAAGATTTTGCATGTTGCTAGCCTTGATTTACCTTTCTTCTATTTTTTGCTTTACACTATGTTTGAATCATAATATAGCGGTACATTAATATCTAGAAACATTTTTATCTCAAAAGCCCAAGAAAAAAACTATTGTGTAAATAGTAATCATTTATGGAAGCAGTTTTGTTGCAACTTAAAATTGAGAAAAAGTCCTAGAATCGTACAAATTTAACCAAGTGAAATCCAGCATTAAGTAAGCGGAAGGAATATATTTAAAACATAAAAGTTTAAGCGCATAAAGTACCGAAAAATAATTGTAAAATAGAATGAGTTTCCGAGACCTGAATGCGGCCCTGTTAAGGTTTGCCGTAGTTCGATAGGGCCCTAGTCATGAGTGTTACGCTTTTGCCCTATCAGGCCCTGCTTGGGATAGTCGGTTTAGTCCCTGATCAAATTCACCGTATACAATGAAATAGGGTTCAAACTAGTGAAATTCTCTAAAATGTAATGACATCATTCAATTTGACCAATCACATTTGGATTATACTAATAACAAATAATTATACGTCTGGCCTACTGGGATATCAGTTGGTTTGCAAATAATTATGAAATAATTAACTGATATCGCAATTCGCAGTACGCCAGACGTATAATTCATCAAAAATATATAAAGAACAGACAAAATTTTGGTCCGTTGGATTCTGAAATTAGGAAAGATGCAGAACATCTTACCGACAGACTATTTTCTCTCGTACAGAACCAATTAAGGTATCGAATTTTTCGGAACGTTCATATATCCACCTCCGGTTCGACGCTGTAGGCTATATGGACAATATAGCAATAATGGTGAGAGGCAACCATAACTCTACTGTTGTTGAACGAACCCAGGCAGCCTTAGACCTAATAATGACTTGATATGCAACAAGGTAGGAGCGAAAAACAGGTATCGTCGTCTTTACTAACAGGAAAAGCTTAAATTTCAGACCGCCTGTTTTTAACGGCAAACGGGTACATAGTTAAGAATTTGAAATACTTATGTCTGATCCTGCATAGAAAGCTCACTTGACACTCATGCCCGAATTACACCATGTAAAAAAGCAAACCATGCTTTTTTCGTCTGTAGAAACTTGTTGAGGAAACCGTCGCATTTAGTTCTGGTTGCCGAAAAAACTAAATATCTACTCAGTCAATGCTCACAAAAATAAAGAAACTTGCTTGCCTCTGTACCAAGTACTAGTTTTAAACCACTACAAAATTAACAATGAGATCCTTTCCCTGTTCCTCTATTGCACCTACACGTAAGATCAGTACTAGCAGATTCTCGAAATACTTTAATCTCGAACGTAGCCGGCCATCAAAAGATCCTCAAGGAACTGCAAAATGAAGTAGACGTCGACCACATATAAGGCTATTTGCAAAAAATTTATCTAGAGAGAAAATGCATTTCTACCTACGGTCACTCTACCACCCAAAGTCAGCTTCTGGTACACAGCTTCCAGCACACGAATGTACTAGTGGAGGAATGTTTGATATCAGAAATAAACGGACGATAGAACTAGGTATCTTTGTCAAAGTATTTCAAGCCGAAACCCTTGTCATCTATTCTGTGTGCCGAAAGGAAATAGAGAAACATTATGTGTGACAGCCAGATAGTGCTTTTTGTTGTGATTTGACACGCTTTGATTCGATTGAGAAACCGATTCTCTACCAAAGAGAGGTACCAGTACAAAGTTTATTGGTATGGAACGCGTCATAAAAGCGTCATGCAAAGTTGGTAACAGAAACAAAACAAACAACCATGGAGAATGGGGGAAGATCTATGCCGTCTTTGAAGAACTAAACATGTTGTGTGACATGTGATTTTCCGACAAACCACCATCTTTACAAATTGACCCTGCTTCTGACATGGACGCATGTAGGGATCAGTATCTGTTGATTTGTTACTTTACTTTTCAATTTATGATATATGGGTGTGACACTTTTGCGTTCTTCAGTTTTTGCTATTGATCTACGAGTTAACGTGAAATATCACATACTACTGCAAATTACACTACAGTGAGTATAGTCAGTGGAATATCTCAGGATTGTTTTTTTTTTCTTAGTTAGGAATGTTTAGTGTTAATTATAATAAATTATAAATTAACGTCTCTGAATACCCGAAGGTACCATGCCAACTATAAGGATTAGGTTTATGTTTAAATCAATTAAGTTTCTTTAAGAAACTTATTAACGTTTACTTTAAAATTTTGAGGATTAAGCTATCGGGGAAAACCCATGAAGGTAAGGCATTCCGGAGGTGAGACTCTGTTGAAAAAATCACATTAAAAAGCGACAGCTTTCTATACTTTTTAATTTGAGCCATAAATGGACGGGACACAACACTTGCTCTGGTGTAACGCGATAGGTTTACTATAGTTCAGGTAAAAGTGATTTTATCTCTACGGAAGTTCGTTTATCCATAATGTATTACGTAAAAAAGAGTCAGATCAGCAACATTTCTTCTGTGCTGCAAAGAATCAAGCGCATTAGTAAGAATCGAGTAACCAATCAGTTTACCAGATCTGTGCTGAACAGAATCAAGACACATCAAACTACTAAAATATGTACTACCTCATATGTGCGAACAATGTTCCATACAGGGATAAGGTATAAATGATTTGTATATCAAAAGAAGTTTTTCGTTATTGAAAAACTTTCGGCATCGACCCAAAAAGTCTAATTTTTTAACAGCGTTCTTAGCTAGGCTAAAAATATGAGAATTTCATTTTATATTATTTTCAACTTCTACTCTTTAAAGTCTTACAGATTCTTTCTCTTCAAGATCTTTGACGTCAAACTTTAATGGAAACGGATTAGGTGTAGATAATCTAGAAAAATGGCAAACCTGTGTTTTACTCGTATTAAATTCTGTTAACAAAACCCCAAGCTAAGATTGCCATTAAATCCACGTTTAAGGCATTTATCAAATTCGATCTACAGTTATTATGCGCAGAAGGTGAATTTAGATTTGACATTTCATGTGACGCATGAGGCGTGCTAGGATTAACTGTTGAATTTAACAAATCATTAATATAAATAAGAAAAAGAGTTGGTGATAAAGCGGTACCTTGAGGAACTCCTGCATTAGTTGAAAAAACGTTCGATGAGACACCATCGACATTGTATCCAAGAAATAAGTTGGAAGAAATAAGACTACACCGGCACGACGAACATATTGTCTATAGTGTGAAACCACTCCATTTACTTCAATATAAATAGAATTCCACCTCCATCATTGTCGTTCTCTTGATACATAAATAACTATTATATATTTAACTTTGATAGTTAAATACTTATAGTGATATATAGTAACTTTATTAAAATTATTCTAAAAATTGCATTACATTTAGCAACTACTAGCTAATACCTATTTTACTATTTTTAGCAACTACTTGTAAGTTACTGAATGTCTCATGAAATTATAGCTATTTATGTATTATAAGTGTAAAGTATCTCTTTCCCGCTTGAGAGTGAAATTGTTGCTCGAGGCGTCAGCCGAGAGAAACAATCTCTCGAAAGCAAAAAAGATACTTTATGCCTGAATTGCATACAAAATTTTTTGTTCGAGTAAAGCCGCAATTAGACTATTGCAGAACTCTGCAATATTTCTGCAATAGTCGTGCAATGGTAGTGTGTAAAATATTCATTGCAGAAAAGTTTGGCAATGAACTCATTGCGAAACATTGCAATGAGTCATTGCAATGTTTTGCAATGAATTCATTGCCAAACTTTTCTGCAATGGATATTTTATACAATTCCATTGCAGAAATATTGCAGAGTTCTGCAATAGTCTAATTGCGGCTTAAGATTCTGTATTATTTGCATAAATAAAAATACATATATTTACACAAAATAGTAAAATATTTTTTCGAAAATTATTTTACGCACAAACGAATCGTAAAACACATTTTACATCCTAGTTATCGTGGCTGAAAGTTGAACTTCACATCCGTAAAATAAAATCCCGTTGCTATATGAAATATTAATATATTTTTCTACTTTACCGCCCGTAAAATAATCACCCGTAAAATATTCATAAAATTAGAACAAACAAATAAATTATTGTATGAAGTTTATAGAGAAAATCATGGCATGTTTAGCATAATTTTCAAAATGTCTAGCGAGTTTAAAAAATTCAAAAATTGACTTATACTACAATAAAGTTGTGCAGTTGTGCGTTTACTAAATTTACTTACTATACCAAAGAAAATCTCGGTGTGTATTTTCCTTGTTCTGTATGGCAATATTAATCCCATTATTGCAGAAATCATTGCAGGAATCAATATAAACATGAACTTATAATATTCTTTATTCATTTTACTAAAATTGAAAAAGAAACACACCACTTTTTACACAAATTATATATAACAAAACAACAATTTTTAACATACAAAATCGTACACGAAATAAATATTCCTATTGGTATTGTTAAAACGCCATTAAGGAACATTTGAAAATATATCTTAATGGCATTTAGTAGATCCATTTTATTATTTACACTATAAACCGTTGATGCAAACATAAATGAAAATAAAAATTTCAAAATACGTGGGGCACTTCTTAACATCATACTTAAAGCAGCACTAGAACAACTAGGATCCCATGGATGAATTATTTCATGACATGTTTTATCCTTTGTGATTTCGTAGAAGTGTTTACTTATTGACGCCATATCTTCAACTAAACTAATTTTGAATTTTATTTTTGTTTCAAATTTAATTTGTTTACTAATTTGTTGAATATTGTAAGTTTTTTAGTCACATGCATATAAAAACTTAAAGTAAAATAAATTAACTTATTAAACCTTGACTTGATGCCTTAAGATTAACCCTGGAATTATTTTTTGTTTTTATTGTAGAACTTATTTGAAGAGATTTGGAAGAATATTAGGGTTGCATTTTTTATACGAGTTTTTTTTATATTCATATTTATATGTTGTTTTGAAATAATTATTACTTATTAATTACATTATCAAAGATTAACACTGATATTAAATAAGCTTTGGTGTGTGTTAAGCAAAGTGTAATATATGGGCCATTATTTTAAAATGTACGTTTTTGTGGATTTAAAATTTTGTTTTTGATTTTCAAAATCTCCGAAGGTTTGTTTTTAACGTTCACGCATTAAATTTTGCGCTTCCTTTGCCTATTATAACCTATTCAGTTATTCTAAAGAGTGTTGAGGGTGGAAGGATTTTCATTAAGTTGCTTGCCGATCTCTAGTTTTCTTACATTATACTTAAAGATACAAACACTATATTTTTCAATAAATGGTTGTTGCAGTTTTAACTAATGGTTAGAAATCGGCCTTTAATAATTTTAGTTTTTGCATGCCGCTCGCTGATTGGTGGAAAATATAGATTTTAACAAAATGATTTTCTACTGTTCTGCGGTATATGTTAAAAATTTATAAGTTGTCGCGTCGCATATGGCTTTAAGCAAAAAAAAGGTTTGAATTATTGAATTAGGAAATTTTTTTTAAGAATTTTGTTTTAGTTTTATACATCTTTTAATTAGATATGTGACAAGTGTGTGTTGTTCTGTGGGTAAAATGAAAGATTATTGTAAGTCCTGACTCGCGGACAATTCTTTGTGTTTTAGATAAGCTTTTTATGTTTGTTGTTGAGTTGTTGTTCTGGGGGTGAAAGGCAGAATTCGTAAATCCTAAATATACCAACAGCATGCATTTTTGAGTTTTTTTTGTGTTTACTTTAGAACCACAAATGTAGGAAAGGTCCTCCAGACGTATTCCTAATTTAAGTTAAGATATCGCGTACCTTAGTTGGTTGAAAATTATTGAATTCACCACGCTCGCGGGTAGGGTAGAAAGAACACAGACCAGTGGACGATAACAAAAACATGGAGTGACTGTCGTTCGGGCTGCTGTAACTAACGTTCTTCATAACGTTTTCTCTATCCCTACACCAACCTTTTTATTCTCAACCTATGGTTTTACGGTGGTATTTTTAGCTTGCTGGAGAACTTTGAAAAGGAAAATGATTGCCCTTGGCTTTCCGAACCATAGTTAGACCACCTCCGTTATCTGGTCATCCATCGATTTCACCGAAGCACCCTTCAACTCCCCCCCCCCCCCCCCCCTCCACCCCGTTGGTTATTATGTGTTACAGTTAAATCTGTTTTTTTTACTTTCGATTTTGTTGCTACTTCACATTAAGAGAAAAATTGAAACGAAATTGTGTGGTTGTTTTAATCGTGTTGGGGACGATTATCAATGGACACCCATGTAACACCCGTAAGTGTATTTATTTTAATTTACAATTGTGGTTGTGTCCTTTTGGTTAAATTTAAAGATTATAATTTGCGTTTTTCTTTATGGTAGAGAGGTTTATATACAAAATGACATGCGTTTTAAGGCACGCGATGTTGGGAGCTCAAACTAGCAGCAGGGTGTGACTTCGCATGCAACAACCAACTGGTGAACCTTCACGTACCATCAGACCTCATACTAAAAGATGGGGCTTAAACCCACGGCTCTGAGACTAAACGTCACATGCTCTTTTCAATTTTAAAAATTTATTGTGTATAATATATAGATTATTTCAATTTTATTTTGAATTTTAAGCACAAATTGCTTTGCAAAACTTTTTTGATTTGCTTTTGGATACCCATAAATCAACCATCATAAATTTTACATACAAAACGAAAATATGCTGCCATTCCTAGACGTTTCTCGGTTAAGCTCGAACTTCAGCAAGAAGCATGTTTTAGTCCCACATTTCAGTTTATATGTCACTCGCCAGGATTTGCGGCTACTCATTTTAAATCGGTCTGAAAAACCTAAGTACAACATTCTCAAGAAAAAAAAAACAAAACTTTTGCAAAATATGCAAGTGGTTAGTTAGCCTATCTTTTTTTTTAATCCAGAAAAATGCGCAAATCTTGGCGAGTGACTTACAAACTGAAAGGTGGTGGGAGTTGGGACCATAATATGCTCTGTGCTAAACTTGAAGCTTAATCGAGCAACATGTCTAGGAATGGCAGCATATTTTCATTTTGTATGTAAAATTTGTGACTGTCGATTTATGGCCAGTATTACATAGCAAGTGTCGTAGACATAGACACGTTGAATAACAAACACAATACAAAAAATATTTACAAAACCAAATCACTCTAAAAAGAGATCAAAATATATAGGACAAATATTTATAAACATTAACTAAAATAAACAACATACAGAATCATGCAAAAAACCCTTTAAAAAATTCGGATGCATTTCAGCATTTAAAATCAGCAATAAAACAAAAAACCTAATAAAAGCCGAAAAAAAACCAAAATAGTGAAACAAGTATTTGTAAATTAACATGCAACGATTGCCAGAAATTTTATATAGGCCAAACGGGGCGGTCCTTTCAAATAAGGTTTGCCGACCGCATATAAATAAGAAAAATCCTAAATCACATTATGCTCAATACCTCAAAAACAAAAAGCATAATTACACTAACATTAATCACAATTTAAAAATCATCTATAATATTCAAAAGGGGATTGACCTGGATAGAATCGAAAAGCTACACAAATAGAAACATAAAAATGATGAAAATTTATTAAACTAGAAAATGAACACAAAAACAAATAAATTTATAAGACACTAAAAATAAATTTTATACGACACTAAAATTTTGCCGAAATTCTAATGCACATTGGAATAGTGAGATTGTTCTATGCAAGATGCCTAAAAATAATACTATTATAATTTAATTAAATTATTAAATTCATTTTATTATATATTATTGACACACATGTTAGATTTGTTTTGCTAGAGTGAATAATCTTTCATGTATTTCTTTTGTAGCACTATCACTTAATATATCAGTAATTTTTGCTCCAAATAATGGTATTACTTCTGGAGACACTATTCGAAAGTGAAGCAACATTCCGGTTGAAAATGCGTATACTAAATAATCAAACTGTACTTTATCGATTAGTTTGATTACTTTTAAATTATTTTTCTGCTGTTTTTTGTAGTCCTGCCATAGTAACTAGAATAGAAATAAATTACAAATGATGTGCAGTAATAAAGGAATTAATATAAAATTTGTAGATGCAATTTTCTTACTTGAATCATTGTTGTGATTGCAGATGTTAAAAAATAGTAATTAGGTGCGATATAATAAGCAGCACCGCATATGAAGCCAGCGATGGAGCAATTTTTTGCTGTCTCCTTTTTAAAATACCGATTTATAAGACAATTGATAAACTGAAAGGGTAAAATATCTTTAATGAGTAAGATTCCAGTCGACTTTTTCCTTCCACTTATAGGGGTTGCACCAGACCCTGGTATATGTTATTAATCTTAACAGAATAAAAAAGCAGTTGATTTTTATTCTGTTGCGCAAAGATTTTTGAAGCAACACAATAAAATAATTTATTTGATTGGATTGAACTCTAAAATAATTTTTTTATTCTCTTCCAATCATTAATATCAACTTTATTTGTATGTTTTTTCCATAATAATAGTATGTATTATTGTATCGTTTTCTAACCTATAAAATTTAAGTTAAATTCTCTTATTTCTTCCAGTTGAATTTGGTTGATTGTATGGAATGGGCATTTTTTATCATCAGGGTTTTTTTAATCAGAAATTTCATTTCTCAATTAAAAAAGATTTATTGTTTTAATTAAAGAAAACGTTTTTATTTTATATAATACATAATTCTTTGCCAGAGAATAAAGTAGTGTAATCGATTCGTGTTTAATGAATTTTTTCTCTCGCAAATTTAATATTTTCGCTCGTGCCTCGCTCAAAATTTAAACCTTTTTTTGAGAATAAACTATCTCATTAAACACTAACTGCTTAACCTACTATTATTGTGTTTTTTAAATATTTTGATTGCATATTATTTTAAAAAATCACCAAAACATTTTCGCTCTCTCGTTCTCGAATAAAAAGTGAAATGCTTACTATGATTGCACTTGAATTGTTTTGATTGTGTTTTGGTTTTATACAAGTACGAAATTAGAGAAAACAAACGGCGTTGATGGACTCTTTCTTTTAAACCTTTATGGGTTTAAGGGACTCAATGCTATTGATTCTGGCAAATCATTTCATTAGTACAGTGTAGGGACAAAAAAGTCCCTCAGTGTACTCCACAGTTTGGCTGTAAGCACAAACCGATTGACTAGTAAAACGGTTTGATGCCAATTAAAAATAATTTCAGAAAAGAAATGTTGGTGCGATATTTATAAAAAACACCGAGATCAACAACAGTGCATGCGATGTTGTATGGAATAGAGATTTGATGTTTCAGGCTCTGTTCAAAAGTACGCACCGTTTGAAGATAGAGAGACGAATGATTTTTGCAGTGTACTATCGCAAAACTTTTTATCTGGTTGCTGGTGATTTTCAACAGCTTATTGATATATACCGCATGAAGGGATCGTTATTGTTTTGTAAATTTATTATTCTTGATCTACGGGTATGACGACCCTGCGTACACCAGTTCCTGCTATTGACATATGAGTTAACGAACTCACTTACCACTGGCAATAGCAGTAAGATATCACTAGCCAAGGTAATATCTTAGAGATGATCTGTATTCAGTCAACGATAGTAGCACCCTCAATCTTAACTGTGGAATATTCCTTGATGGTGACACGCTATTGCTTACTCGAAAAAACAAGCCTTCATATAATTCTATCTGGGGGCTTTGATCATTAAGAAAGACAGTGCGTCACAAGATCAATGCATGTGCCACTTGCTGGATTTTTGACAATCCCATTTTTGGTTTGTTGCAGCAAATTAAAAAAAAAATTTGCTATTTAACTTTTATTTTCGCTACCCTATCATGAAATATTGGCCTATGTCATATTTTGTATGTGATAGGATTTATTGTTTAGTTATCCATTCTTTAACAAAATATATAGAAAAAAAAGAAAGATTTACGTCTATCAACCACCTTTGAACGTATGTTGTTGTGGAACTTTGGTCTTAAAAGGTTTTTATGTGTTGTGATGACCATATTGTAATTCCTACTACATAACACATTTTATTAAAAAATAGTAAAAATAGAGTGGCACACAAAAAATGAGCCAGCCTTAGGAAACACCAGGGCTATGTAATTTAGACGAAATAGAACAGTCATCTATACTGAAATATATCGTTGGATGAGAAAATTTTGAATCAGCTTCACGACTGTGGGGTCCGCAACAACCTTGTTGATCAAGAATAAAAATCTTAAAAATCTTACCAGGTAAACTCCTCCATAAACAATCAAAAAAGTTACGAAATTGTAATTGGTTTCTGAAATAATATTTTTTAAAAACATTTTTGGCCCTCGTTGTAACAAATGAAATGAAGAGATAATTCTTTTGAGTAGTTCCAAGCCAAACCCATATTTAGCATACTCCAAAATTCCTTTAAATATATGCATATCACAAGTGTTTTTATGGTCACAGACATGTCTTCCAGTTGTTATAAGTTTATCCATTAAAACACTTTTGTTTGGTGTGTTTTGTGCAATTTGTTCATTTTTGTGATTCGATTTTGATGGTTTTAAATACCTTCACAGAAAAGATTAAATAAATCTGATTTAAGTACATATTTTGGACATTGATTATACAAAGTTATTACCAAAATAGACTATTTCTGCTCCGTTTTAACTGATACAATATAACTGAACTGCAAACCATAAAAACGAAGGTTTTGGTTGCTGTTGTATTTCTCAAATGAATGATGAAATTATTTTCACTTCCTTTTATAAAGCCTTCCAGAGCCTGAAATTAAATCTTAATTTTATGCTTGTAAGAGGTTTAATAAAGATTAATACATTTTTAGAACTGTACAGCTACCAGTTACCAAATACCAGTTACACAACTGAAATATCATATTTAATACCTTCGGTCATCAAAGAGTTAAAATAATAAATATTTCATTTTTAAGACAATACTAGCTCCACCGCCTTATTTTTGCTTGAAATCTGTTACGACTAAAATATTAACATTTGAACGTTTTTAACGTCTGGACCAAAGAAATCGAACGGAGAAAAGTGATCTGTTTTTTGTTTGGCCCGTATTCTTGTTAGCCTCAAATGACAACAGTCAGATCGTAAACGCGTGAGGTAAGATTTAAGAGCTGATCGTTTGTTTTTGTATTGACGAAACGATGGCTGAAAAAGGATGACTGGTAGCTGTCTCACATGCTGTTAGCACAACGCCTTCGTTGCTTGGTAGAAAATTAATTTGTGAGAAAATCTCTTGTGAGAAAATTAATTTTTCACAGTATTAAATGTACATGTGTTACAAAAGTTATTTCATATTTGTAATACAAAACTGTCTGAGGTCGAGTCCAAGCTCAGGAAATATAAGTTGGAGTTTTACCGATGTGGCACCGACCTCAAACAGTTTTGTGCTACAAAAAACTTTTAATATATCGTCACTGTTATGCCAGAGTCACGAATGTGCAAAATTGTAGTTTTGAGTTAACTGCATTTTAAAGTTTGCAAACGCTACTAAAATTCATCTTTTTTGTTGTTTTTTTATTATTCGAGCAAATTGAATAAAAAAATTTACTGGAATAATAAAAAACAACAAAAAAAACTGAATTTTAGTAGCGTTTGCAAACTTTAAAATGCAATTATCTCAAAATTACAATTTTGCACATTCGTGACTCTGGCATAACAGTGACGATATAATAGCTATTATAAAATAATAACTATTATACTATAATAATTATAAATACAATAATAACTTTTTTATTCGCCTACATATTAAAGTGTTACTTTATTACTGAGATTTGCGGCCTTAAAGTATCACTTTTCAACTATTTATTTTGTGGTCATAGCTACGTCCAAAAAAGTAAAAAGCATTTGCATTTGTTTAAATTCTATGAAAAATAAAAATTTTTATCAAAGCAACCCTCAAATTCAAAATTTCATTATCCAATTAAAATAGTTGTTATCATTTGTTGTCATAGCTACACAATAATTTGGAAAAAAAAATAAATATTTTGTCAATTGTTACTTGTTCCACATAATTTTATTTTAAAATTTATGAAAATTTATAATTTTAATTTAGAATAAACAACTTTTCTTAAAATATTTTGCTTGCGGCGAATAAAAAATAGTATATGATGCACGGACGTAAGCTATTTTGGAGTTAATGTGGGTGCAAATGTCGGCTAGCGCCTCGATTTGCAAACTCCACATCCGTCCAAAATCTTTAGCTTTACGTCCTAGCATCATAATGTACTATTATAATATTAATACGATTCCATATTATCGCAACGAAATAGAAAACAAAATTGTATTAAACCTCAATTTACCCTATTCAATATTTCAATAACAAAAAACTAAAGCCATTTATATTATAGACCGAGAGCCCGCGACGGCCAGACCTTCGTTATTTTATAAAAGCTGAAAGTTTCTCTGTGTATACCCCCTACTCAGGTAGGAACGATTGGCGACAAATGAAGTTTGGATCATAGTGGCTTTGGCAGGCAGCAGGTTCCAAAAGGGCCTCCAAAGTTTCATGAAAGTATAAAAGCTAATTTTTTTATATATTCTTTGGGATAGTATTAGAAGTCACGTCACCCATTGCCAGACACTTACCTTCGTGAAAACCCCCTGCCAGACACCTTTAAACTTTAAAGTTTAGGGGTGTCTGACAGGGGGTTTCCACGATAGTAAGTGTCTGGCAATGGGTGACGTGACTTCTAATACTATCCCAAAGAATATATAAAAAAAATTAGCTTTTATACTTTCACGAAACTTTGGAGGCCCCTTTGGAACCTGCTGCCTGCCAAAGCCACTATGATCCAAACTTCATTTGTCGCTAATCGTTCCTACCTGAGTAGGGGGTTTGCACAGAGAAACTTTCAGCTTTTATAAAATAACGAAGGTCTGGCCGTCGCGGGCTCTTAGTCTATTACTATCATAAACATGTGTTATAAATTCCAAGAAAGGTTGACAAAACAAAAACATTAAATAAAATACATGCAAAATAATGACGTCAATTGTTTTCAGAATTTCTCAAGTTTTCTTTATAAAGAAATGAAACTCGAATAATCAAGAAATTAAGTAAAATTGTATTGAAGGAATTCTTTTTGCAGAACGAAAGATAGTACGAATTAAACTGCGAAAGTGTAAACAAAGAGAACCCTGTGCATTAAACAGCGTAAATAAAAGTAAAGTGATTTTTAAGTGTTAAAAAAAGTGTTATTTAATAGAAATGTTGTGTATTATTTTGGACAGTTATACTGGAAATTTTTAGAATCAACCAAATGGATGCTAGTAAAGAGGAAATCAGCCTCAACAGCTGGAGGAAGTAAACAATAATATCAGTCTTAATAAAAAAAAATACTGCAGAGATATAAACCCGCAAATAAATGAGTTAAACTTTAGCATACATCAACACTTTAATTAAGTAATGAACGCGTTGGAACGAAAATATAGCACCGATCATAAAAAGGATGAATTATACAGGATTGAGCTTAAAAGTACTATTCCTCAGCAGTGAAATTGCTGCAAAATCGAGTCAAATCTCACAGGACTGCTGGAACAGGAAGCATGAAAGATCTTCGTCTCCTATTTAACGGAATCCTGTTAAAAGTAGAAGTGTAAAAAAGTCGGGCACGTTTAACATCCTAATTTCATGAATGGTGATAAATAGTGAAAGCTTGGGTAACGAAGGAAAAATTGAAAGTAAAAGTTATTTCATGACTCGATACAGTTTCAGATACGACATTTGTTCCCAAAGTTTGCTTGTTTGGTGGCGTTTTGGAACCATCATATGGATAAAACGTGTAAGCAGTATCTAGATAAATCGTTGACATAACAGATAAAAGGATCGCTGAAATGAAGATAGCAAGCAACTGATTTCAACAAGAGGTACTTGTGGCAGATATAAATAAAGTCATTTTAGGGATGGACTTCATAATACATGATATCTTCGATTTTAAACGTTCGATCCTAAATGTTAATAATGTTGAGATTCCACTACTGGTGATTAAACAAAATAGACTACACAGGTAGTGGCAGCGATGAACAACAATGCAGTAAGCAAGCATATCAAGAGCCATCGCCCAAACCGATGAGGAAAAGTGAGGTCAAACGACGCAAATCTATAACTAAAGAGCGAAAAGTAAAAAGGAAACAAAGGCGGATACATGCAGTCGAAAACTTGAAAAATAAAAATCGTTCAGGCATACAGAGGGCTCATCATGGTGCGTCGACAAACAACAATGTGATGACCAACGACTTAAAAAGGAACAACAAGTAATGCTAAACAACATAAGGAAAAAAACAATTCGGATTCAACAATTAGAGAAGAGATGTAAAAGCTGTTTGGGACGAAAAGACTAAAGCCGAGCATTCACATACAACAGAAACAGAAACTGAAACTGCAAACTATTCCAAATTCAAAACTCTATTATCAAAATTTAAAATAATAATTAATATTACGTGACAGTTTCTGGTCATGTGACAGTTTCTGGAACAGAAACAATTAAATTTTAATTGTTTGTTTCAGACAAAACAGACGAATTTTCAGTTTATGTTTCAGTTTCTAAATTCGCTTTCTCTTTCAGTTGCTGTCAAATTTGTATGAAATTCAGTTTCGGTTTCTGTTGTATGAGATGCACGACTTTAGGTGGAGGGTAATGTTACAATTCTACATTGTCGCAACGAAATACAAAACAAATTATTTACATCATTGTCATTTTTCATCAACATGTGATACTAGGTGCGTTCGATTCGACTGAAACAACTGAAAAAACAACAACAATTGCATTTTATTTTTCAGTTGCTTCAGTTGTTTCAGTCAAATCGAACACGGCTACTGTTTTAAAAGAGAAAAATTTGCAAAACAAAAAACAATAAATAAAATACATGCAAAATAATGACATCAATTATTCTCAGAATTTTTGAATCTATGTAAAGTAATTGACCTCGAATAATCGAGAAGTTTAGTAAACTTGTATTTAAGGAATTCCTTTTGCAGAGCGAAAATCGAAAACGTCTTTAAAAACTCTTTAGAAACTTTTGTTCAAACCAGAAACAGAAAGTAAAAAATACTTATAACATAACATACATTTCGTTCTACCTGGTTGACAGTTATTTCACTATTATTTTACTTAACAGTTGGTTACACTTGTTAACGCCTTTATAGTTATAAAATTATATACTTACAATTGTGAAAAACGCATGTGCATGTAGCTGTCGTAACGGACTCGTAAGACTTGACGAACAAAAATACACCGTTAAAAATGTTTGAATCATTGCAACTGTTGAAAAGCAAATTTTTTTGTTGATTTGACTAAAGTAAAAATAAAATTTACAATTATTGTTTGTATTAAATATACAAATGATTGAACTAACTATAACACACAGGATAATGACATTATAAGCACAGAAACCGTAAAAGAATGATACCATTCACGAAAAAAGTTCTTAATTCCCAAGACTACACCATTTGCATCTTTTGCGGTAAAAATTGTTGATGCTAGGCATATTGGAAGAAGTAACTTTGGAGGAGTAAATAAAAACCGTTTGCAATAGCTCCAAATAGCACTATAACAATTTGGTGTCCATGGATGTATTATATCATGACAAGATTTGTGTTTGATTATTTCTTCAAAATGTTTACTGATAACACTCATATTTACCCGTAGAAAAGACAATGTATGTGCACAATAAATGCTACCAAACTAAACTGATTGAATAAATTAATAAAAAACAAAACAAAAAGACAAAAATTGCATTAACATTTAATTTTAATTTCATGATTCAAAGGTTGACATAAATTAAAAATTAAATTATGGCTAAAGTTTATTTGAATTAAGGATGGTTATCGTATATATCTCAATACGGTAAGATTTGCATGTTCGTTTTCATTTAACAGCTCTATAACGGGATACTATACGTCTTTACTTGATGCAATAGTTGAAGATAAAAGTAGTTTATTTTTTTTTGGATAATAATGAAATCTTGTCGTGAATACGATACGAACCATTTACAACACAAACGTTCAATTTGAAACGAAAATAAAAAAAAACTGTCTAGCTGGTTCAAACTGTAATTTAATATTTTATGATTAAATTTTTAAAAGGCAATTCTATCAAAATTTTAATAAAATTTGTACAATAAAACTATAATTGCTACGTCATTGTTACGAGCCAACCGGTCGGAACGGAGTTTTCGTTTCGGGAAGTAAGCCTTGATTCAAACCTTTGGCACACATGCTATCCACCACGCCACCAAGGCGGTATTATTTTGATTTTAGAAATTTCTGTTTATATTCAATTTTCAATTCTTTTGTATTTTGAAATTTTTAATTCCTTAAATTTCACTCTACAAAGACATATTTTACAATTTTCTACACTCTAACTATGTTCGCATTGAATTAATAACTGTATGATCTACGAGTTTGGAGGCAATTTCCAACTAGTGGAGATGGTCACTAACACCGATTTAAATTCTAGAATTATTTTTTAGTTCGTGTTATTAGCAAACGGGTTCACGTGAAATATTATATACCACCGGCAATAGCAGTGAGATATAACTAGCTAAGGTGATACCTTAAGGTGCTCAATCTTAGTTATTGAATCTTCCTTGATAATTGCACATTATTGCTTGCTCGAAGTAATGAGCCTTCATATAAATCTATATCTGGGCTTTTACCGTTGAGAACTGCAGTACGTCTCATAAACAATGAATACTAACTGGATCATTGGCAACCCAATTTTTGTTTTTCTTTCGTCCAATTTGTTTTTTTAAATTGGTGTTCACTCGTTATTTTATTTTGTAACGACGGACTACATATTCGAAATTTACTTAAAAAATAAAAATATTGATATTTAAACAAACCCGCTAATAATTTGTTAATTTGTTTCGGTTCTGCCCTTTAAATTAAAATAAACATAAAAACATGTGTGGTAGAAGAGTCAATAAAATTTTAACATTTTGCTTTGTTGCGTCAACTCACAATATCAATTAACTTACACCACACATATCAATAAATACAAATTTTTGTCTACATAAATGATGAACATTTTTGTTGGTAAAGCTTAGACATAGTATTACATGAGATGAAATACAGTTTGTCAAATTTATGGAAAACCCTCGCAAACGACGTCCGCACTCAGTTTCCGGTGCACCAAGGGTTCTGGGAATCGTTTTCGACGTGAAATTTGGATTTAGCGCCCCAAAAAACGTCCACACAACGGTTTTCGATTTGTTTTTTGCAATCTTGTCACGAAAATTCGTCCACGTCCAGGTTCCGGTGCACGAGGTGTCCAGGGGGTGTTTGCCGATGCCATATTTGAATTCAGCAGCCCAAAAAAATCCGGGCGCCGAGTTTCTCTCCTTCCCCGCGTAAATTTTGGGAGAGTCCCACGGAGATGACGTTCATCAGCGATCCTGAGCTCCAGATCGGCTGTGGGTCAATTTGAACATCATAATCGTGATCAACGACCATGCATTTTTTTAATGCATTTTTGGCTGCAGCAATGCAATTTCCGGTTTGTTTTTGTTTTTTATGTGCCTGTTTGTAACGATGTCACAACTTGATGGCCTAAAAGGATCAACAGATCAAGAACGCCAGGTTTTCGCTTAACGGCAAATTCAATATAAAATAATAAAAATTAATAATTATATTTAATAAAACATTTTTAATTTTCGTATTTTATAAATTTTTCTTTACACATTTATTTATAAAATTTATTAATTATAATAAAATAAAATTACGACTTACTTATTTAAACAAATAAAACAAACTAAAATACTAATAATAATAATAATAGTAATATTTTACAATAAAATTAAATAAAAATTATAAACCTAAAAAATAAATATTGCAGTTATGCCCACACAAAATATAACCAAAGACAAATCATTTATTCTAATAGTTCTTCGCTTAGTAAAACAAAGTATTGTTGTAATCTATTTTGAAAATAATTCTGTTAGTCTCTTTTATAAGAATTATAATATTATTATTATTGTATAATTAATTAAAAAATAAGATAATTTTAAAACGTAAATTAACTGTAAATCTTTATTATTGTTTACCTTTTCGCTTATCTCCAATTCAAAGTTTTAATTATATTTAGTTTATGGAAGAATTTGATATGTTTCTAATATTTGGCAAATAAATTATTTTAAAATAATATTATTATTTTATTTAGCTATCTTGCAATTTGAATTGATTTTGATTTTTATGTTCACATTCGCTTAGATCCACATCATTACTTTTGATTTATTTACATATAATTAGATTAAAGTTTTAATCTAAAATCAAAGGAACAAAATAAAAAATGAATAAAATTTAATTTTATAATCTCATATTAATTCAAATAATGTAAATTTTAAATATTATGTAACAAAAATGAAAAATATTACAAATAAAGCAAATAAGTCAGAAATATAATAATTTATAGAAATTAAAATAATAACTGAATTAATTCTTTTGTCCCACATCAAGTATATTCTCTTGAATTGTGTTGTGTTATGTGAAAAGTTTAAAAAATAATTTATGCACTACCGAAAATGTAACACGGCTACATGTTTCTGACTTTTAAAAATTGGCAAGTGAGTCAATACGGTAATTTGTATATTATGTGTATGTTATGTTATGGCTATTGATATGACGTGATAAATGTCGATCAGAAATAAATGTTAACAGATTGTTACAAAAACAATTTAGATGTTTGAAAACATTTAATTTAGAAGCACGGAATTGTTGTTATTGGTAATTTTTGTTTTCAATTTATTTCTGTTTGTTTTGTTATTTTGTGTTTAACATTTTTTTATATTTTCTTTTATTTTATTGAATATAATCGAAATTTTTTTAACAAGTGAATTCTGTTAGGAAACTTATATCGCAATTGAGGTACAGGTATCAAACAGTCATAGGGTTATTTCAAACTCCAGTCTGTTAATGAAAACCCTGAACGAGCAAGAATATGTAAATGAACCCTTGATAAATGAGCATCGATGAATTAAAGTTTGAAAAAATACTTGGAATACATTGGAATTATAAAAACGATTATATCAGCTAATCAAAACTCCATTTTCACAAAATACCAGAAACAGTAAGGAATATGAAAAGGAATATCCAATTCATTTGGATTCGTCATCATCACGGAGGAAAAGGATTAGTTGGGATGAGCCAGTACCAGATTTTGTTATGTAAAATGTGGCAAGAACAACTAAAGAAACTTAAAAAATTGGTCAATTCTATTAATTGGATAAGTCACAATTGGTCACAATCTTTGACTTGATATTGATATATGAATGTCACTGATAAGGGAGTATATGTGGAGTACAATTAAACATAAATCCAACAAAATTGTAACTAAAATACAAAACCCTTATAATAGAGGGCAATTTATTTATATTTAACCGATATTACAAATGACTTAGGATTTCTAGGTTTTGAAAAAGAAAAGGTTTTTAACAATTACGTTTTATGTGTTTTTGTTATACACTAGAAGTGTTTTAATGTTTTACATATTAATTATCGATAATATTATGGCGTATGAACAGCCTAAAATAGTAGCAACTATATTATGCAAATTTTTATAACGAGAAAACTAAAGTATTAGGTTCACAAATGTTTTGAATTGCGAAGAATTAGTCTAAGTTTCAGTATTCTTCTGTGATAATGAGAACATGCTCAGCTGATAAACTAATATACATGCTTCGATTACAACAATTTGATTTAAATATAAAAAACATTCTTGTTACATAAAAATAAAGGTTTAGGTAAATAAATATTATTAACCGAACAACACAACACAAACTGGAAGATATGTTTTTCTAATTAATATAAAAAAACTACAAAAATGATTATATATTTTTTTTCTTTTATAGTTGACGTTTTAATTAAATCACTATATTTTTATAGTGAATTTATTATTATAATTATGTAATATATTCAGTACATAAATTCAATAATCATTATGATAATAATAATTTTACTATTTCCATTAATAGTTACATTACAATATATATGTTATTATATATTTAATTTTTGTTTGTTTATAATAATTTATTTTGAAAGTTTGTAATAGTTTAGTTTTAATTTTTTTTTTTTCATAAATAATTCTCTAATTGATTGTGTCTTTAAAAAAAATTAAACTTAAAACAATTAGTTTTGGACGTTTAATGATAATTAATTAGATTTTGGATTGTCTAGAACGGAAAATAACTTGATGGACGATCGTTTTGAAAATTTAGAATTTAAACACGATTTTTTTTAATTTTATTATAAAAATTTGACTAAAGTTTTGACTTAATTGTAATTTTTTTACTAAAAACAAAACACGAATAAATTTTTTGTAAGGCTTTTTTTTTGTAATGAAACTTGAGCAATTTGGGTTTGTTTATTTAAATTTTTTTGATTATATTACCAAAATTTCTTTAAGGAACCGAAAACCATACGTTGGATTATTGGATGTCATCTTCAGGCAAATGAGAATTGATTTTGGCAAATTTATGCTTTTAGGTCTATGAAATTATATATAAATTGAGAGATATTGGAAAAGGAACGATGTTATTTTGTGATTGTTTCGCATTATCGTTTGAAACTGTATTTTTGTATTGTATTTATTGTACTACATATATAATTTTTATAATATTTTAAAAAATTCATTTAATAATAAAATATTTGATATTTAAGATAAAAAAAATATCTTAGCTTATAATTTTCCTTCAGAACAAAAAAACTGATTCCCGACAGTCATATGCACAACGAATTTTTACTTTAAAACAAAAATTATCACTAGTCGTAAACTTTAACAAGTAGTTAGATATAAAATAAGCTTCAATTTAGTTTTTAAAAAAAAATCGCCATCTTTTGTTCAATTACACCGTTTTTTTCTTATGTTACACCGTTAAAAACTATTTCAAAAAAGTAATAGTGTACATTTTTAAAAACTTTGTTCTAATACCTATTCAACGACATTTCATTCATGAAAATCGATTGAGTAGTTTTTCTACAATCGCTCGTCAAAATGCACTCACATCACAAAATAACAAAAAATTGAGGGTCACCCTGTGAAGAACCCTGGTCGAAAAAAAATTCTAAGAGAACTTGTATTTTTTATTTATGAAAGACTATCTATAAACAAAAAATAATCAAAATTAAAAGGGGTCAAGTCAAAACGATGTTGAATCTTCGTGAAATTACTCATATGGTAACACTTTATGTCATTTATATTTTTTCTTGTTTTAATATAAAACTGTAACTCTGTCTTCTACTTTTAATAACCTTAAAACTGCTGCGTTTTATTTCTGAGTGCTTCTGCTAATTCTCCAACAGGTTATGGGCCCAGAGCACTGTTAAAGTTTTTAAAAGTCGCATAAGTGACCAATAAATATTTAAATAATTTTTGTGGTAAATGGTGATTGGGTTTTCGGTATGAAAACTTACCTGGAGCATGAAGAATTATGGGATTGTGTCACTGGTGTTGAAGTTGACAAAAAGAAAGATACAAAAGCTAGGACAAAAATTATTATGGCTGTAGAACCTACGATGTTCATGCTAAGAAGGTTGAAACAGCACCAGATGTTTGGAAGTGTCTTGAGAAATCTTATAGAGATGATGGTCGTACAAAAGTTGGTCTTTTCCGTAAATTAGTAACAACATCGCTGGAAAATTGTGGTTCGATGGAAATTTATGTGAACTCAATTATTACTACTGCACATCAAATGCATAATATTGGTATAGATATAAGCGAGGAATGGGTTGGAACGTTATTACTGGCTGGTTTGCCTTCAAAATTTAAACCGATGATCATGGGTATTGAGAGCTCGGGTGTTAAAATAACGGGAGACTCGATAAAATCTAAATTGTTACAAGATGTTGAGCTAGAAAATTTTGGAGAGCCGTCTTCGACTGCTTTATATAGTTCAAATAACCACACCAATAAAAAAAATCTTCGTCGTGGAATTCGACGCTATAATTGTCAAAAAGAAGGACATTATTCTAACAAATGTCCAGATAAAAAGAATGTGAAATCGAAAATTGGAGCTTTATATACATGCTGGTCTGTTAATGAAGTCAATAAGTCTGACTGGTACATCGATTCAGGTGCATATTCACATATAAAGTGATTACGTGACGTATTTTCTAATGTATCATCTAATCAAGTTTTAACCGCAAATAATATGTTAATGGAAGTGACTGGGCTGTATGGTTTCGATTAATTCTTCTAAATTCGATTTACGGCATAGACGTTTGGGTCATTTGAATGCGGGAAGTATGAAAATTTTGCGGGATGGATTGGCAACTGGTTTGTATTTTCCAAATAAACAATCATTGGAACCATGTGTGTTCAAGGAAAACAAACTAGACTTCTTTTTAAATCATCTACAACCAGAACAAGCAAGTGTTTGGAGTTAATTCATTCGGATTTGTGGGGTCCTATGCAAACAAATTCGCTTGGTGGTAGCAAGTATTTTTTGACGTTTGTTGATGATTTCAGCAGAAAAACATTTGTTTATATTTTACGGTCAAAAACTGAGGTAGTGGGCTGCTTTAAAAATTTTAAGGTTTTAGTTGAAAACCAAATGGAACAATATATTAAAACTCTCCGTACAAATAATGGTACTGAATATTGCAACGAAAAATTATTAAAATATTTAGCTGAGTGTGGTATAAAACATCAGACTACCGTTGCTTACACTCCAGAACAAAATGGCATCGCGGAACGAATGAACAGTCGTGGAAAACAAAATCGTGGAAAAAGCTCGTTGTATGATCTTGGATGTTGGTTTAAGTTTAGATTATTGGCCTGAAGCTGTTTCGACAGCTGTGTATTGAGAGTGGAGTGGAAAAAAAACAAAATTAGACTATTTGCGGGTGTTCGGTTCCCTTGGAACCGATTTTAAACATCTTCTGTGACAACCGTAGTGCATTGTGCTTAGCATCAAATAACACATATCATTCGAGATCTAAGCACATCGATATCAAGCATCATTTTATAAGAGAGCTTGTTGAGAAATCTGAAATCAAATTTCAACATGTAACTTCAAAAGAAATGGTAGCAGATATAATGACAAAGGCTGTTTTTAAGCCTGTCCATGAAGTCTGTTCATCAGGGATGGGTTTAATTAAGTACTAATAAAAACTAGTAGGGGTGTTGTAAATAAGAATTTATTTTGAATTATATAACGTACTTTATTATTTTATATATGGTAACACTTTATGTCATTTATTATTTATTCTTGTTTTAATATAAAACTGTAACTCTGTCTTGTACTTTTAATAACCATAAAACTGCTGCGTTTTATTTCTGAGTGCTTCGTCGATTCTCCAACAAAAATTATTAGTTTTCAAGTGAATATTTTCGAAAAAGAGTATAAGTGTGTTACAATAGTGAAAGTGAAAGCAAATATCGTAATAACTTGGTTTTGTCAATTTTAATAAAACAGTTAATACTAATGCTCAATTCTAAGTGTGAATTACAAAGGGATGAAACTAGAACTAAAAAACCGTAGAGAATTCAAATTTATATGAAAGAAGTCGGCATAATTATATACAAAGTTTGATTCTGTTCAGTCCAAAATAGAAGAAAAAATTAAAGCTTATACTAAAACGCCTAAATAATACGCGCAAAATGATATACATCGTAATAACCAAGACATAAAAGAATATTTTTTTGAAAAGTTAGCATTCAGAAATAATGCGCCTATCGTACATGAAGAAAAGATGGAATGGATAATGGATGGGTTTCTGTGCAAAGATTGTTCCTGTGCAAAGTAATTATAAAGTTGGCCGTTTTTCTAAATGAATTGAACAGGAGAAGTTTACAGTAAGATGTTTTAAGTGTAATGAATAGGGTCACGGGACATCAGCATGTTTAAAACCACAAAAAATTACTAATTACTCACTTTCAGACCAATGCTAATCATATTATTTCGTGTTTGGAGTGTGAAATGTTCATCAATGTACATCTAAACCAGAAGAAAAATCTCATAAAGTTGTGCATATAGAGACTGATAACAAATTTTTCAAAAAGCCGTTATCATACGATCCATTTCTATGTAGACCCAGGAAGTAGCTGCATTATACTTCGTCGAGACATGCAGATCAATAAAAAATAAATGGTATTGAAAATTGGAGGGTTAGAAAAATTGTCGGCTATTGTGGTGTTGGAGTAGATTCGGTTGGTGTAACAGCACTAGAAATAACGATCTTAGGCTTTAGCACATACACCAACGTGCTAAAGCTTAAACTTATGCAGTGTCAACTGTTGCTCAAACCGTACCCTTGGATATGTGTCCAATTGGATATGTTATTGATAACAAAAAACCGATGATCCAATAAAGTGAAAAAAGATCTCATCGTACCAAGTGGATTTTTAGGACATGTGGATGAGCAAATAAATTTTAAGGATAGTGAATAAATTATCATCGATTCGATGATGATTATAGCAGTTCTGTTGTTCCGGTGTATAATCGGAATACTTCCGGAAGAATAAGTTTAATGGAAACTTAGATAAGTTTTAAGTGAATCTCAGATATATTTAAGTGTGAAGATCAAATTGTATGATTATTATTATATATCTACAAAAGAAATAAGATTTAAATGTTTTTAAGAATAAATAACAGTTGAATTTGGTTTTGTTTAAAGAAAACTCAATAAAGCATTAAAACAGTTGAATATTCAAAAATAAAAGAAATTGTTTTTAAATTTTAAATTTATTAAACCCTAGACAAAGAAGGGTATAACATAAGTGACATTGATTTAGAGATTCATGAAGAATCATTACTTACTAGACGTCAATTATGCTTTCAGACTAATGCTAATCATATTATTTCTCTTAATTTAGATAATGTTAACGAGGAGGAGAAAACAACTGTTTCGGTGGATAACTCGGTGTTACTTAATATTTTAAACGATTGCAAAGATGAATTGCAACAAATATTCGACAGATCGGTAAAACTGATTTGGCAAACATAAAGATTGACCTGATCAATTCAGATAAAACTATATATTACCGTCCGTATAGACTTTCAATGGTTGAACGAGATAAAGTTAAAACTAGAGTCAACGATCTGATGGAAGCTGATATAATCAAGGAAAGTGCATTTGCAAGTCCCATCATGCTTCTGAAAAAAAATCAGGTGAGCTTAGGTTGTTTATTGACTTTAGAGCTTTAAATAAAAAACTGTAAGGGATCATTTTCCAATTTCGCGGATAGATGCTCAATTGGATCAATTAAATAATAAAGAATATTTTACTAGATTGGATCTATTTTCGAGATACTATCAGATTCCAGTAGACGGGTAGTTGTCACAAAACGGCATTCATTACACCCGATGGTCAGTACCAATTCAAAAGAAGTTGTCGAGTTTTCCAACATTGGCTGTTTATAGCCCAAAGGCTAAGATAGAAGTGCATAGAGATGCTAGTGAAATCGGCATAGGTGATAGACTATAGTATACAAATAGAACAAATTAATAGCATGAAATTGTTGGAGAGTGAACACGTGCATTATTTAATTACAGGTGAAATATGGTTGAACAACATTACAAGTTCCAAAAAGATAGTTTTCAAGTGAATATATTCGAAAACAGTAACAAAAAGTACAGAGAAAGAAAATCTAAAATGTGTTAAAATAGTGAAAATGAAAGTTGAAAGATGATGAAGGTACAGTGTATAAAATTTGTCAATAGATGGCGTGCTCAACTCGATTCTTATGTTATTGGTAACATTTTTATGAGAAAAGCGTGAGTACAAACACAGTCTTATGAAAAAATTGCTTAAATTCTTAAATATTGAACACAAAATTTCAACTGCATATCATCAATCCCTTGGAACAATCGAAAGAAATCCCCGTACCTTGAACGAATATTTTCGTACGTATGTTGGAACAAATAATAATTGGGATAAATACATTAGGGGAGAGTGTTCAACTGTAACACACCATAAACAGTGACACAGCCAAGATATTTCTTCGACGTTACTGTTTTTTCGGCTATTGTTACGACAATTATTTGTTCGTTCTCTTTTTTCTTTTTCAGTTTGAATTTAGATGTGATCAAAAGAAGACATGTTTGAGACATGTTCATGTATTTTTTTACAAACTAAATTTTTGCGTTTAATCGAGTTTCGAAAAAAATTAATAAATAAAACACATGAGCAACTATATTTATATAATTCAAACTTGCAATTTAATCATATTTATAAAATGTGCTATATTTGTACATTAATTATAAAAATAATTCGGATATGAAATAATAAGTGATCATAGTGCATACCTTACAATACCTTACCATACAATGACACAGTGTGTCAGTGTTTAACATATTTGTGTCAGTGTTTAAGATATGACAACTTAATTTAGATTGTTAAAGTAACACTTGTACTTTTATCTATATTAGTTTAGAAAACATGACTGAGCGCTTACCGAACGGAAAATTTTCTGAAAATATTATGAAGGAAGCAATTGATTTGGTTCAAAATGGAATGAGCATTCGGAAAGCAGCTTATCAAAAAGGACTAGCTTTCAAAACATTATCACGGTATGTCAAAAAATAAATAGATGATTGTGAGAAAAGGTTAGTACCGAATTATTCAGTGAATAAAATATTCAATACTGAAGAAGAAAAATCGTTGGTAGACTACATCGTAAACTCCTCAAAAATGTTTTATGGTTTGACGTTAATGAACGGCAGAAGATTAGCTTACGAAACTGCGGTTATAAACAACAAAAAAATACACAAAAATTGAATTGGAAATAAATTAGCTTAAAGAGAACGAATATGAGTTTCATGAATGGCAGCCGAATCTATAACTTGGACGAAACAAGTACGATGACCGTCCAGATTCGTCAAAAAGTATTGGCAGAAAAAGGAGCAAAACAAGTCAATAAAGTAACCAGTGCAGAGAGGGCCCATTTAGTAACAACATGTTGCATAATAAATGCAACAGGTCCATATTTACCTCCAGTTATGGTTTTTCCTAGAACCCATTTTAAAGAGCATATGCTGTCTGGTGCACTTGCTGGTACTTTAGGGTTAGCCGTTCCTTCAGGATGGATGAATTCACAACTTTTTGTTAAAGTAATTGAACATTTTATCAAGTATACGTCAAGCTCTACAGAAAATCCTGCGTTATTAATATTCGATAACCACGAGAGCCATTTAAGTGTGGAAGCACTAAATCTGGCGAAAGGAAACGGAGTTACTATTCTAACAATTCCACCACATTCCTCAAATAAATTACAACCGCAAGACGTTTGCTGTTTTAAACCGTTTAAAAAGGCCTACAATTCTTCTGTTGATTTATGGATGATGCAGAATCCTGGAAAAACGTTTTCTATTTACAATGTTGCGGCCAGTGTAGGGTATGTGTACGAAAAGGCACTAGCACCATCAAATATCATCTCATCTTTTAAGCATACTGGAATATATCCATACGACGCAACTGTTTTCTCTGAAACGGATTTTATGCCGAGTAATGTGAGACAGAGATGTTACTGCATCTGGCAATGTAAATATGAACCAAGGTAACACCCTACCCTTAGCTAATGATGACATTTACCAGTATCAATGGATGCAATTCCAATGCAGTTGAATACGAATTTATCGAAACATGACGTATTAGATAACATCGAATCGCCAAAAATTGGCTTTATTTCACCTGAGATGTTCAAAAAATATCCTAAAGCCTCAGATAGGAAGTAAACTAATAAACCGCGCAGACGGTGTAAAAGTATAATTGCCACTGATACTCCGGAAAAAAATGAAAAAGAGGAGCGGCACAGAGCGAAATTGACATCAAAAATCGTAAAACAAAAAAAAGCTCGCAAAACAGTAACAAAACAAATTAGTTATGAATCTGATGCCTCTGAAGAAATGGAAGTCGTATTGCAGGATACTGATGATGATTTAGATCCTATAGAGGAAAATTTCCCTGTATTCGATGAACATCCAGTTGCAAACGATTATGTGTTAGTAAAATTTAAAGTTTTCGGACAAGAAAAAAATTTATTTTACGTTGGCAAAGTTTTAAGTATTTCTGACAAAGAGGCTGTAGTAAGATTTTTCCGGCTATCTGGAACTCGATTCGTTGAACCTGATACAGAGGATATTGCAACTGTACACGTGACTGATATAAACATGGTTCTACCCAACCCTATTCTTCATGGTCATACAAGTAGGCAGAAAGCATCGCTTTCTTTTGAAATAGATTTAAGTTGTTTTGCTATTCGTTAATTGAAGCTCTTCTTACCCGTTTGAGAACGATATGTTCATTGAAAAATGGTGATAGAGGATAGTTGAAATATTATATTGAATTTTAATTTGAAATCTGTGTTGTGTATGTGCTACACAAAAGTATCTGTAATTTTTTTGTTTTGCCTTTTTATTATTCATTTTATAGAACCTACTTAATAAAGTGAATTTTTCTGTATTTTATCGCAAAATAGAAATAAAAATACATTTTTTTTTATAAATGGTTAATTTTGTTTATTATTAATGCATTACTATAGTACGTGTCACTCATTACAATATGTGTGTCACTATAAAACAATATCCGTGTCACTCTAAGACGCAGTGTGAAACAGTGACACATTAGGTAGAATTTTAGGAAAACTTATGAAGCACCACATAGATTTTAATTTATGGGCTTCATAAGTGAGAGATAGATTCGCGATACTTTAAGTAAATTTAGAGCCAATTTTTGTTGCTCTCAGGCGTTTTATTCCAAAGATACTACGAAATAAAAAATGTGTGTGTCACTGTCAGACATGTTCCCCTACATATTTTGCATTCTGCTACGATATCACTTCAAACAATAGCTACGAGATGAAACTTATACCATACGAATTAGTTTATGCAAAGGAAACGTCGTTAATTAATTTCTTTGCAGATGACATCATCGCTCCGGTTTATATAGAGGACTTCACAAAATCACAAAAAAAGCAAAGTACAAACTTTAAGTTGCACATAAAGAAGCAAAAACATTATTAGAAGTAGCCAAACTACGGTCGAAAGTAACTTATAACAAACAAAGTAAACTTCTTTTAGATTTTTCAATGAATGAAAAAGTTTTAATAACAAATGATGGAAGACATAAACTGGAAACAATAAATAAGGACCATATATTATTAAAAGTACAACAGATGTAAATGCTGAACTGTTAGAAATGGCCACTGGAAATAATAGTACACAAAAATAGAATTAGAATAATATAATATAAAATAATAATATTTAAAAGAAATAAATTCCTTCTGAATTTATTTTTTAGGAAGAATGGTGCAATTATCATTATTCCAAAATCTTAAATTAGGATGGTAGTTCGGATGGTTATACCAATGTTTATGTTATAGATTAAATTCTTATAAGTTTTTAAAATTATTATTATTATCATTATAATTGAATATATACTTAAAAGTGTTAACCTTAGCCATAAGATATATTTTCTTTGGATTTATCTTTTCTTTAGTAGGGTGATGTAATGGCCAACCCTGTTTTAGATATTATAGAGTATAATAAATGTATTTGTAATTTTATCACCCAAGTTTAGCTATAAATTTAATTATATTTTAAGTAAAGAATTCAGTAATAATGAACACAAGTTTGAGGTTGATCAAATATGGTCGGGGGTGCAGCGTCGGTGGTCCAGATCACGAATAGTCATAAATGAAAGTAGATTTTAAGGATAAAATACAAAGGAAATAAAGTTATAGGACAATTATAAGTGAAACTTGAATATAACGTTGGTAAATAAACAATTTCAGAGGATCAATCAAAGAGCAAAAAATGCTTTTGTATTAATATAAAGTCGAACGAATAGAATTTGAAACGTAAGTCAAATTCATTGTTTTAATTCTCTGATCTAGAAATTGTACCATAAACAAAACCAAGTCAATACTTTGTTCTTTTTGATAAATAATAAAAGTATCGAGAAATAATTCGATGAAAAGTTGGTTAACAATTTTGGTTACTACTTTAGGACGATTGGTAATTAATTTAACATAAATATTTAATAGCAATTATTTTGAAACTATCTCTTTCGTTTATTACTATATCACTCATATATTTAAATAAACGATAAAAACCCCTAATTTACACATTGCTTAGTTTCAATACACTAAGAAATCCTTAAAATTTAATTTTTCATTACGAATTTTTAAGTTATGAAAAATTTTTTACAACCATAAATTCTCAATTTGATATACTTAATTCAATAGTTTTACAAACTTTCTTATAAATATTTTTCATTAATTTTTTTTATAAGTTTTAAGTTTTATTCTTTATTTTAGTTTGTTTTTTTTTTAAATTTAATTGTTGTTTGTCTTTACTAATTTAATATTTTATATAATTTAATTTTACATATTTTTGTATAGTTATATTTTAATTCTTTAACAATTATCCTTTATTGCTCTTTGTGAATTGTGATTGTGTCGTATGATTTTCATTTAGTAATAATATAGTAGTAATAATACACAATTTTCATTCTAATACTTCTTTTCAGTTTTAATTTTTTAAATAATATTTATAGTTTATACGAAAATATATTTATTTTTTTATTTCTCATAAACCTAATAAAAAATTAAATAGTTTATTTTTGTTAACTATTAAAAGTAATAATTGAAGTTTAGATGTAGATAATAATTAAAATTTTAATGAGCTAAAAATAAAATTTAGATGGACGGTTTGATAGATTTATTGTGTTATAATAATTAAATTAAAATTTGAGTTACGTGTTTATTAATTTTTAGTTTTCTTCAGCTCTCTTTCTTATTTATATTAAGGACTAGCAGGACCCGGCGTGCTTTGCTACGCTTATAAACAAAGTTTGAGCGTATACAATTTGTTGACGTAATAGCAATAATTTCGAATAGTAGTAAAAGTAGTAAATGATTCGTGGTTATTTATTTTTTTTATACTTTTTGTTGTTGTTTTCTGTAAGAAGTTAAAAATATCATTTTTTTGTTATTGAATGGAAATACAGTTTTTTCAATAAAAATTTGAACGGTAATTTTTTACAAATTTTTTTATCATTTTCAATTAAATCACAAGATATAATATGTATAATGAAAAATAGATAGAATTTCTAAACATTTATAGAAAACTCGATATTTCATCGATTTGCTTTTTCAAATTCAAGATAGTTATAAGTTTATTGGTTGATTGATTATATCGATAGTTAATTATTTTATCATTCGATAAAATATGATGTTGATATCTATACATGATATCAACAATTCAGTTTTCATTAATCAAAAAATAAAAAATCATTTCTATCATTTCTAATTACTACTACTACGAAATTATTGCTATTACGTCAACAAATTGTATACTGAGTTGAATTTTTAAGTGAACAGATGTAGTGAGTTATTAAACTAAGAATACTAACATTAGTATTGGATTAAGATAGTTTTATTTTTTTTATAAATTTCGTATGAAAAATAATACAAAAAAAAAATTAATCACTAGAAAATAAGAAAAAAAGAAAATCTGTTAAACTAGTTTTGAGGCATCCTACCAAAAGTACCTCGTTTGGGAATCTATAAAAAAAGGAATAGTTGTATTTTATTATTTACGTCTTTTTTTTAACGTATTGGATACATATTGAAAAGCTGCAGTATAAATTATAGACAGCGTCGAGAGCACCACCATCCAAATTGTTTTTAGAGTCACCTGTATTATTTATTGTTATACTAATATGCCGACATGGTCGAGATATTTTGGGGTTTCGTGATGATTGTCTAGAATATGAGGGGAATCCATTAACGAAGATAGTTTTGTGTGTGTGACATTCAGCAATGGGCTAGTCAGGGAAATACCCTTGATGGCAAGGGTCTTCAACCCTCTACCGGCACCTTTTCTTTTTATGTTTCAAAGTAATAGCTTCCGCTATTCCAAGCTTTTACAAGTTGGCAGCAATCAGTTCTATGAAGACAAAATTAACACTGTTTTTAAAACTTCAAATTCGTCAGCATAAAAAAGTCCTATCTAGACGGGCTTAAACGTTACACTCTAATGTTTTTGAAAGCACGAAGAACATTTACAGACGAAGTTGTTCTATTTTAAACTCACTAACCGTCATATTTATTCTCATTAATGTATCTTATGCAATACCGACAATATGTTAATTATTACCCAAGAAACCCGCTTTGTTTCCGTATAACAGCAATTTTCGTAAAAACTCACCATCAATAAAAATGCAATGTAACCATAATTCAGAATTTAACATTTATTTGTCTTCGCTAACTCTCACACAGTTCAAATGAAAACTTTAAATTATGCTTAACAACTAGCTACCTTTATCTTAGCTATAATTTGAATTTAAAGATTAGGTTTAATTTCAGTTTGATTATTGTTTCTAATTTTTCTAATTTGATTTCTCTGTTTCTAATTTTTTGGGGTGTCACTTAACATGGTATTGATATTTTATTATCTGTGGCTGTCCGTTCTTCCTTATCTACTGGGTTTTGTGAAGGATTTTTTAGCGACGGACCGCGGAAAACCGCGGGCGAATCTTACCAAAAAGCCTATCTAATATGACTAGCTATTGTTAAGCACAATCGATTTAAAACTTTAACCTTGAAAGAAACTTGCACTCCTTAAAACGTACCAATTAATTCAAAATAAAATTCAATATCCAACCAACATACATATATATTTTTTAGAATTCTTCACATATAAAAATATGTATATGCCCTTAGCCCTTAAGATCAACTGTTTGTTCCATTAACTTAAAATATAAAATTCAATTTAACCGAAACTGATAAAAAGCAAATATGCAACTTCAATAAAAACTCCCAATGAAGTTTTTTAAATTTACGTGAAACCCAAAACATATTACCTACAAATAAAATTTCAAAAATCTATTATTATAATTCAGTTAACTCTAACATGAAGAGTCTAGTAATTATTTACTTTCAATAATTAACAATAAATATAATTTTTTGTATCGTCTTAATTAAATTAGTAATTAAATTTTATGTATACATATTTTTTTTCTCACCTAATTATTTCTTTTTAAAAATATTTATTATTTAACGTAAATAAAAATAATTATTATTGTATTTTTGTTTGTTTACTATAAATTTTTGGCAAATATAATTAAAAATTAGAAAACAAATATTATTTAGGGTTAAATTTTATAACAATAAAAACAATATATCAATTTTATTCTTTTTGATTATTCGCTTGATTTAGTTTATCAAAGAGTAATAATTTTGACCGTACAGCACCTTCACATATCATCAACCTTTGTTGTGATGACTTTTTATCTAATTTCATGCAAAATTCTTCATAATCACTTAATGCTGTCCGATTTTTTATTTCATGAAATTTATGATGGTTAAAATTTCGTTTATCGCCGCCAAAATGATAATCAACAAAACAATCCGAGAAATTAGTGTTATTTAAATTATGACGATTATGATGGTAATGATGATGTGATGATGTTGACGTTGATGAATTTGTTGATGATGACGATGAAGGAGTTGCCGTTGTTGAGGTTGCTGTTTTAAATGTATCAGGTACGGTGAATTGTTTAAACGTTTGGCCTTGTCTTTCAAAGTATTCAACAATTTTTGCTATCTGTGCTGATGCTGAACGTGTATTTGGGATAGTTGCATAAGAACGATCATCCCACAATAATGAATCACTTCCAGCTAAACTACTTATATCATCTGAACTATCTGTATAAATAGAAGATGCTCGATTTTTTTTACAATAAAGAAGTTGATTTGAAAATTGACTTTTTTGAATAAAATTATTTATTTCCGAATCAAGCGCTAATCGATTTATTAAATCAATTGAACGAGAGTCTATATCAATATTACTTAAGATATTATGCCGACAACGACGTCTTGATGATTCGGATAATTCTAAATCATCTAAACTACGAAGAGAACTAACGGGCGTTGATCCAATTGTTGTTGGATCATCCATAACTAAAACTCCAGTTGAATCAGTTAATGTTTGATTTGAAATTTTATCAAAACAACAACATGTTCGTTTGTATGATGAAAAATCTTCATTTAAACAAGAAAAAAATCCACTTTCTGTTGAGCCGCGACGGTTTAATAATTTACGATTATTTTCCTCACAACAAACCGTTTCGTTTGAATTATTTTTCACTTTCTCATTCGTATGATTATCACTTATATTATTATTATCATTCTCACTTTTGCCATTTTTAAAAAGCGGATGACTGAACAAAGAATTCACTTTATACTTTTTTATTGTTCCAGTACTTTTTTGTAAATCTAGTTCTAACGTTTTACTCATTTGAAATTGTTCTAAATTATTTTTTATTTGATGATTACCATCTTTGGTACCTTTGTTTAAATCTAATTTGTATTCTTTACGACGTTCTCCTGGAGAATTTGGTAAACTTTTCGGTTGTATTTCTCCGTTTGCAGATATTAACTTTTCATTAGACAATTGTCTTAAAAGTGGCGATGACATCTCAAAACATGAACTAAACAAATCACCAACACCGGTTGTATATGTTCCTGGGTTGGCACCTAATAATTTTTTAACACCTTTTAACTGTGCTAAAGCTGTAAATGGATTTGATTTTGTTTGATCAACTCTTGGTTTATATTGAGGATCTTTCAAAAACATAGTTTCTGCAACTTTTCTTAAGGTCATGTTCGAACAAATTGGTGACCCGGGATCAAAAACATCAGTAATCTTACTGTTTGTTCGATTTAATATATGACAACGAGCCTTATCACTTGGTGTGGTGTGTTGTGGAAATATAACATTTTCGCTTAATGATCGTCTATGTTGTAATGGTGGATGATCGTTCCCATCACATTTATGTCGAAGCTTAACTATGGTCTCATTCTCTTCTTCACTTGATCCGGATGTTAATACATAATTGGCATCGATTGAATTTCTTTTATTATTATTTTGGAAGATTTGATTATTATTATTATTAGTACTATTATTTGAAAAATTTAAACTATGATTTGTTTTTAAATCAATATTTTCAGTCGATACTTTATCTGATAAAATTGATAACTTTTTTACAAGCTCACTAAAGGTTGGACGACTTTTGGCATCATACTATGAAATGGAAAAATAATGCATAAATATTTGAATGCGACTGATTAAATTAATACTTACAGTGCAACTATAAAAACATAGTCTTAAAAATGCAGGTGGTGTGTCGAGCGGACATAAATCAACAAATGCTAAATAATCTAAACCAAAGGAATCAGTTCGGGGGAGGATATCTGGATCAGCATCGATCTGTAAAAACATTTGAAGCAATAACTCATAAAATGTAAGAGTGATGCAAATCGTTTACGAACCCTTGCAATCAGTTCACACAAAATAATTCCAAAAGAAAATATATCACTAGTTTGATCATACCACAAACCATTTAAACATTCAGGACTCATCCAATATGGAGAACCAACTGTGTCTAACCGATTTTTACCACATTTTCTAGGTATAGTTGTTGCTAATCCAAAATCACCAACAACAGCTTCTAATTGCCTATCACACGACAATCTAATTAGAACATTCTAAAATGAAATTCGAAAATTGTTATTATTAATTTTGGCCAATTTCATTGCATATTACCTTGCTTGTAAGATCACGATGAAATACTCCGTAATCATGAACATATTGCATTCCTTTGGCTATTCCTAAGGCCAGTCTTATTTTTATTAAAGGCGGAAGAATTTCATTTTGGTTTTGTACCAACTGCTCTAGTGAACCACCATTTATGTATTCTGTTAACGCATGTAGCTGCCCTTCATGTACACATACACCCATAAACCTAGAAAAAAAGAAACAAGTATTAGACAATATTGTAGCAATACATATCTGTGTAAAGAGCTATAAATATTGTCCAATTGGAATATAACACAGTTGTGTTTGTCCACAGTGAAGTTTTCCTTTTTACCTTTAATTTTTTGGAATTATTATTTTTCTCCGGTTAACCTAAATAAATATTTAGCGGTGTTTGCATTGTTAAAGCATATATTTTTTTTCTATATTTTTGTGGAGTGCCGGAGGGCCGTAAAATGTACATTTCACTTGCGACGACACAAGAAGACACTTTTCAAAATGAACACATACGCAACAAGTGGTGACAGCATCTAGAAAAATGCAATTGCAACGCAGGCACAAGTACCTGAGGGACTCTAAAGGCAAATTATTTAACGGTTAACCATTAAACACAAAGCTCAAAACAAGCAGCGTTGTAATATAATTCAATGGGATTCCGATGGCTAATAACAATAAGTGTGGCAAACAAATTTAACAGAAACAGAATCACTTTAAAAAGAATTTACACGCTAGCTCAAGACGATTCTATCCCGTCTGTACGATCTTCTTTAACGATCTCGTTCAACCATTGATCGTTGATTTCATTTTTTATAAGATTTTTACCAATTCTGGTTGCCAATAATCTAGCTATAGTGGCATCCTTCTTGATCATGTGATGAACTGTTTTCCTCAATGATCTACACCCGTAGATCAAAAATTAAAAAAAAATACAAATCACTAAAAACTGATCCTGTTATATGTTATATGGAACATGAATGTTATAAACAAAACTAAATTGTAGTTTAACATCATTGGTTGCAATATAGACCTAACTGACTGGTTCTCTGTTCCTTTTATTAAAAGTCAACTTCGTTTACAATTGTTTAAAGTGAATTGATATTTGGTTCACATATCAAAACTCACACATTTTTATTGTGATTTGATCGAAATTATACAAATTTATTATACTTAAACTTAGTTTAACTATCAAATAACCGTTTTTTTTAGAAAAACAATAATGACAACCAAAAATACACAACAAAGTCTAGTTTTCTTTCAATATTAATCTCTTAAAATAATTCTCAATCATAATACTTTATTCGTGACCATTATTACAGATCAATTAATCTACACCACGATCAAGCGCAAACAATAAAAACGCATATACCACTAATTCGTGGTTTATAAAAATAACTATAATTCATAAACGTGACTTATTGCATTTAATTATTTGCTTATGCTTTTATTGTAAAAATTGCAAAATTACAGAATACAAAGAAGGTGTAATGACTTTAAATATCAGTGTAAACATGTTGCCATAAAACTGTTAACATCACACTTTTATCAAAATTACAAATCAAATTATTAGAGAAAAATTAATTATAACAGAACTTCAATGGAACTACGACTGGGAATAATATTTATATTACATATTCAAAGCATGTTCTAGAAATAGTCATAATATCATAATAAAAATCAATAAATAATTAATAGATATTGTAAAAATTGGAAATTGCGAAGTTATAAAAAATAATATAACAGCTGATTTCTTACAATCAATTGTTTATCAAAATAATCGGTTTAAATTAAACATTAACAAGTGTAACCAGTAAACTATCTTTACTTTAAGTTTACAAATAAGCAATATAAGTATTTATAGAAATAGCATTTATTTCATAGCCTGCAAAACACTTGAAAGGTAAAACATTAAATAATGATGATGGCTAAAGAGAGCACTCGGTAAATTTAGTTGCCATAAAGATGAATAAAAATCAGACAATATTAAAACTATAATTGTATATGATTGACTATAGTGTTCATTCTTTGGTTCAAGCAGAATGACAAAAATCAAGCGGCATGACCTGCAAAACCGAAATTGCTTTCTCACTGAACTGTGTCAAGACTTCATCTGTATTACAGATATAATATAAAAATAAAAATATAAATATAAATTCTTTCATTGATGATGGATATTTATATCCGAAACGCGTCTGAAATTTATATTTTTAATAAAAGTTGTTAAAAATTATATTACTTTTAATTATTAAATTTAATAATTGATTAAATATAATATATTATATGGTTTTTTAATACAAGGTTGTACACTTGTTCAGTAATGGTCCATTACTGGCGCCCTGTAATACAACAATGGCCGAGTACTTGCAACCATAACTCATAGTACTGGCAACCATGACTGGGCCATTAACATATAATTTTACTGGATGATCGATTCGGACAATAAATGGCTGCCATTCATTAACCAGAGAAAAAAATAGCAATGACCCAAGGTTACTGATGACGAGTATTGCTACAATGGCCGAGTGTACTGGCAACCAAAACTGGGCCATTAAACAATATAAAATAAAATAAAATAAAATAAAAATGTCTAATGGGGAATGCGGCCCATACACGATCAATCAAGAATATGTCAATCTTGAATGATGTTTAAAATTTCATCAGTCATAAAATTTAACTGTCACTCATTATTATGCACATACACAGTCAGTCATGAATATCAATCACGTTGATTGTCATTCAAAACTGACCGTGCTTGTTTCCTATAATACAAAAAAAAATTAAAACTTATACCAACCATAACATTATTACCATTGACTTACAGCCGAGAAGCGATCACTAAACTATAAAATTTAACTTATTTTTTTAATTTATTTAAACTATATATTTCTTAAATGGATTTTACTCTAGTAAAGTTTAGCCAAATAACATTGACCAGCCGATGAATGTTTCAGTACTGGCCTAATAACAATAGCCAATTATTGTTATAACCATTATCGGGCGATTGCTTTGTCATTTAATGTAAACCGTACAGGCTATTTTCTATAAGTCGTTGATCGGCCGATTCACGGTTTCAGTAATGGCTCAATAACAATACATAAGTACTGTTAACTATTCATGGCACAGTGTTTGAACATTCCAAGTTACAGATGTAAAGGTAATATTATCAACGGTAAAATTACCGTTAAAATTGATAATATTACGTAATTTTACCATGGCTTGGTAATATTGGTATAATTGCAATAAAATTCAACAATGACGCTGAGTTTTGTTGGTCATTGGAAATTGATGGTGGAAAAATTTTCACCTTTGAAATTTCTTGTCAAGATTGTTACCTCTGTTCGACGTTGCTCTTTTAATATATTTAAATTCAAGCTTCGTGCCGGTCCAAAGCTTTGGCTGGATAATGTTTCGCAACATGAAGCATGATTTGCACGAATATTTTTACTTGCGGCACATGGGGTTTCATCTCTAGCAGAACAAGTGTATTCGAAAAATTTTGTTGAATACTAATCGCTTTATTTGCTTTCACAATAGTGTCGACGGACTATATTAGTGCTTCGCTTTGAGTGTTAAACTTATAATTGTGATTCTTAAAATTGGTTAAATATTCGGAACTAAATTTCTACCAATCCTTTTTACGTCACCAAATTGCAGAAGTTATAAGTAGTGTAGCGCTTCATGAGGTTAGAGAAAACGGCACATTTCCGTTTCCGATTCCCAGCAATTGATGTGGGAATATCGGAGGTGATCGAAAGTTTTTCAACTGGACACGTATATTTTCTTGTTATTTTTACGTCTTTAAGTGTCCATCTAAGTATTTATTTTGTCTGCTGGATTTTATAGATAATATCATGCAAGTAATATTAATGGGTTCTCAAGGACCCTGATATTTTTCGCAAATTACTATGAGCGATCAAAGGCCTCCACCAGTTTTGTGTACGCCATTCATCCGAAACAATAAGCTTACATATCTGGTAATACTTTTCTCATGTCACATGCTTTGGAAATGTTGCACGTGAAAGTTTCAATGAACTAAATGTTCAATCTCAAAACTAGGAAGTTTTTATCATTTTCGCCCGGCGAATATAATGAAAAGATTTTCCTGCCCTGTTACTGACAGTTTGCATTATTTGGTCGTAAAAGCAATTTTGATTCCGCATATGAAAAAACGATCACTCGAGTTGAAATTTTATTTTACAATGAACGAAGCAACAGCAGATTGATGGCATTCTCAAATTGAGAACTTGCAACGCAATGAATCATAAATTATTCAAGGACATATTTAAATTTTGCGTATCTCAATTAAAATACTTGGCATTTGTGCTTTTATGTTTCCCTCTCTCTTGAAATGAAAAAATGAACGAATTTTGAATGACTTATTTCACGTATACTTAATGCATACATACTGATACCAGTGTCAGGCGTTCTTCAAAAATTAAAAGTCTTGACATACAATGCAAAAATGTGACATCTGTAACACTGTTGATGATTACAATTTTTAGAAAGACGTTGAGCCGAGCATATTTTCCAACAAGATGTGAAGAAAGTAGCATTCATCTATATGCGGATGCAGTGCATGCACATGTGCAGTCTCTTTGAATTATTTGTTTACACGAGTTTCTAAATTATTTTATCCTCCCATTTCAGGTGTAATACATATAAACATGATACATATAAACAAACGCATACAGTTGTATTCTTGCAGACGTGTCATTTTGACATAACATGGAGAAAGCAGGATTCAAGCTCTTTGTCGCTCTTTTGCAACTGTGAAGCAAAGTTGACTTTAAAGTAATACGTTAGATTATGTAAAATAATTGTAGGTAATATATGAGATTTTGAAGCTGAAATTTGCCTGTTGTCGATTATGTTCAATAAATATTTGTTTTGTTAATTATTGTTGGACATTTGAGGAAACGCGTTTTTGAACAGAAACCAAAAAGAGGCAGGATGAAAACAGGTGCAATGATCCAAACTTGACAACAATACTTTAAACAGTGAATCTAGGCCTTATAAATGTGGAGTAATTGATACGAAGTGAAATATTTTTTAAATCTATGGAGGAGGTCGAGTTTTCTTAATGTGTTCTTTGCAATCGCCATTAAATGATTGTTCAAGAAAAAGTTATTGAAAATTGTGATTCTCAATAAACGAATGCTTTTATATTTGTGTATCTTTTCGTCACACATACTAATTGAAATATCGTTGCGGAACTCGATCTTCGATCTGGAAAATTATCAATAGCTGTGTTTTGATGGCATTAAAACTGAACAAATCTTTCAACAAATCTTTACAAAGCAAAAATAGAGTGACACCTCTATTAGGAAGTGGTGTACATCAGTTTTAATTAATTTGGACTCAGAAGACTATCCATCTATTTAAATCGTCCGAACGTTCCTTTTTAAAACGGGCTTAAAATTACCTAACCTGTGGCAAATACCAGCGATTTATAAGGTTTGAAGAAAATTTTGGTTAGAGTGAGCTTAAGATTTTTTTTAAATGTTTTTGTTGGTGTTTATTTCCTAAAGGCTAAATTTTATGTATTTCTCTAGGAGTTTTCTAAACAGTCTAGTTTGAAGCAAAGCGTTACGCAAACAAAGTAGCATTTCGTGGGCGATCAGTGACATTTAAATCACTGTCAATAATAGGAGGGATAGAAGATTTGGTGTCAGAATGTAAAGAATTCATGGCACTGTAAAAACATTTGAAAGAAAATGACATAGTCGAAAGTTATATCACCTTCGCTAAATGAATTTCTCCTTTTTTGTTTTCGATTATCTGGTTTGATATTTTGTTCGATTTTAACCAACAATTTATGGGATTTTTGTTATAAAACCAAATAATTAAATGCCCTACGTTTGATTCTATGACTCAAAAGATGACTTTTGGCAAAAAATATTTTTGGTGAGGTTTCATAATTGACAAAAGGGAACGAATTTATTAATTCTGAATTAAATGGTTTCAATAATGTTTTAAGCTGGCAAGACCCGTATCACAACGCCAACACACCATGATCCCTGAGGGATCAAAAATAACTTGACAGAATGCCACACTTTGTAATAAATTATAATTATAGTAATATTCCTAAAAGTTGGTTGCCCATAGACTTCCTATGCGAGCGACATACACACAAAACAAAACGTTTATGTCACAAAAAATACGCTTACATAAGAACATTGTTAAACCAACTACGCTAATACTATCATGTTTAAAAGTTACATGTTTAAACCATGACGATATTTCAAATTACATTTAATCGTGTAATCTTATAAAATTATCATACAGATAAAAAAAATTGAAATTAAACAGTCTTAAACGTTTAACAGGTCAGTTCATAAAAATTTGAATTGTTGTAATTATTATATAGATAATTTAAATTAATTCTTGAAATCATGTTTAGCTATATGATTATTTTTTAAATGAAATATCAAACGTGAAGAATTTAAATCTTTGGACGTGTATGTGATAAAAACGTCTGCAAGGCTAATATTTTACAGCTAACTTTACATTAAGTTCAAGCTTATGGCCTGAAAGCAAACTCACCACCAAGGGTTCGTTGATACGGATATAGCCTCTGTGAGCTAGTTATAATTGTACTTATTACCCTTTTTAAGGGTTGCTAAAAAAAAGATTCAATAAATATTTTTTAAATGGAAATCAAAATATTAAAATTGGTCTAATTTCCAATTGCCACGTCTACATTGTAAATCTTTGTTTGAATAAAATGGTTCGTTAAACATCTTTCATTTTTTTTTTCACAGCAATTTTTACTTTTGCTTAATAATTATAGTAGCATAAAACTGATGAATAAAAATTACAATTGCTTCATTATTGATCAAATTTTAAAATTTGTTAGAATTATGTAAGAAAAACAATCAATAAGGCTACACCTAGCTACTTTACACGCTTTTAAAAAATTATGCGTTTGTTACCAATTGAAGGAAAGGTGAACCTGTTTATAGTTTCATTTTTTTAATAATCACAAATAGTTGCGTTTCAGAAACATTGATCGTTAGATCATTATTTAAATATACCTGCCTTTGATACATAATTAAAAGCTATACAAGTCACGAAGATTCTGGAGTGCTTATACCTTCTGTAAGATATAAGCACAGCTGTATTCTTATTTAACATACCTATCAAGACCTGGAGATATTTAAGCGTCAGAGGAGTTGATAGCTTGGTACTGGGTTCAATTATATAAGCTATCGAAAAGTTTCTTAAGTTCTGCTTAGAAGTCTGTTCGTCCTTTGTGTAAATGTTTCTGGTGTTATCCCGCCAAAACGTTGCATGCGCTCCATGCTACCTTGGAGGAAGAACTTTTAAAAAATTGAGCTGGTCAACAGTCTGGTATATACATTGGATCTTACAAATTTAGTGCACCCAATTCATCTGCCATGGATTTTGGCAGGTGGAAACCCTCGTTCAAATCTTTTTTTGTAAATTAAATAAAAATATTAAAATATATATTAAATAAAAATTATTTGGAAAAAACATAAATTGATTAAAACCACAAATAATTCATAGGTTTTAGAAAAAAACGATATATGTTTTACAAAAAAATTTACATATGCACAAAATTTATATATTGTATATGCTAGGGATTGCAATCCCGGGATTGCACATATTCGCAAATGATTCGCATATTATATTAATTCCCAGCATGAAGTTTGATACTTTACATCGTAACGAAGCATAGATGATTTCTTTTAAAAACAATAAGAAATGAAAAGGGGTTTGATTTCAACTTCATATAGTCAAGTACAACTTTTCGATAAAAATAACTAAAAAGTTTTTCAAATTCAAAGAGTATTTCAATGTCACAAATTTCTAGATACAAAACATGATGAATCAAATAAATTGGTTAATGATATCAAAAATCAATGTTTACATCTATCTTATCAATAACAATAATCAAACATTCCAATGATAGAATTGAAACCCTACAACAATCAAGAACTCTAGTTTGATTGTAATAAACTTTGCAATGCAAGTTGTTGACAAATCACAATTTTAACAATTCAAATATCATCAATGCCAGATAAGAAAGATTACAAGGTTTTGGTAATCAATTTTATTAAATTCTTTATTAGGATCAAGCATAACAAATGAGCACAAATGGAGACATTGAATTAAACTATCGATGATTAATTGAATTTTGATTAATTATTATTTAAATTTTGATAATTGCAACATAAGATTTAAATGACCGGTTATGAATTATTTTTGGAATATCCTCAATTAAACATACAATCGAAATACGACTAAAGATAATTTTAATCCAACTTCTTTGTGCAATCTTTTTCGTTTTGAATATATAGCAGTTGTTAAATGTTTTTTTGCGAAAATATTTATATTTTAAAAAACAATTTATCTATTATTGCCAAAATTGCAACAAAATTATCATACGCGTAAAGACTTCATTGATAAGAAAATTTTTATTGCTTCATAACAGCAACAGTTAAGATTTTTTTTAAACGTTGATTGATTTTAAAAATTTGTTTATCCTTCCAGCACTATTGGTTTATTTTTGTTTTTCTTACAGCCATAATTGTGTGCGTTATTAGTCTCAATAGAATAGAATAGAATAGAATAGATAGAATAGAAAATTTCATTCTGTTGCGCGAATGTTGCGGAATACAATAAAGCAATTTATTTGATGGTTTTGAATTCTGAAATAATATTTTTGATTGTATTTTGCAAATAATTTGATTGTATTTTACTAAAAAAATCAACAAAAACATTTTCACTCTGATTATATAAAAAACACAAAAATCAGTAACCCGACATGAAAAAAAGACAAACCAAATATATTAAAAAGATTTTCTTATATCACTAAAATTAATTATTCAAAGTGCCCGTTTGATTTTTTTGTACACGTATTTTAGTTAGAAATACATACATTTAAATTCATCAATTTAATATTACGAAAACGAAACTATTATTTGATAAAATTTTAGAAAAAATAAACAATTTTTAGCAGTTTTTCTCTAATTTTATATTATTATTATCATTAAATAAATGTAGTTTCGCTCCGTTTTTTATTCGTAATATGCTAAGGCGTTTTACGACATGTGCACGATATGATCTGCATAGCATGTGCTATGCACAATTTTGTGCACGGGTATTTTGTATCACACACAATTAATGCACATTTCATGCATTTTGTTCAAAATTGTTTTGCAAGATTAAAAACGGGTAAAATAAATAAACTAAATAAATTAACCATTTTGGTTGACTTTCGGTTAATTGTAAAACCGATGTGTTGATGGTGATTAATGTTTTGCTTAAAATTAACCCTCTGTATTGGCAAATCACCTATTTTAATGGTTTAAGAGATATTTATTACAATTATAAATTTAAAAAAGTCCCAGCGGCAGGTATAACCGCAAGAAATAGGTAGATTTCGAATCGGATTTATCAGATTACTGTAAAAAAAACACTAATTAAAATCAGAGATATTAAACAAACTTTAAAAATAAACATTGTTTTATACAGTTTTTGGGTTTTAGCTCCTTAACCTGTACCCCGATATGGCAAATTGTCGAACTTATTCAAGAGACTGTTTGCCGCAACATACCCAGAAAATATTTTTGGCGTAGGTAAAAAATTGCGACCGTGAGAGTGCCGCTAATGCCGTTGTACTTCACACAGTTTATTGCAGATAGCTAAAGAATTTTATTGCAGATGACTGGCTTTTCAAAAAATGATAGAAATAAGTTCAAATAATTAATATTTATAAATTTTGTTTACAGGTTTCAATTCCCTAAAAAAATTCTTTGTGGTAAAAAAACCACGATGGCTTTTTTTTTATATCAAAAGAACACGTGCTGCAAAATCACCGAAGTTGATTTTTTGAAAAATTCGTAGGTTTTTTCAAATATCTCATAAAATATGCAGATGTCAAAAAAATCATAGAATCATTTTTGTAAGAAATTTAATTCACTACAAAAATGGTTTATGTCATTTTTTCCCTAAAACGTATAGTTCTCATGATATTTTGAAAATGAACTTGTAAGTTTTCGTAATTTATAAAAAACATAAAAAATAAAGATGACGAAAAAATCCTAATTTTCTTCTTACGGTATAGAATAAAATGCATAAAAAAAATAATCGTGACAAAAAAATCAAAATTAGTACTTTTTCGTAAAATTTCCATCATTTGGTTTTACGTGTTTCGAAGAATTTCAAGTTTTATTTCAAAATATCATCAAAAATATAGGGTTTAGGAAAAAATGACATGAGCCTTTTTGGTAGAGAATTAAATTTCCTACAAAAATGATTATATGATTTTTTTGACATTTGCATATTTTTTGAGATATTACGATTTTATCCAAAAATCAACTTCGATAATTTTGCGGATTGATTTAATTTTGATTTTTTTTTTATTTAAAAAAAAAAGTAATGCCGTTGTGGTTTTTTGACCACAAATAATTTTTTTTGGGGGCATCTCGGAAAATTTAATTTTTAACGACCAGTCTAATATATAGTGAAATTCACTTATAACGCCCTCGGTTATAACGACATTTCGCCTATAGCGCCATAAAATCTATATAATTTTTTTTGTTTTTCCGTCTCCACTTATCATATATAGTCGTTTGACACCAAAATTTTTCCGAAATTCCGAGATGACGGACATTGGAAATAGGTAGATTTTTATATGAAATCTACCTAAACTGTTACTGCAATCATCTAATTATCCTGATAGTGATCGAACCAAATAAAATGTGTTATGTAAGAGGAATTACAATATGTGTCACAAAAACCCATAAAAACCTTTTAAGACCAAGGTCCCACGATTGAGATGTTAATGACCTTGCTCGGAGTTGTTGTAGTCATATAGTCGAACAAAAATTACTCATTTCCGTTTTCCAATTTAAATATAAAACTGAGATGATAATTAAACTGACACTTCCATGATAATTGACATTTTTTTCATTCTAAATAATTAAACGCAACCAAACTCGAAGTAGCCCAAATGTGCACCAATTGTGACTTTAATTTATTGATTAGCGCACACTTATCTGTTCAAGAATTAAAAAAGCAGTTGTCGCAGGGATCTCTATGAAAATTGAAGTCTTTATACACAAAAACATTAACTTTGAGAGAAAAAAATTACTCTGACATCATTTTCGCTGAAAAAGTTTCTTGAATTGACAAGCACTATAACACCATTATAACTCAATCAATAATATAAATAGTTTTATACTTATTGATCAGAAAGCTGCAATTTTTTGTAGAGGAGAACTTCAATTTCACTTTCAATTTTGTTTTAACAGTTTTACTGTTAATATTTTTTACGATTGATATTTTTTATTTTCGCGATTTTTTAACTGCACAATATAATTCAAAATTATAAATACAACTATAATTAATTAGTAAAATGTTGAAGAGTTAATTTTTTTTATTGATTTCCTAAACAATTTCAAATATTTTAATTGTGCTTAAAACGGGAATAACATGATGATACTTCATTTATGTAAAATTTTAACGGCAAATCAAAAAAATAATTTTCAACGTTAACCAGTGCAAGGGTTCTGGATATTTGTTGCTATTCTTGTCCTTCATGTTAGTTTTGTAGACCCCCATATATGTTAGCAATTTCATTTTCAAGTATTTTTGCAAAGTAACATCATAATTATCAACAGAAGCGTGAAAGCAAATAAATACCAAATACGTAGAAGAATTTAAATTGCAATAATTATTTATTAGTAAAAGCAACTATGTATTTTGTTTTCGGAATAATTAGTTTATAGTTTGAAGTGAAATTTGAACACGATAAGTGGTGCCCGTTTAACTATAACGCAAAGTATATACAATAGCAATAATAATTAAATATTAATAACAACAATAATAGCATATTCAATTGATTCGTTTTCGAGAAATTTTGACATGACAATGATAAACAAAATGATATGCTTGAGAAATTATAATTAATGCAAAATTTGTTGCAATTTGCAATAAGGAAATGATTGTTTTTTTAGTTAAATCAGAAGGAAATTTTTCAATAAATTTTAATTGTTAATACTTTCTTCTGAAGGTGTTCGTAAAATAATAATATAGTTTTAGGGTTTAGCATTAGATTTGGGTAGAAAATTATATTCATTTACCAGAAAAAACAAAAGTCTTATCTAAATGGCTGCCTGTAGGCTAAGTATTGCAAACGGTTTACCGTCATGATTTGAAAAACATCACCATTCAGAGGATTAGATTTTATCGTATTTTGTCTTATAAATCTCTGATAACGCTAAGGTTGACTTAACAATTTTTTTCAACTAACAAGTCTAAGGTGATGTGTAAAACTTATCATTAAGGTCACTGATATACTTATGTCAATGTCAGTATCAAGCAAGCCCTTGATTTCCAGCTACGTACACGGTAAGAGAAAGCCACTATTAACTCAAGCACCACATCACACAAAAAGCTAAGAATTCGGCTAGTTTGAATGCACTTTAGGCCAAAGCTTGGCTTTTGTTTCAGGAAGCTGTTCTTCAACTCCATGTGTCACTACTTGGTGTACCTCCCGTTGCACTTCTACATTTGTGTGTGTGGCCGTTTGACTGACAACGCTTACTTGAGAATAACTAGAGGCAACAAATATTTTTTTTCTATAGATTTATTGTCTTTGACATCGAGTAGAAAACGTTTGGGTCAGATTACTGGTTATTTCAAAATCAAAATATTGATTTTGCATTAAAAACTAAAACTCTAAATAGACATTACGCGATTATTGAAATAATTTCCTTTTAACTATATTTACTGTTCCGATTAAAAAGTAAATTATTTTATACTTCACCAATATCACCTTCATGTTATTACCAGCAAATAAAAAAAAATCCAAATTAGAGACATAATAATTTTAAATATTTAAAACAATTATTTATTTAAATATTTTTTAAATACCCTGCATGGTGAAATCAGTTAATTTGTAGTTTTTCTAATTTTGATGCTGTTGATGTACCAAAAGATGAATATTAGGGTTGAAACCCCATACTTTAATCATTAAGGAAGTATTGGGTCACATGATCAAAAAATATACTAATAGCTGAATTATTGAAAACCAATTTGAAAAACAAGTTTTGTTCGTGCAAATTGGCACCAACAAAAAAAAATTGTCTTTTTACCCTCTAATTGTATGATTTATTGTTTAGTCCTTTCTTTAAAAAAAAAAACACAAAAAAATGGCGTAGACCCAGGTCTTAAAAGGTTTTATAGCTTGTTGTGACACATATTGTAATTTCTACTACACATCACATTTTATTAAAAACAATCTCTTAACCTGAATCTATAAATAAAAGAAAATCTTATTTTTTCTTTTATATCATTTCCAATTTTTAAAAATTAATCAATGTTTATCATTATAAAAGACTTTTCAAGTTAAAAACAAACAATACCACTCACTTGTTATTGCTTGTCTCGTCTAAGCGGTATCGTTATTGTCACAAATAAATAATCAATCTGTTATAAATAATATTTTTCGTACTTGGTTTAAAAGTACAAATAGTACATGTAAAATACAATTACTGTAGACACTTTCAATGTTATTGTTATAAGTAGGAAAATTTTAAGTGTGAGTGACCGTTTTGTGTATAGTAATTTTATATTATGAAGGTGCTGAATTCTCAATGCTCTGATATAAATAAAAACTTTTGTTATACAGTTTTCAACAGAATAACTTCTTAAAACTTCTCCGTTTAGCGTTCATCAATTATAACTTATAAAAAAAAAATCTACCAATAACCAGCGTTGTCATTTGAGAAAAAATAAATGGAGTTTTTTAAAAAAAAATTGGGCTTTTTCGGCTTTTCAGGGTTTCATAAGATTTGTGTTGTTTTCTTTTGATTTCAGAATTTATTGTTAGACAAAAAAAAATCGTTTCTCAGAATTGGGGTAGTGTATATTTATGTTGTTTATATTGATTTTAGCGAAGATATATTTTTTTCAAGTCAAATCGAACGCACCTTATATAAGAGGTTGTGTTGGAGGATAAAATTAGTATAAAATTGTCACTTGATAGTAAAGTTTTAAAATATAAAGTGATAAAATCAACGTGTTACAAGTTGAATAAGATAATTGTTAGAAATTACTATAAGTGTAATAGAGTTTTATCAGTAAAAGTTATTGTGAATACAAGAATTAAGAGGAATAGTAGTAGGCGAAATATTTTTATAAGAAATAAATCTAGAACGAATAAAAATTATAACGTTTAGAAAAGCCACTGTGTTTTAATTTTCTCATTTAGTGATCGAACAAAATATAATTAGTAACGCGGAAAAGAAACGTTACAATACTTTATAGAAGTTAGCACTAAGTGGGTGGTAAACTCCATCTTAAACTATATTTATAACAGTGAGACAAATACCGAATAAGCACCGTAAAGGAAAGTTGAAAAGTTGATTCCTTGATCATGTGACACTTTGTCTTTCTCAATGATTAAAGCCCAGATATAGAGTTAAAACAAGACTCGTCTCTTTGAACAAGCAATAGTGTACCATATCATCAAGATACATTCTATAACTAGATTGGGAATGCTACCGTGGACTGACTACAGTTCATCCACCAGCACTCTTAAGATATCACCTTGGGTAATGATATCTCGTTGCGATTGCAAGTAGTATATGATATATAACTTTAGCTCGCATGTCAGTAGGGACTGGAGTACGCGGTGTCCACCATGGGAGATCCACCCATAGGTCAAAAACAAGAATCGTTATAAATCAACATACAATACTTTCTTAAGGCGCGCATACCGGGGACTTCCGGTACAAATATTTTAATTTGTTTTTTTAAAGTCTATACTCTATACCTAACCACAGTATAGCTTACAGGTATGAAGCAGCTATACTTTAATTTTGATACATACTTTGGTTTAATTATACTTCGGTTTTGATGAAAAACTTTATACCAAAAATCAAAATAGTTATCCTAACTTCGGAGAAGAGAAATAACAATGCGTAAAATTCCTATTTTACGCCCTAGCGTAATATTTGAGAGTAAATATTTGAGAGAACACACTACACTCAAAAGAAGACAGATGATTAGCATTATATGTAAGGGCTCAGATCTGAACCGGATATGGTTTTCCCTACCACTGATAGGTACCAGATCAGGCATTCTAAATAGGACCTGATCGGTAATGTAACGCCTCAAACTATCCAAGCCAGATTCGACAGCCATACTAGGACCGGACCAGGATGGGATCATTTAAAATAAGGAATTTACTTCTATAACATCAGAAAATTTCAAAAATTTGCTACGACATAAATTAGAAGAAAAAAATTTATAAAAAAATTCCAACTTTATACTGACATGTAAAATCCTGAAAATATTACTTAACACCGACATAAGCCTGCATAAAAAAATGTTTCAACACCTTACTAAGTGTATACTATTATATTCTAAAAACTTGAAGTGCTATCACTTCTATCAACGTAGAAAATTAACATATCATTTTCAAAAACTATTAACCATCAATTCCGATTCCGATCATTGTACTTAGTTAAAAATAAAAAATATAATAAAACCAGTTGTTAATCAGACATCATTGAGAGCAGATATGATTGAGGGAACATCTAATATTACATCATTCTATTCTATGACCAATAAGTATCAAAATACTTATTAGAACCTAAATATTCCATCTACAATATAGATAGAATATATAAAGTAGAATTAGTAAGACCTAATGAGTTTTTTATTTTATTTAGGACCAAAAGAGGAATTCATCTTAAATTTTGAACGCCTATTTAGCAACTCAAAAGGGTTTTTCGGCAACTCGCTTTTGGAGGTGTTATGAAAAGGTTACTTTTCTATTGAAAATAGTGATATTTAAATAGTCTAAATTCTAAATAGTGGAATCTGTAGGTTTTAAAGAGCAGTATTGACCCCAAAGCATGGGTGCTTTTCGTTCGTCTTATCTCAGTCGTTTCATCATACTTGTGATGATCTCATTCGCTATGTCCCATTTGTCTTTTAGGCTCAGCATAAACTGCATGAGGCTATGCGGAGTAATTGATTTTCCCATATGCTGCTCAATAAGTCTTCGTGAATTTGCAAACCTTCCGCATTCGATTAGCACGTGCTCAGCGTTCTCGGCCTTACCCTCACAGTAGAGACAGTATGGATCCGTTACGTGCTTATACTTGCATAAGTACTCACGGAAACATCCATGGCCTGAGAACATCTGCGTCAAATGATGGTTGACATCACCGTGTTTTCTTGATGTCCATGCTTTTATGCCAGGGATCATCACAAAGGTCCATCGTCCGTTGGTTGAAGCTTCCCATTTCGCTTGCAATTCTATATGACTGTCCATGTTGAAGTCTTCGCGTGTTCGTCGGTCCCTATCATTTCGCGTTGCTATACGCAAAGCCGATACCTCTTTTGCTGCAATATCAATCGGCATCCTACTCGCAATAACATTTACAGCCTCGTCAGACACCGTGCGAAAAGCACAGGAAATGCGCAACGATGTCAGTCTGCAAGCCGTATTGATAGGTCTAACATAAGATGGCGTTTCCACCGCTGAGGCCCATATGTGTGCAGCATACATCAATATTTATGTGCTAACGCTACCGAGAAGCTTTCTGATCGGTTGTCTAGGGCCGCCAATGTTTGGCATCAGCCTTGCATCGCATCAGTTTGGCATCAGAAAACTGCCGCCGACGTAGTTAAAACTTTTAAGACGGCTATCTGATGACGGATACTGATTTATAGGTCGCAAAATGACTTTGTTTCGTGGTCGTACAAATAACTCGTTCTACTTAGGCTTATTAACCCTCAAAACCCAGAGTTCTCAAATTTTATATAATTTTTATTTCATATTCATTATATTTGGTAAAATTGCGAATTTTATCATAATTTTTAATCCGTCAATTTCGGTTTAATAAGCTAAGATACACAAATTTTCTATAATATGTCAATTGTCAAAAAGAAGTTTTTTCTATATAATTTTTAGCTCCTTAAAAGAAGATATATTGTAATAAATTTTTGATTTTCTTAAAAGCTACATACGGATACAAACTACTTAAAGATACCGAGAAAATTGTCTGTAAAGGTAATTTTCTAAAATATTGAGTCCTGAAAGCCTTAGTTTGCCATAAATTTGTTTTAATCTTAAAACGTTTTCTTAATCTTAGGAAACAGCTATTACGAAAAAACGTTACCAAAAGCATTAAACCGCAAATGGTAAACTAGAAGTTGTGACCTTGTTGGTTCCCTTATAGTTTGTTCAATTCGTTTGCCCAATTATTATTTGTATAACAAAACGTTGAAGAATTGAAATTTGGAACCGGTTAAACAAAAGATCAACTACCGATCTATTAAACTATGTAGCGCATTGTTGGAACAGCATACTTGATAAAGGTGGTGAAACATACGTTATCGCTTTAGACATCTCTAAGGCATTCGATCGAGTCTGGCATGCCAACTTAATCAACAAGCTCGTTGCGTATGGTTTTCATCCCAATGTTGTGAAGCTGATTCAAAATTTTCTATCCAACCGATATATTTCGGTCTCCTTAGACGGATTTTCTTCTGAGTCTAAACTAATTAACCAGCGTAACGCTGGTTTTTGATTTATATCAATGAATTGTTGAAAATCACCCGCAACCCAATTAATAGTTTTGCAGATGATAGTACTCTGCACAAGTCGTTCGAGCCCCTTTCTTCAAAAGGTAAAATGCACGAACGAATAAATCCCGCCCGGAGAGACGCTGCCATAAACGTGAATAAAGACCTAAAAAGAGTCGCCGATTGGGGTGACCAAAACCTGGTCAATTTCAACTCTACCAAAACACAGCTGTTGATTGTTTCCAGATCAAAGACCAAGTTCCCCAAAGATATTTTATTCAGTATGTCCCATACAAGGTTGTACAACTGGTCCAGTAATGGTCCATTACTGGCAGCCAGTAATGCAGCAATGGGCGAGTACTGGCAACCTTGACTGGGCCATTAACATAATTTTGCTGGATGATAACTTCGGACAATAAATGGTTGCCATTCTTGGGCCACATACTGGCAACCATGACTGGGCCGTTAAAAAAAATATACATTATTATCATATGTAAATTTAAATAAATTAAATACAAACTAATTTAAAATAAAATAAAAATGACGGAAAAAATTCAAAATTCCCCATACAACTGGTTCAGTTGCAAGAATGGCTGAGTAATGGCAAACACCGCCCTGACTCCGCCAGTACTCCGCTATTAAAAAAAATGTAAAATAATTTCACACAAAGTATTGTCTAGAAATTTAATGCGAAAAATCCCATATAATGTAAAAGCATTTCCATAATATGGAGTCTAATGACAGTGGAAAAATTCACTTAAGTAAAAAAAAAAATAATTAAGTGATGAAGAAGTTTCAACTTTGAAATTGTCATCGCCTCAACGGCGTAATCGATAGCGTGTCTGCCCAAGGATTCGAGCCGGGCACTGACGAGAGTAGGTTCGAATCCCATCCGAAACACGTAAAATGTGAATTGTAGTTTTTTTCTGAGAAACTTCAAAACCATACCTTTGAATTGAAAATATTCCAATTACTTCTTTACTTATTTGAGTTTAATTGATCTCAAAAAATCCAAAATAAATTTAAATTCCCTTAATGTAGTCTAATGTTAATACATATAGAACTACAAATCGACCAAGTGTCAGCCATTGATTTCACATTGATTGGATTCAATCAATAATGACTATACAATCGTTACTTAGGATGTTAATTAGAATAGAAATGTTCCCCATTCTATGAATTCACACAAAGTATTGTCTAGAAATTTAATGCAAAAAATCCCATATATATAATGTAAAAGCATTTCCATAATATGGAGTCTAATGACAGTGGAAAAATTCAACTTAAGTAAAAAAAAAAAATAATTAAGTGATGAAGAAGTTTCAACTTTGAAATCGTCATCGCCTCAACGGCGTAATCGATAGCGTGTCTGCCCAAGGATTCGAGCGGGGCACTGACGAGGGTAGGTTTGAATCTGATCCGAAACACGTAAAATGTGAATTGTAGTTTTTTTCTGAGAAACTTCAAAACCATACCTTTAAATTGAAAATATTCCAATTACTTCATTACTTACTTGAGTTTAATTGATCTCAAAAAATCCAAAATAAATATAAAATAATATTTTTTATACATAAATTTAAATAAATTATTTACAAAATAACTAAAATAAAATAGAAATGAAAATAAATTAAATTAACTATATACCAACCTTTTCTTTATTACCATAGTCTTTCAACCGACAAGGCGATAACTAAACTATATGTGAAATTTTTCAAACTATGTATTTCTAAAAGGGATAATACTCTAGTGAAATTTAAAAAAAATGACATAGATCGGCAAATTCATGGCTACAGTACTGGCCCAATAACAATGTCCAAGTAATATTTACCATTCATGGGCCAGTGCTTGGCCATTCAAAGGTAACAATATACTGGCTATTTTCTGTAAACCATAGATCGGCCGATGATTGGTTCTAGTATTGGCCCAGTAACAATAGCCAAGTACTGTTAACCATTAATGGACCAGTGCTTGGCCGTATGTCAATGTCTGGCAAAACCTACTTGGGGTGTGATGAACCAATAGGTGAATATAAAAACATTCGTTTATTGGGTGTCACTGTTTCAAATGACCCACTCTGGAACGATCATGTAAATGGCGATGGCAAAAAACGCGTCTAACAAACTCGGCCTCCTAAGCCCTAAATAGATGCAAAAAATATTTCACTTTATACCAATTGTAGACGAGGGATTAGCGTATTGAACTTTCGAAAACCTGTATAGTTAAACGGATTTGAATGCGGTTTTTTGCATTCGATTCAGAAAGTCAATAAAAATGTTTAGTGTTTTGCAAACCCAAATCGGCTTTAATGCATTTCTGCAGCTAAAAAATGCATTTTTGTAAGTGCATTTTTTAGAATAATAAAAAAATATTATAATTCGGTAAATAATAGCCGAAACGAGCCCAAATTCATTACTCAGGAGTTTTTGGGGTCGCTGATCACGAATATGATGTCTAAAAAGTCATACCGTGGACCTGGAGGTTAGGACGCCCTTACTATACAGCTTCTCCTTGACTTTTGTCAAAATTTTCGGTACAAAAGATCCAATATTTGTTATTGGGGGGTTTTCGGGATCGCTGATCATCATTATGATATTTAAAAATGTACTTGACGTACCTGTGGATCATAGCGACCCGATTATGAAGATCATCTGGAGTTTTCTTTAAATTTCTTATCAAAAGCATTAAAAATCTTTGCTCGGGGGTTTCGAGGTCGCTGATCACGAATTTGATGTTTAAAAATTCACCTAAGGCACCTGGGGATATCAACGACCCGATAATGTAGATCATCTACTGGAGTTTTCTTTAAATTTTTTATGGATACATTAAAAATCACTACGCGAGGGTTTTTGGGGTCGCTGTTTTATAATTGAACAAATTTTATAATTGACAATCTGAATCGAATGCAAAAAACCGCATTCAAATCCGTTTAACTATACAGGTTTTCGAAAGTAAGTACATACTTTTGTACGCTAATCCCTCGTCTATTGCTCCATGTTTATAAGTCCTATATTCGTCCCGTCCCTGTATGGAGTACTGTTGTCAAGTTTGGGATGCTGCTTCTGTTTCCATCTTGACCCTCTTGGACTCCGTTCAAAAGCGGGCTATACGAATTGTGGGTGATCGAGCTTTAACATCAAAACTTGATTATCTACAACATCGTCGCACTGTTGCTGACCTCGTTGTTTTTTACAAATATTGTCATCAGCAGTGCTCAGATGAAATCAGCGGCATCATGCCTCAAACTTATTCTTACCCCCGTTCCACTCGAAAATCGGCTACCGCAACCAGTCAAACGGTCGAGACCCCGCGCTGTCGTACTGGCAGATCGCAGAAAGACTTCTTTGTTCGAACTGCATACAAATGGAATACTTTGCCGGAATCCTTAGTCTCAGATGGCTACAACCCGCAGAGGTTTAAAAAAGCGTTCATCAACACCTTAGAACGCCAGTTGTTGTGGGACCTAGGCCTTAAAAGGTACTTATGTGTTGTTGAGATACATATTCTAACCCCTATTACACAACACTTTTTATTTAAAAAAAAAATATTTTTATTTTATCAACTTTTTGCATTAGTTGCCTAATTTATTATGTTGAAAAATAAATAAAATCAATAATATTATTGATTCTTATTCATTAGAAATTGAAACTAATAATTACATACAATCATTTCTATTTATACGATTTAATTTTCTTAATTTATTTATTTATATTTTTATTATTGAGGTTAAAGTTTTTTTTAAGGCAATATTTTTGCTGACCATTTCCATCTAAACTCAATGACATCGTATAAACAATAAATAACAAATAAATGATCTATCGTGAGAATTTTTTATAATTTTTCCTTTGTTGAATTTGATTTATTTTCTGGGTAATTTTCATTGGACTACGTTAATATAAAATAGAGAAGAATTGTGTTAACATATATATAAATTACAGAAAATAATTTGTTTTCCTGGGTTTGAAGGTTTGCTTTGTGCAGTGTGTTGCCTTGTGAGTCTTATGTGTTGCCCATTAATTCGTTTGTCAGAGCAATCTGTGTTGCTCGTTATACGAGTTAAAATTATCGTGTAGAAATGATAAATGTGCATATGACAATAAATTTGGACATTCCGGTATATTCTCGCCAGAGATTAACGTTGGTACTAGACGAAGTGTTTAAACTGTTTTAAAATATGCATAAATATTCAAATCGAAACGAATGCCAATTCCCTAATATTTTGAAAACAGTTTCCTCATCAGATGTAAAATAGTTATTCTGATGTAAATTAGTGAACCATTTGATACGGGTTTAGTTTTGACCAACATATATGTATTAAGTGACTTCAATTGTTTATTTTATTCATTTGTTATGTTTTTTATTACTGTTTAAAGAAAATTGAAATATAATTTAAAACAAAGCATACATTAAATACATAATGTTGACTGTGAGAAAAGTTGTGTTTACCACTCTACCGAAACGCGTTTTAATCTAAAACACTTTTTTTAATAGTAGTTTGACATATATTTAATTTTATGTGTTAAAAAACAATCAAATGTCAAGTTCAAGTTTAGTTGTTTTATATGCTAATACAATTACATACTTGTATTTTAGAGGGGGAACGAGTTTTATTTTAGAGGAAAAATGTAAATTTTTAATGTATATATTATATTATTTTAAATAAATAAGTGTGGTTAACGCCTAGATCTAAGCAACCAACTTGGACTTAGCTTACACTCTGGACCAATCAGTTCTGTTATTTAATAACAGTCCCAGTTCTGTAATTTCCAGAACTAATTACGTTTTTGTTATTTGCATTTTTTTTAGAACAGCTTTGTACTTAATGTGACTAGTAATGTAATCAGGATAGTCTACATAAGACTTGATTTTTTTTTTAATTTTTCAAATTTATAACGCACTTTTATTTGTTATATGTATTATATAAGAACTGAATCTAAAAAATTATGGTGCAAATTATGAAACTTTTTGCAATCCATACAATTTTCGACCGATCTAGTTTCGAACCAATGAGAAAATTTTATGTATTATAATTGTCTTAAAGTCATTTAAGTCAAACAATACAGTAGTGGTTTTATAACGAAAGAGATGTTCCATCATCAACTCTTATAGATGTTCACAATAAAAAACAACAAATTGTTGGAAACTTCGCTAATTCGCGAATTCGAGAAACGAGTAAAATTTATTTTCACTTGGTGGCCGAATATTACCGAATCCGTTATAAACATGGTTGCTTGGAATTTAAAGTTTAACGAATTTAAATTTATCGTATAAGTATCCATATTTTTTTTGGGAGTAAACTGCAATATTTTTTCATCTTTGGTGGCTTGGGTTGATCCACTATAGTGAATATTTTTTTTATTACGCTCTGTCCCCTTAACTCCAACATAATCGAACAAAAAATGTGAAGTTTACAGATATTCATAAATTTCGTAAGTATCCAATAACATTAAGAGCGATTTATGGTTAAAAGCACTTAGGTTGAACATGTGTGTTTTATCTGACATGACTCAGACCGGGTTTTATTGTTCAAATTGCGAGCTTTAAAATTAATGTTTATTGTATTTGTGTCGTTTAGGTGAATTCTTCCTATGTCATTTTAGATAAAGTTCATTAAAATCGAGTTAGTTTTTTAAAGGTTTTCGAGAGTTCTGCCATCGACCACAATAATACCAAATTTTGGTGAACCATAATTGCTCTGAAAATTTTGTCAATATTAATCAATTACATATGAAAAATATATAAAATTGCAATGTGACATCCAACCTTGGGTGATCTGAGGCATTTTTCACGTATTTTCAATTTCAAATGAATATAATAAATGAACGACAAACGGCAAGCAGTATAAATTTTAATTGCTGCAATGTTCAAATATAAATCCCTTTACAAATGTATTCTTTAAATAATCAATTTTGTTAGATTTACATATTTATTATTCATATTATTTTAATAGCAAAACCAAGATAACATCAATCAAGATAAATTTTCTTTTCTTATATTGACATCATAAAAAGTCAGTCAAGGAATAGATTTCAAGTATGTACAACAAACGCAAAAATATATTTTTATGTGCTTTAATGATTACTTTTGATTGATTTTATCAAATTTAATAATCATTTATCTTTGTTGTTTCTACAAAAACTAACTATGAATAAATTTTAATAACTCTATCAAATTGAACATAAAAAAGTGTGAATTAATTTCCATTTAAATCAAAAATAATAATACATACCACATTCATGATGTTTTTCAAAGCTTTTCTCAGTTTTTGTTATTTTTTGTTATTTTTCATGGAAATAGTTAAAGTAATATAAATTATTCATTCAACATGCACATTTCATGTTTAAATTGATTGACATGAACAAAAAATTTAAATTGAAGATCTCATGTGTGAGCTATAATTTTTTATTTCTGAATTCCAAGGGTAACTTGCCGAACAATTCAAAAAATCTGTAACAACCGTATCTGCAACAACCCGAAATTTGTCAACTGTTCCTATTAGTAGCGGAATACGTTCCAATGTTTGTAAAAAAAAGTGAATAGCATAATTAACGAATTTTTCTGATACACTTATAATTCAATGATCAAGGTCCTGGTTTCAAACACAGATTCCAACCATTAAAATTAACCTATATTGTCGACTCCAAAGCATTTATCTGTAACTACATTTTCAAAAAATTGGAAGGAAGTGAAGAGAACCTATAATCGCAATTCTAAACAAGCTTGAAAAAAAAATTTATTATCAATAAATCAAAAATCACTATGTTTTTTTTTTGATTTATTGATAATAAATTTTATTTCAAGCTTGTTAAAAGTTGCAATTACAGATTTTCTTCGCTTCCTTTCTATTTTTTGAAAATTTAGTTACACGTAAATGCTTTGGAGCCGACGATATTCAAAGTTACTACTCATAATCACTTAAAATTTACGTCCTTTAAGCAAAAAATATATGCAAACACTTTATTTGGCACACTTAATGATTAGACACACTTTCGGTACATTTATAGACCCCATCCTTTCCCCATTAACTAAACATACAATTGTTGTAACCGGTTCAATAGTTTTTTAGTTTTCGTCAACCGCAATAGACAGTCAATTGACCGGCAGACAGACGGACATTTGTTTTCTTCATTAAGGACAGTCAATTGGGACTGTCATTAAGGAAGATCGAAAAATTCAAAAAAGAGGTAAGATTTTGAAAATCTACTTGATATTGTAAAAATCCGGTTTTTCAAACCAAAGTAATAATAAAGTAAATCATAAGCTGTTAAAAGAATTGGAAGTATTATTTTTAACAAATCTTAAGCAATCCAGCAGCCAAATTCTGTAACTGTGAAGCGGTGAAGTGATAAAAATTTTTTCGTTTCTTTTCATTAAAAAACTTATCACTTCACCGCTTCACAATTACAGAATTTGGCTGCAGGTCGGTTTTATTTATTTTATTAATTATTCAAATCTTTTAATCTTTCATGGCAGTTTCAATCTTTATATTTAACTTTTATATTCAAACAACCAGACATAGTTATGTTGAACTGTGATGGAAACAAACATAAAAAAGTCTAAAAGTTTACATTCGAGTAACAAATAATGACCATTAATAAATCACAAAATATACAAGACAACCTTTAATTCGCAAAAATTTAATAACAAAGCTCAACAAAATACACCCACACTCTCTTGTCTACCCTCATTCAATTAAACTCATTATTCTAAAATTATTTGTATATATAGTTATTTTTTTTTTCTTCTGTCAATTTATTATTATCACCCATCTTTATCGGCACATAACATCAGCATAGTTATTATTAAATATAAAATAACAGACAGTAAATAGACGAGACGTTAAATCAAGGCGAGATATAAAGGCAGGCAGAGTAGACAATATAGAAAAAGTTGTATGAAAACAAACAAAACAAATCATTCAAAATATTAATAAACTAATCTCTGCCTTCATTTCAAGATGTCGAAGAAAATGATTGGAATAACTTTAAAAAAAATTTTGTAAACGTAACAATTAATTTGTTGTATTAAAAATATTTGTTGTAAATAACATCCATATAGCAACTTGTGCAGGAACAAAAACAAAACGGACTTTTTTCGACGATCGGATCCAAGGTTTCTTATCGAGATGTAGACGAGGAAGGATGAACAGTTTCAAGTGAAATGCTGAGAATTCAACGCTTTCATGCATGTATGAAATGAATAATGTAGTATGAATAAAAGATTCGAAGCTGGATGCTTCACAAACGCCCTTAAGCAAGCAAAAATCATTCCAATATGTAAAAAAGGATGTAAACAAGAGAAAAACGACTACCGCCCAATCTCAATCCTTCCTAAAATTTCTAAACTCTATGTACGCCTTATACAAAAACAGCTGAATACAAAAACAACTAAAGTAGCTCTCTTGTGGCAGCTTTAAATTTAGTTGAACTCGTATATCATAGCTTAGGGAACAAACAACATATAGCCAACTTATTAATTGATCTCATGAAGGCATTCGTCATTCGACTATGTTAACTATACAAAATTCTAATTAAGAAACTCCGAAGAATTGGAATCAAATTGCAGGTTCTAAAACTGCTTCAAAATTATTTATCTGATCGAACTCAATTTGTTTAGATTGGAAATTCCGAATCTGAGCTTAAAAATATTAAATGTGGTATTCCCCAAGACTCGACTTTGGGTCCAATTTGATTTTTAATATATGTCAATGATATTTTCAGTATAAAATTCAATGACACAGTACAATTATTCACTGATTTCGCTATTTTGACGTACAGTTGTTCCAGCCCTTCCGACTTGCCCAATCGGATGGAGCACAATCAAAGGGATGGCATCAATAGTTCACCTTGACCTTCGATTAAATTCACAGTTTAAGTGGTCAAATCATGTTGAATATGTGAAAAATAAAATATCACCTATATTTAGAGTGTTCAACAGAGTAGGTATATCTATACTAGAATGTAGCTCTCAATGTATGTTTTGCCTTAATACATTCTCATTTAGTCTACTTGTTATCCATCTGGAGGCACGCAGGGGGACCATAAATTCAGCAACTACAAATATTGCGAAATCAAGCTCTGAAAAAATTAAAATCATTACAAATCATGCTTCAACTGTCCGAATCTATAGTGAGATCATCCACTTAAAGAAACTTTTTGAATATGAATACCCACTTCCTATAACTTAATCAAATTTCAACCCGCTTGTTTGAAGTTATTTAATATCATCTCGATCAGAAAGATATGCGGTTATCTTCAGTCTTTCGAGTTACACATTCAATCTGCCAAAATAACGTATTTTATAAAAGTCCCCTTGACTGTTCAGCAACCTTCAAAACTCACCCGAGTAGCAATTTGTTCAGGTATGCCCTATTATGATCCGGGCCGCATCAGGGTGTAATAAGGTAAATCCTAATAGGGCATTAACATCCGGCCCATATCAGAAATCATACTTAATTTCACTACTAGGGCGTGCCGTATTTGTCCTGATCCGGCCCGGATTTCGAAAACCTACCTCAATCCTAGTAGTAAATGCCAGACCAGGGCCGGATCAGAATCATATCTGATTTCCAATTAAGATTTGCCCTATTTGTCCTGATCTGAGCCCTATTTCATTTTAATAAATTTCATTTGGTTAAAATTCACTAAAGTATTATCCATTTTAGATATACATTATACATGGTTTGCGAAATTTCACATATACTTTAGTTATCGCTTCTCTGCGTTATGAATGCATATAGGTAAGTATGAAGTTAGAATATTTTTATAAACATTTTTGTCTAATGTATATAGTAATAAATTTTCTAATTTTCCTAATGTATGCTAAAGAAAATTCCCTATTTTAGATGATCCGGTCCTGGTCCGTTTCTAGTAGGGCTGCCTGATCCGGTTTGGATAGTTTGAGGCGTTACATTACTGATCAGCACCTGTTCAGTTGCCTGATACGGTTCCTATCAGTAGTAGGGAAAGCCGTATTCGGTCCAGATCTGAGCCCTTACATAATGCTAGTCGGGTTGTAGGATGTAACATTAGGGATTCAATGTTCAGCCAGACTTTGTAGTTTATTTAGTATCAACGTTGTTTGATGTGTGTACCTCTGGTTTATACTTCTGGTATCTTATTTCGTGTATATTTTTTATGTCAGTTTAACTTAAAAAGAAAATGTTTACTGAATTCATAAAATATAAAAAAAAGTTATAACTATATAAGCATAAACAATATTTTGCTTCATGGAATGTATATTTTTTAGGAGTATAAAAAAAGTTTTAAAAAAATGCTACCGTTGATATAATTAAGTTCATCCGCCAGCATCCCAAAGATATCACCTTGACTAACGATATCACAGTGTTTTTGCTCTTGGTATGTGATATGAGATATCTCACGTTGCTCGTATGTCAATAGCAGAGACACCGGTGACACAAAAACTTTCCCCTCCATGCGTACAATATTAACGTCACGTCACATTTTCTTTTAACCATGTATCTTTAAATTGGTGTAAAAAAAGTTTTGGAGTTGTAATAAAAAATTCTGAAAATCCTTATTCTGCTCAATTTTATTGCTTTTGTTTTGGAGTTGTAATAAAAAATTCTGAAAATCCTTATTCTGCTCAATTTTATTGCTTATCTATTATTATTTATTATATTAAAAATCCTAAATTTTCGTAGCAAATACAATTTTTCCTTCAAATCTCGATTTCACAATATGTACATATTAGTAATTCATCATTTTAGACAAATTTATGTGATAATCTATCAAAGCTCAACTTGTACCCATCATCTTTATATTTATAACGGTAAAACCTCAATACATTAATGTATTTACACATTTAATAAATTTTTCACACAATATGCGAAAAATATTTTTATTATCAATCATAAATTTTCTTGTGAGTTATTAGGCAGAACTAAAAACTTAACTCACGGAAACAATAATAAAATACATATAAATTTTTTTATTTACAAATTATTTCCGTGAATATTGATTATTTATTAAAATAAAATTCCATTTTCTTTTAAAAATGAAAAAAAAAATCAACTTACAAAACCATACAAAAAAAAATATGATTATTAATTTCATAATATTTCACGGTGTTTTTTATTTAATATTTTTAGGTAGAGAAAAAAAACGGAATAATATAATATAATGTAAATAAATAATATATCATTTACAATTTTTTTTACACTGGAATTACTTTTAAATTCTGCATCGAATAGTTTAAAATACAATTTCTTCCGGAAAATAAATAGGTTTAACGGATTGTTTTGAACTAAAAAAAGTAAAATAATCTGTAGGTGTTTGACTTCCCCGTAACAATTGTTTAACATACGAGTATCCATAAAGAAAACTGGTTTAATTATATCCCAATCAATGTTTTGTGGCTATAAATTTGCGTTTTTCTGCAAAGGCAAAAACACAAAGGCAAAGTAAGGCAGGCATGTTCATTTCTCTTGCTTTTCTTATCATTTACATTGAAAAGTAAACAACAAAGACAAGTTTCTTATTATTTATTGTAAGTTATGTAAACTTTAACAAAAGACAGTTTAGAATTTTTCTTTTCGTTGAATAGCTTGATGGCTGTTAAGCCGAACAAAACTATCTAGCGAAACGGTTAAATTTACTAACAGTTGCTATTGCATAGAATGATAATTATTGCACTATAATAAACGAAGAAAAAATTCATATCGTACATACTACATGCATTTCAATATTTTTGCTGCGTGTTGAATTAGACCAGCGGTGCCCAAACTGCGGCCATCTGGCCGCATGCGGCCAGTTTTATGATTTGGTGCGGCCAGTAAAAATATTATAAAAATAGCAAATACTACAATAATAATAAGTTCCGTTTAAAAAAGTACAATATTTTGGTACGTACTAAATTCAAACTTAAATATTCCTAACAAATTCCTATAGAAATAGACTAACTGACATTAATTTGAAAAACGAACTAAGAATTAGTAATACTACACAAGAATTTAATGTTCGCGACTTAATTTGAATAAAAAATCTTAACATAATTTATACTGTTTATTTTTTTTTTTTTTTCGTGCGGCCAGTCATTCTTGTTCTTGTAAATTTTTGGCCATCTCTTCCATGATTTCTGGGCACCCCTGAATTAGACAATTTGTTTTAGATATTTTTTACGTCAATGCTCCATAGATGAGCGCAGGATGTCAATCTGACGACAATTCAGTCAATGCTCTGGGTCGAGTTTCACATAAAGACTTAATTCAATCGATTTGGTTTACTTATATGGACAATCAACCCATCATTTGTTTTTGTAACGCATCAACCATATTGATTCGGTTTAGTTTCGGTTTATTGGAAAACCTAACGTTCTATAAGGTTATGTGCATAATGTTAAACCAAATTAAAAAATTTTCAGTCAATGTATTGACTTTTATATTAGTTTACCGATCTTATGCTATCGATGTAAACTGATGTTATTTGTTCTACTGCAATAAGTTCAATAATTGTTTTCTTATTTTCGTTTTGCTTTCATTGAGTTTTACGAATATAATCATGTGTAAATGTTTAATTCGTGGCAGTTGTGGTTATCCCAATATTAAAAACTTCGTCATGTTTTTATTTAATTTCAGTGTTTGTTTTGAATAAATTAAATGTTTTTTATTTGTGTTGCCAATTTTGACAACGAAAAAGAAAAGCGGCTAACAACAACAACCACATATTACATCATTATCACCCTCAACGTGATAGTTCGTTTTATAATAATTTGAATTTGATGAATTCAATGATAGCAATAACAATGGTGATGATTTTATTAATGAGAAAACATCATGAATAACGGTGATTAAAGCAGTTCTATATATCTTTGTTCCGTTAGTCTAACACGGGTTAATAGTGATCTGTTTCTGTTGATCAGGGTTGCGCGTTTTTATTTTTAATCATATTTTTATTATATAATTTTTCTACAGTTCCTGGTTGTTTTGTGCAACGATTTTTTTAAGGTGAAGTTCGCCTAATAATTATCGCGTACATCCAGCATTTGCAAAGGGCTCGTGCCCATATACTGAAGCTAGTCGGAAAAAGCTCAAGGTGCGCGTACTCTAAAGTCGTCTCATAATATTCCTGTTCTCTAATCCGCCACTTGTTATAAGTGACAAGGCGAAAACAAGGTTTTATTCTAAGCCAATACGTTTAGAAGAGCTAAGCCATTTTGAATGAAAGGATAGGTTTATTTAAGCTTTAACAACCAAAAATTCATTACGACAAAAATTTGTAGAAAGGAAGTGTCTTACAATGGCGAGGCGTTTGTACTATAATGCATTGAAATATTTATTTTCACAAATCAATTCAATATGGCGTCTGATGAGATGTTAGAATACGTGATTGACGGTAAGGCAGATGTTAGTTATGAAACGAAGGCCAGAGAACATAACTTTTTGAATCAAGTAGTGAAATTTTAGAAGAGTTCTCTAGAGCTATTAAAGGCAAGGGGAATATAAAATTAGAAAATTTAAAATCGTATATTAACTATTAAGTACTTAAACTGAGTGAGTGTGGAAAACCAAAAACAGAAAGCGGCAGCTGTTACATATGTGAGGAGGAATGACTTTTCCAAGTTTGTCACAAAAGATCAGGTGAAATTTACCTTGTAAACGAAAACTGGATTTGTGAAGAGAATATGACCGAAATAATGTTCAATGGTGAAGGTATAAATTTTAAATATTTTTGCAAATATGCTTGTGATACTGGAAGACCAGTTAGTCTTATTACAGCAAAATAATTTACAAACTTTATTTTTAAATCAAATAATATTGCTAATTTTTTTATTTAATAAAATTTAATCTAAAATTTAGTTTTTTATATTTGAACCCATGGGGAATGGGGCATTTCAATTACACTGATAATTTCCCTATAGGAAAATTATCACGAAAATTTTATTTTTTACTGAACTAATCAATAGACTTATAAATTAATATATGATATTTTTAGTTAAATGATAATTGTTTTAATTATTTAGTTAAGTTGGCCAATATTTAGTTATTTGCCTCTATGCCGGTGATAAATTCTCAAAATGTTTTGGAAAATTCCTGAAGCCAGTGGCATTGATAATAGCCCTAAGCACACGACCTCGGGGTTTTATCAATCCACTTGCTTTCACAACTTCTCCAACAAAATTAATTCGAATTGTCACCGTCCTTGGAAAATTACTGCTGATATCGTTCCAAATATGTAATACGATGCAAGTTGATTGAAATTTAGATCTCGATTATATCACAAAATCTAATTTAATATTAACAGAAAATATTGCAGAATCGTGCGAAATTTTTTTCTGATCTTAGTACGTTATTCCTTAGGTTATAAGTGTAAGTTACCAGCGGGGTTGCAAAAGGTGGATAGTATTACCCTGCTCCGATCTTATTGTTCACCAACAATACGATCGTTATCAGTGTTAATTCTTAATATGAAATAGGGCCCCGAGCCATAAAGCCTTCATAATTCATTAATGTGGCAGCCGACCAGTGGGGTCGATTGGTTGATTGTTATCTTCATCAGTTGATAACGGCGTAACTCAGGACCTGGTATTCCCCTGCAGTATTGTAGGGCAAGGCAGTTCTACTTAATTTGAATTCGATCAATATCGTGAGACCAAAAATACAATAAAAACAGACAAACCAAAACACTCTGTGAACGGAACTGAAATGTTTTCAGTTAAGCAGTTTGCAGGGTTAAAATCAGTAAGCACCTCTACCTCTACACTGGAGACTAGAAAATCTTAGGATCGTGTCACACATGATTTGTAGAGTTTTAAATAGGTGTCTTGAAACTCCAGGACTCCAGGACCAAAGAAATTTCAAACAACATGCCTGATTGAAGATATGCTAAAACAAACAGGAACTCTGCATACGTTTGAAGGGGTGTTGATGATATAAGGAAAACATTATTGTCGATGTCCAAACGAATTCTCATTGAACTGGTTAGTGAAGGTAATTTCAGATTGCATCCCATGGGATGGAGCCCGATTTTCATCAATGAAGGTCAGTGATCTCCCTAAGACGTATCTGACTAAAATCTAGATTCCAAGTTCTAGACAACCTGAGACGGGCTTGATGGGTAGTCTTGGACGTCTAAATGACTTCGACTCTTTTATATTGAAGAGGCGGAGATACAGGGGAATAACTTGGCTAAGGATAGAGCCTAAGGATAGATGTAAAGTTTATCGATCGGATTCGAACTAATAAGCAAGAACCGTTATTATAATAGCAATGGACAAGCTTAACTTTTGATAAATTAATCTGTAGCAAAGCATAAGTGGACCATATACTTTCTTAGTATGTGTTAAAAAGTTGCGCACACAAATATCAATACTTGACGCGCTCTTCCTCATTTTTGTATTATAAAGATGACCTAAAAAACTACAACCTGAATATCACGTCTTATTTATGCGTCTTTTGTCTGAGCAAGTAATTTGACCGTAGGGATGCTTTGTTAGGGAACAAATGCCTATGTACAGAAAAAAGACAGATACTTATTGTGTATTCTTATCTTACGTGCGACTCCATTAGTTCCCCACCAAGGGTTAGTGCGAGTGGTTTGCCTGGATATCATATATTCGACTTTAGAAAAAAATGTATTTCTGAAATTTCTCGGATAACAGCAAACAAATGAAACCAATTTTATTAAATATCTTGCTGTCTTATGTGAACAACCGAGTTTTAAACTCGTCTAGAGTCAGTTTAATACCAGTAAGTTTTTAAAAAATATCGAACATTTTAACTTTAACCTTTTAACCTTCAAGTAATTAATTTACTACAATGGAAAAACTATAAAATTTATAGAATATAGTCAAATCCACAGTTGTCAGACTTATTTCAGATTATGTAAACCAGAATATAGAATATTAAAAAAAATTTACACCTAAGCCTTTGAACATTTTGATCTTTAAAACTATAGTTTAAGATAACTATTAAGTATATAATTATTTCAACTATACGGTTAACTGTAACATTGTTCTACTTTTTCGTACAACCAAATCATTTTCTATTAAATTTTTACATATAATAAAATAAAGAAAAAAATCAAATCATAAAATCTAATCAAAAATAATTTATTTATATAACAAGATTTTGATTGATTTCATAAATGTTAATCAGAATAAAAATTTTAATTTTATTGTAAATCAAAACAATCAACATAAACATGACCCACTACTATACAAAAACAAAACTATAATAAAAACAACAAAAAAATATGAACTTAAGATTAATTTAAATAAGAAAAATCAAAAGATTTATTGGCAAATCTTATTCTAAAAATCAGAATTAATTTAAATTGTTTCAAAGTCTGTTATATTTTTCTTGTTTGCCTGCTGTTTCCAATGTTTATTATTATTATAGTTATTTTATTATTATTATTGACTATTGCAATTAGTTTGATTTTGTTAAAAGTTGCGAAAAAAAACTTGTTGAAATAAAATCTCTAAGTTAGGCAAAAAATTATTATTTTTATTTAAATCTTGAGAATAAGTGTTTTGTTATATTTGGTTGGAAAATCAATTTTGCCAACATTTGTGGAAAATTGAGAAAGAAGGTTGAAGTATCGAACGTTTATTTTCTGTCTTAATATTATAATTGAATAGGTAGGGAAAGAAAATTCGAAATTGCTCATCGGGTTCATTGAAAAGTACATACTCAGAAATACTCATTGAAAAAGTCTCAAGTTAGCAGTCATTAGATAGTGGTAAATCAATTTCAGATAGTTCAGTTACTTCAGTCAAATCGAACGCGTATAATAAAAAACAATTAATACGAATTTCTATTTTGTTGACAGTTTTGACACAGAGTAATTCGAAATTTTAGAGACAACTAAAGTTTGAAGTTGAATTGGTCTCGAACGGGTTAACCAATTTTAATCATTTTGAAAGATACTAAAAAAACTTTATAAAAGTATTACATTAATAAAAAAAATTATATTTTTAATTTAAAATCCTTAATTTATAATCTTTAATTTATAATCCTGACACGCGCGCACCTCGCATTCTAAGAGCAGTCAGAGATTGACATGAGCGGGGTAGCGAAAATTCAACAAAAGTTTTGCATATGTTTATGGTTTTAATACTAAAATATTTTAAAACAAAAAAGAATTAAATTAAAATTTAAAATTGAAACTCGATTTAGTTTTCAGTATAAAATTAAAAGAATATGGAAAAGGGGAAATGGAAAAGAAATATGGAAACACAAGATTATTTCACGAAAAACTTAAAGGCTTAGAATAGTATCAAATCAAGCTTAGAATAGTATTGCCCCGTTAGGTAGGGGTACCACCATACTTTGCCAGTATATTGTACCAATATACTAGGTCAGTGCATAATGAAAATATAATAAAGTTAACATCGCCCAAACTTAATTAAAAAATATGGAGGGGCTGAAATCTCACAATCTCACTCTGAGATATCAAGACTTTGGTCTGGGTTAAGGATTTGTATATAGTTTTCGTTAAAAAAGTTTAGTTAAAACTTTTATGAGGACATGGTTTCTAGTTTTGTGCAGCGATGTATATCAAACATAGCCCTTTGTTAAAGTACAAGTATTTTTTATCTCTGTTTAAAAATTTATTACAAAACTAACACGAAACATCAATACGTTGCCGGAAAATTATAATCAAAATTCCAAAAATATTGTTAAATTAAATAAAATCAAACTTTTTCAAAATTCCAAAAATATTCCAAAAATTAGAATAAAATCAAATATTTAAACTTTTTCTAAATTCCAATAATATTCCAAAAAACTTTTTCCGAAATTCTAAAAATATTGCAAAAATTATTACAAAATCAAAAATACAAACTTTTTCAAAATTCCAAAAATATTTCAAAAACTATAACAAATTCAAAAATTTCCATGTTCAATTTCATTTTAAATTACATTTACGTCATAAAAACAGCTACATTTTTTTTCCAAAAAATTGGCTAAATAAATAAATGAAATCATTTTTTGACACACTTGACATTATTTTTTGACAAACTTATAATGCCACAATTCTCTATAATAATAATAAAATATCATGTCATACTATTAATTTTACTTCTTCCTAAAAAAATTGGGTAAAAAATAAATAAAAACCTTTCTTTTGACACAGTTGACAACATTTTTTGACAAACTTATAATGCCATAATTCTCAATAATAATAATAAAATTCCATTTCAAACAAACAATTTTATTTTTTTCCAAAAAATTGGGTAAAAACTAAATAAAAATCTTTTGCCACACTTGACAACATTTTTTGACAAACTTATAATACCTTAATTCTCAATAATAATAATAAAATTTCATTTCAAACAAACAATTTTATTTTTTTCCAAAAAATTGGGTAAACAAATAAATAAAAATCTTTATTTGACACACTTGACAACATTTTTTTGACAAACTTATAATGCCGTATTTCTCAATAATAATAATAAAATTTCATTTCAAACAAACAATTTTATTTTTTTCCAAAAAATTGGGTAAAAAACTAAATAAAAATCTTTCTTTTGACACACTTGACAACATATTTTTGACAAACTTATAATGTCATAAGTAATTCTCAATAACAATAATAAAATTCATTTCAAACAAACAATTTTATATTTTTCCAAAAAATTGGGTAAAAATCTAAATAAAAGTCTTTTGACACACTTGACAACATTTTTTTGACAAACTTATAATACCATAATTCTCAATAATAATAATAAAATTTCATTTCAAACAAACAATTTTTTTTTTCCAAAAAATTGGGTAAAAAAATAAATAAAAATCTTTCTTTTGACACACTTGACAACATTTTTTTGACAAACTTATAATGCAATAATCTAGTTTTTGATCTCAGATACCAATCCCGACCATCAAAATTTCTCCAAATTTAATGTTCCTACTCGTAAATCGTAATCACTTAAAATGAACGTTTTTTAAGCCAAAAATATGAACATTTGCTATTTTTGACACACATAATGATTTTTTGACACACTTCCGGTACAGTTATCGAGCACAGCATCCTTTCGGACCTTCCCTTGTGTATACCTATTTTTAGAAAAAAAGTTTTGAAATCCCTCCAGCGGTTTTCCCTGCAGCGTAGGTAATGACGGACGGACGGCCGGCCGACAGACAGACATTCATTTTTTTTTTTGCTTTTTTAGAATCAGTAGGTCCTAAAACGTCGAGAAATGTCAAAAAAAAGTGGGGGTAAGGATTTCACTTTGAGCTCATGAATGTAATACTTAGGTCTTTCAGACCGAAGTAATTAAATATTTTGGAAGGCGATCATAAAATATTCTATCGATTCTCGTTGTCTTCGCAACAACAAATATAAAATACGAAGGGGCTGAAATCTCAAGACTCTGAGATATCAAAATTTCGATCTGACTTAAGGATTTTTATATAGTTTTCGGCGAAAGGCATCATAAATTAACATAATTTACTGAAAAGATGATACACTCAACAAACTACTCAAAAACCTCTCCCTTCAGCGTTCAGCAATTTTAGCTTTTCAAAAACAACGTTTTCGACCTTCATCACCCAGTTTCATCACCCCTGCACTGAGTTCAGAACAGGATATTAATGATTGACGGCTATTTGGTGACTAGCGTCGATAAATGATTTGACTGTTCTGGACAGAAAAGCCCACATATACATAATTTTTTCTAGCTACTCTATGGGTGCAAATTTTTTTCTAAAATAGATTTGATTCGAGTTTACCATAAAATTTCCCACGGCTTCAGAAGATATTTTCAAAACCGCTATTACGACACTCTTTAGGTTCTTCGAGTTCACAAGAACTCCTTATGGTTTAAAAAATTCGGACCAAACATACTAACGTTTGATGGATGAAGTTGTGATGGGACTCGACTTTGTTTTTGTCTATATATATAGACGACATATTGGTAGCGAGTTCCGATGACATTAAACATAAACAACATTAAGAAATCCTTTCCGAACTTTTTTAATATGGTTTAAATGTCAAAGCATTCAAATGTTCCTTTGATGTACAAGAAATCGACTTCGTAAGCCACATAATCACCCGAGAGGGTATTATGCCTTCAGATAGCAAAATTCAAGCAATCCGAGAGGTTTCACTCAACCAACAAGTGTTCGCCAGGTTAAACGGTTTCTGTGAATGGTAATTTACTACCATCGGTGCATACCACGCTTGGCTAACACCCTTGCACATATAGATAATCATCTTGCGGTATTAAATCAGATAAACACGTGAAATGAAAGTAATTTTTCTTGGCCAACGGAATGCAATGCTGATTTCAACAGAACAAGCGTTTATTACATCAACTCTGTGCATTTCTTTTATCAAACTCGGAATTTGTAGTTTCGACTGACACCTCGAATACCACAGTGGGAAATGTTTTAAAGCAGCTAACCATGGAAATTGGGAATAATTAGCATTTTTCTCAAATAAGTTGCAAGCGGCTGAATTAAAATATTTGGATTTCGACGGCGAACTGCTGGCTATTAATTTGGCAATAGAGCATTTCCGTCATTTCGTAGAAGGTAGAAATTTAGCTGTGTGTTCTGATCACAAACCACTTACAAATGCACTTCATTCTAAAAAAGACCGACCTCCACTTCAAATTCGACATTTAGAGTTTTTTCATAATTTACGTCAAATATTAACCATAAAGGTCAGGCTATCATAGTCGCTGATACTTTATCACGTCCAAAAGGAGATCCAAACGGATACTATTACATTTGCCGCACAACAAGATAATGAGCGTAAACAATTTTTGATTCCCAGCAGTCTCTTACACACCTAGGTGTAAGGGACTCCCGCAAAATTTTCAATGGCAAGTCTCCTAGAAGAAGCGGTTTTCCCTCTGTTTATATTTCTTTCTTTTCTCTTTCTCTCTTTCTGTCTTTCTTCTTTCCATTTTTCTGTCTTTCCGTTTTTCTATCTTTCTGCCTTTCTGTCTGTCTGTCGTTTTGTCTGTCTGTCTTTGTCTTTCTGTCTTTCTCCTTTCTCTATCGCTTGCTGCCTCTCTCTCACAACAAATACTATGTCTTAAGTCATTATTCCTATTGTTCTTTATTTTATTTGATGCTACAAAAATAATTTTATTGACATTAATTATAATTTCATTATAAAAAGTTCAAGTTCTTAAGTTTCGTATCGGATTGATTGAGAAAGAGAGTTTTCTGTAATAAGTTTTTCAAATTCAAATTTTGCCATGTGTTTAAAAATTAATAACCAAAACTTATACTTCCAAAAAGGACGATAAACAAAAGGAATAAGCATTTTTAGTGAACAACCTGTGCTCTGCAGCATTAAGTTTTCTGACAGTATTAACTTTGAAGCAAAAACGTCTAACGTTTCTAAATTCTAATAATTCAGACAACCAGCATAAAGACAACAATTTTTCATTCAATTTGTTCACCTTTTTTTGTAATTTGCATTTGACTAATTTTAACGAATATTTTAAAAATTAAAATGAAAAAAAAATTCAACATTCTTCTATGATTCATACAAATTTGCGAGACAAACGAGGTTTTTTTTTCATTGTAAAGATCATAAATCTTAATTAAAATTTGATTTATCCAAATTCCAAATGTGGAAAATATAGGTCAAGTCAACTTTAAAACTCTACTGTAAAGGGTCAAATAGGTTGTTTATATAATTAAATTTACAAAATAAGTAAACATAAAGTTTTGGGCAAATATTTATATTTAAGGTTTCTAGGTGGTGACTTATAATTCAAATGGACAAGTGGTACCTTGATTGATTACACTAATACTTCATGGCACATAATAAAAACAAATTGAAATTGAAATTATCAAAACTATATAAAATTACAATCTAAATCCTATTTTGCTGTGATGGTTTATTAGAAATAAAAATCAAATTTATTAAGGGAAATTGTTTTAACTTAAGGCTATATAATCCAAAACACCCTTCAAATAGAATTATATGAACAGTTACTTATAACAAAACATCTGGTTTTTTGCAATCAAATAAAATTGACTCACCACTTGTTTTGATTATTTTTTTTGATAACTTTTGGTTTTAGTTTTTAGTGATCAAAGATAAGATTACTATTTGGACAGTTTGAATTAAATTTTGTGGTAAAACAAAAAGGGAACGACAAACAATGAATCACTGAGAGAATTATTCGATTCTAAAACTAAATTTTATATTGCACCCTTTGAAGTCGATTTTAAATTGTTTATATAAAGGAATAGTTGCATAAATCGCTCAGCATCTTTACCTTACTAAAAGGTTACTAAAAGGTTTTTCAATGGCATAACTAACTTTTATTTTCAAGTTCCTATAAATGAGCCACCTTTACCATAAGTTCTTTTTATTTTCTCACGTTGAATGGATTTTAAAGAAAGACCATCAAAATTATATAAATATTTGCAAAGTTTATATAAATATTTAAATTAAAACCAAAAAAAAATTGTAAGATTGAAATTTACCAGAAATCATACAATCGTAATTTAAATATTTATAATTTTCATATTTAGTATAAAAGGAAAATTTATTATTTTGTGTACATATGATATATAATATTTTCACACCACGCACAATAGCTTACAGTTGATCAATTTTAATCCATCTTAAAATAAAACTATTAATGAACTTGAATTTTAAGCAAATAGGTTCAAAAATACAATAGTTTTAATTACGTAGCCCAAACCTTTGGTAATCGGTTTAAAAATGAAATAACTTTATGATATTATATTGAATCATATAATGTTTAGGCTGATTCAAAGGTTGTTTAAACTATAAATGTATGGTTTTTCTGAAATAAACATTAACATATTACATAATTTAACCACAAACTTCTATTAACATTGCAATACACTACCTCCATGACGATTACATGAATCATCTGAGTCAGTAGGATTTAAATTTAATAACAATTTTATTATTGTCTTATTAAACGATTTAACTTTTGTTATGCGGTTAACAACATTGTTTAATAAATATAGTTTTGTCATTCGCATTTTATCATCCAACATATAATCAAAACAACAAAAGCAGTCAACTGCAATACACACTGATCTTTATTTATATCCAAATTGAAATTAAAAGTCAGATTCAAACTTGTAGTAACTTTTTAGAATTATTCAGATGTATTACATATCTATCTATATCCGTATCCATATTGATATCCATATCCTTATTCTTATCGGTATCCATATCCACATCTATATCCATATCCAATATCCATATCCAATCCGTATATCTGTTTCCATATATCTACATATATATCACTACAAAAGCGTTGTGTGCTAACCTAGTATTTATGTCTAGTTCATATCAAATTCGGTCCCCTTTTACTGTGGTTGTTGAAGGCAAGACAAATTTTGAAGTCATTACGATTAAAACATTCAATCAGAATCAGTTTTTAGGATATCCATGGTGGAGACAAGATTTAATTAGGACCTCAAAAACCTGAGACCCCGTCAGTCTATAATTATTATACTTTCTGAAGACGCTGAACAAAAATGTTAAATATATTTTCGTCAAAGTCCAGACCAAATATTCCAAATTTCGTTGCGTTCATTTAAAACCATTCCAACAAATTACACCGAAAACCATTAAAGAGTACTGATGGTTCAAAAAGTGGAAGCTTTTTTAGGAGTACTATTCAAACGTTAAGACTACACAAAAAGATTCTTCAGAAAAATTGTCAAGTATGCCATATAGCTGAGACTCAGATTTTGCGCTCACTTCTATCAAACAAGGAAATAAACAGATTTCGAAAAGAGTTGCTCAATGATGAAAGATTCAAAGTAGCACATGCCGTCCATGTCACATTAGTCGTATCTGGCAAATATATAGTAGATTATACTCAAGGAGCAAATGAAATTAGCCCTAACAACAATCTCCAATTTAACACAGATATACGGTCTAAAAAATAGTTCCAAAACAGATGTAATTTGGTTCAACCAAAGTCTAACCCTGATATTGGATTCAATCAAATTGAATGATGGCGGTTTGATACAATCTGAACAAAAAACCCAAACCAACCTGAAGTTCGGGAGTTTTGGCTTTGGACAGTAATATAAATAATAATTAATTTTTATTCCAAAAGAAATAGTCCCTGGACCCTCGTCGATTTCATCGCGTCTGTCCTTGACGAGTCCGAAAACTTTTGTTCGTTATTTTCCTTGATTCGGCAAGCTCCGAAAACTTAAGGCTATAGTAGGGATATATCATTTATATATCATTTTGTTTTGACCCCAACTTCATTTAAACTTTATAGCTTTTAATTTCAAATTATATAGTTTCAATAAGATTGAAAGCCAGGATTAGAAGTTATTAAAGATCCACACTTATAGGTGTTCGAGAGATCTCCAACCATTTTGTCCAATTTTGAAAAGAATCCAGATCTTCCATTTCCGAATTAACGTGGATGATATACCAAAGTTTCATCAAGAACTTATGCGTTAGTTTAAATTTGTCTTTTGGGTGAAAACTACGACTTTTGCAAACAAAAAATATATACATATTTCATTTTATCTATTTCAAGCACAGTATAAACAATCATCGTGAACAACAACAACATCTTTTTAACATCAAATCAAATTTTTTTTATCACAGCATAAATTTAAATTGTTAAATCCGTTCTATTAAAAATAACATATGTATAACAAAAACAAATATAATAATAAATTTAATATTAAAAAAATCAACATGATTTTAAAAAAGTTATATATAAAAATTTGCATGAAACGCACTAAAAACTCATGTTATATTTAATTTCTTTAAAGTACAAGAAAACATATAATTAAGAAAAACAAATTATAATTAACATATAGCTATCTCAACTGACCTTAAAATGTTGGGATGCGAGAATTTATTAAGTAGTTGCACTTCACGTAACATATTTGGACGATTTGAACGCAATTGATTCATCTTCAGAACCATTACTTGTCCGGTGGTACGATGTGTCACCTGCAAATATTGATATAAAATTAAAATTAATTAATTAATTAAACCGAAATTATTGATTAAAATAGAAAACACATGTTTTTACATCTATCAGTTTTACAAGTTTTTATTTTTTAAAAATCTTAGCTTTGCTACTTAGTTTGATGACTTACATTAGTTAAACAATTAATTAAATTTTGTTCCTGAAAACTAAAAGCCTAAAAAAATCGATGAGGATACAACCTCAATGTGTTGCAACCGAATCACCTCATCACATTGAGATCAAATTCGATTCTTAAGCCTTTTATGGCAACCAAATGTTTATTTTAAAACCAAATTGAGCAACAGATGCATATTTGACAGAAACAGTCGGTTGGTGACGATTCTGTCAGTGCATACATAATTCTTTACCAAGTATTTTGCTCATATTTTTAAATTTCTTCAATTTCCATGAGTTAGAAAACTTGAGGTATTTACTTTGTAAATAAGACTGGTCAAGCAGTGGCTATTACTGGTGCTTGTTCTCGTGACATGATACCCAGTTTTTTCTGTCTTAATTGGACGGCGACATATGGTTATAGAAAGATGGTATCACATGACATGCCATACATTCCGTAAAAAAAATCAACTATTGCGTGAGAAATCAGAATTGATCCAGGGAATCATGTCGTTTAACCCCACAGAAATTTTAGGGGATTATTTGAATGAAAGGTCGATCCTAACATTTCCATAACCACACGCGTATTGAAGGCGGCGATTCAACGCTGCAAAAACGAAATTCAGCACCATTTATGCAAAACTGGTTTGGAAAATTTCGACAGGAGTGCGTATGTGCCAGCAAAGCCGTGACGATCATTTGCCCTATCCTATGTAGGTTATGATTTAATATAAAGGAATCCGGTTTAAAAAATGTATGTGTATTTTCTATAATCATTTGTAGGTCTGAACCTGAATCAGTCTGGTATGCACCTTATAGGTTATTAGCGACCTAGTGTAAACATGAGTCCGAAAACATCGACAAAATGAAGATGCTCTCCAACGGCTTATTGCCAAACATTATTTCTCCAATTTAGATTTAGCTTCGGATATTACCAAGTACCGGTCGCAGAAAAATCAAAGAAACCAACGGCGGATGGGCATTTTGAGTTAATCGGCTGTCATTTGGGTTGACAAACGCTCCCGTCGTTTTCAATCGCATGATAAAGCCAACGCTCGGACATTGAACAACGAACTTGATGTGTACTTGGATGATATAAGCACCCAGAGTTCTATCATCGAAGAAGGAATTGTCTTGGAAAATATTTTAGTAGAATTGAAACAGTATTGTCTAACCTTTTCAAGCAAATTTAAATTTCTTTGTGAAAACGTTAACTTCCTGGGTGGCGAAATCATGCACAATGGCACTATGACTAATGAAGCAAAAATTGAAGCAAATTGAATTGAAATAAATTATACCCGCGCTCAAATGTGTAAGAGGTTAGAAGAATTATTGGGCTCGCAACTTATTTTCGCAAGTTTGTTGTACAAGAGATTTAATACCGAGATTTGGAATATGCTGTCTACGCTTACTAGAATATAATTTCAACGTTATACATCGGTTTGGCTCTCATATGTGTCACACACTAAGCCGTTGTACCACCACACCGATACTCTACACACCGAAAGAAGTTTGAAGCAGCATTTTAAGTGCCGCCACGACCAAATGAGTCATTTTGGATTAGACAAAACTATCGCTCTATAAAAAGAAGTAATCGGTTACCCCGTATCTGTCATTTCATAAAAGAATATATTAGCAGTTGTTTTGAATGGTTCTATCATAAGAATAGGTAGAGCCCGGTGCTCATCCCCATAAGGGCATACAATTGCACCCGATCGAAAAAGCTCTAGTTCAATTTCAAAGTCATCGTGGCAATTATTATCTGTTAGTTACTGTGAACGTTTTCACCGGATATACCTTTATACGAACAGTTGAAAATACATAAACGAGTTACGTTATCACCACCTTAGGGGACGTGTCATGAAACTTTGATATACCTACAAGAGTGATTGCCGACCGAGGCGCCGCTGTCACATCCAAGCAATTAATCGATTTTTGAATCGATCACAACATTCGTTAAGCTATTCGACCAAAGTATTCTTCACGTCGTTTGTACTTCACCTGATTCAATGGAAGATAGGAATTGGGAGAAAGTATGTCCATCAAAGGCCTATTAACGGTTTACTAAACAGTAATACAAAAGTTTTAGTGCAATAGTTGTTATGTGGAAGTAAACTCTCAATACATTCCGCCTAATGGTCCTTAGAACTGTCGGATAACAAATATCTCGAACTTAAACAAATAAAATGAACTATGTGAGATGGTATCTGCGCGTATAAAACAAAATCACACCCAAGAGAAAAAGGGTTTGATTTCCATTTTTATATTATATATCAAGTATGCGACCTAGTAGTCGTTTATAGCGAAACCCATTGTTATCGAAGCAGCTATATCTGAAATAACTTCACCGGCATTCACCGATTTGATATTGTCGATATGATTTCTTATTGATTTGTCTTTCCATGATACACACTCAATTCAATGGTTGTTTCTTTTTCATTTCTTTCCTCACGCTTTTTTTCGTAGGGTTTTTAGATATATATTGGTCAAAAAGATATAAATAAGTGAGTTGGTGAAAATCAAACACTCAAGTGAATATAAAAAACAACTAGTAGGGTAGAGTGCGACCATAGCGGCCACGCCAAGAACTTCCCGTTAAGTTAAATAGGAAACATAAAGATATTTTCTTAAAACTTTAAAAAATTGAAATTCTCTTTCTAAGACTTGCAATTAATCGTCATTTCATTTTTTGGTTACTCTGGAAAGAAGATTTTCATTGCACCATATATTTAAAACTAGCGGTGAAGTCTACGTAAAGTTTACTTTGTCTACGTTGCTAAAATTTTTTTCGATTTTTCTCAAACAATAACTCCATTTTTTTTTACATAATTTAAATAAAAATGTTATTTATATAAAATTACGCTAAGAAATACAAAAATATGATTGTTGTTTAAGGATGAAAAATGTTTATCATTTAATAAATGTTTTTAATTTTCGGTTGGTTCAACAGTTATCGAAATTTATTTACAAAATCCAATCGAAAACCAATCTATCACCAAATATCAACCATCGATGAATGCCTTTGGAGATTTTAGATTATTACTTCAAAAAAGCTTTCTTCATTTGCTTTTATGAATGCACTAAAAATGTTGCTGTAAAGTTAAACAATGTTCTATGTTTTATAGAGCATAAACCAAAATAAAAAAAAATAAAGCATCGGGCAGCTAAAAAAAATATTAAAACAAACGAAATGTCAACCTATTGGTCAGTTAAAAAATCAGCATTTGTTTGATAGATACCGACCACTTTGTACAAGATACCTGACCTGCTAATTAATTTTTCTCATGTTAACTGAAACGTTTTACCAAAGATTAGTAAAAAACACTTCACAACTGTAGGCTGTTGTTGTGATATTATTGAAAAAAGATAAAAAATAAGATACTTCACCGAAAGTGATAAGCCGGAAGTGATTTTATAAACATAACAAAAACTTTATGCACTATGTTTCAACCAATTTAAATCTCAGAAATGAGTTTTACTGAAGTTTCAAATGAACAGTTGACTAAGTGATAAACTCACTAACCTCTAAACTTGAACTGAAGTCAAATTATGAAAATAACTCAGATCCTCGATATTCAAGTAAGTCCGTATGCGTCTGCAGCTCATTTACATACCAAAGTTTCATCTAGATATCATGCGTTTGCGTAACGAAAACAATTCACGTAGTTTTATCACGTTTTCTTAAAAAACTCAAAAAGTAAGATAGCAATTGTTTATACAAATTGTAACGATCGCAATAATCGCGAAACAATAATAAAACCAAATTCATCTTCGTTTTCAATTCAATAAAAATGCATTTCATTAGTTTCCGTTCATTTTTACATTAATAATAATTTTAAAATTTTCTAAAACTTAACTGCTAGTTAAATTTTGAATATACTATAAAAAGCAAACGAACGTACTAAATTTTTATTTCCAATACTAATGAACAGACGTCGTTGTTAATCATTTGCTGAATTTCAAGTATTACCCGATTTTGTTTTTGACATCATAAGATGTCAAAGGCAAAATCACATTTTTGCAATTTTTAATTTGAAAATTATTCATTCCATTTTCTGCTTTTAAAAAAGGAAAACGTTCAATTTTTATTTGTATTAAACATTAAATAAAACAGAAAAAAAGAGTCTATATAAAAAAAAAGATATATCCATGAGTGATGTTTTTTTTTTTTTTTTTTTTTTTAATAAAATGTGTTGTGTAATAGGGTTTAGAATATGTGTCACAACAACACATAAATACCTTTTAAGACCTAGGTCTAGACCTGGGTCCCACAACAACTGGCGTTCTGAGGTGTAGATTAACGCTTTTTTTAAACATCTGTGGGTTGAAGCCACCTGAGACTAAGTGTTCCGGCAAACTATTCCATTTGTACGCAGTTCGGACAAAGAAGTCTCTCTGCGATCTGCCAGTATGACAGCGCGGGATCTTTACCGTTTCACTGGTTGCGGCAGCCGATTGCCGAGTGGAACGGGGGTAAGAATAAGTTTGAGGCATGATGCCGCTGATTTCATCTGAGCACTGCTGATGACGATATTTGTAAAAAACAACGAGGTCAGCAACAGTGCGACGATGTTGTAGGGAATCAAGTTGTGATGTCAAAGTTCGATCACCTACAATTCGTATAGCTCGCTTTTGAACAGAGTCCAAGAGGGCCAAGATGGAAACAGAGGCAGCACCCCAAACTTGACAGCAGTACTCCATACAGGGACGAATATAGGACTTATAAACATGGAGCAATTGGTATGGAGTGAAAAATTTTTTGCATCTATTTAGGAGGCCGAGTTTTTTAGACGCGCTTTTTGCCATCGCCATTACATGATCGTTCCAGAGTAGGTCATTTGAAACTGTGACACCCAATAAACGAATGTTTTTACATTCACCTATTGGTTCATCACACATACTAAATAAAATATCTTTGGGGAACTCGGTCTTTAATCTGGAAACAATCAACAGCTGTGTTTTGGTGGAGTTGAAATTGACAAGGTTTTGGTCACCCCAGTCGGCGACTTTATTCAGGTCTTTGTTCACGTTTATGGCAGCGTCTCTCCGGGCAGGATTAATTCGTTCGTGCATTTTACCTTTTGAAGGAAGGGGCTCGAACGACTTGTGCAGAGTACTATCATCTGCAAAACTATTTATTGGGTTGCTGGTGATTTTCAACAATTCGTTGATATAAATCAAAAATAGGGTTGGGGACAATACTGAGCCTTGGGGTACACCAGCGTTAATTAGTTTAGACTCAGAAGAATATCCGTCTAAGGTTACCGAAATGTATCGGTCGGATAGAAAATTTTGAATCAGCTTCACAACATTGGGATGAAAACCGTACGCAACGAGCTTGTTGATTAAGTTGGCATGCCAGACTCGATCGAATGCCTTGGAGATGTCTAAAGCGATAACGTATGTTTCACCACCTTTATCAAGTATGCTGTTCCAACAATGCGCTACATAGTTTAATAGATCGGTAGTTGATCTTTTGTTTCGAAAACCGTATTGGCTGTCGGATATTAAATGATTTTCTTCCAGAAATTTTGAAATATGTGTATTAATATAATGCTCATAGACTTTGGATAGGACCGATAGTAAAGCTATTGGCCTATAATTTGAGATATCGGATCTTGGTCCCTTTTTGGGGACGGGCTGGACATTTGCCAACTTCCAGCACGAGGGAAATATACCAGATTTGTAGGATTGGTAGAATGTTTTAGTTAAAGTTGGTGCAAGTTCTTTGGAAAAGGTTTTTAAAATAATGGGTGGAATATTGTCCATTCCTGATGCTTTGTTGATGTTTAACCCCTTTAAAAGTTTAGCGACTATTTTGGGTTTGAAGTGAAGTTCATTCATATTAACTCCTGAAGACTGGATTTGGGGTATTTCTTTAGGAGTTTCCAAAACAGTGGAGTTCAGAGCAAAGCGTTCAGCGAACAAGTTAGCTTTTCTTGCGGGATCATTGACGATTAAATCACCATCAATAATAGGGGGAATAGAAAATTTTGTACCAGAATTTAAAGAATTAATGGCACTGTAGAAACTCTTGTCAGAAACAGACATAGACGTAAGTTTTGAGGCTTTCGCTCTGTCAATTTCAGACTTTTCGTTTGAGATAATCTGATTAGATATTTTGTTGGCCTTTAGATATTGGGATCGATTAGTGGGAGTTTTGTTATGAATCCAAATATTAAATGATCTACGTTTGTTTCTAAGTGCCGTTTTGGCAGCTTTCGAATACAAGTATTTTTGTTTGGGTTTTACTATGGAGAAAGGGACAAATTTATTTATAGCAAATTGGATGGTTTCTGTAAAGTTTTGAGCAGAAACATTTACATTGTCAGTGTAAAAACAATGACGGTCGAAAGGGAAACCATGGAAAAAATTTTGAAGACCACTCTTATCCATTTTTGAGTAGTGAAATATTTTACGGGGTTTGGGAGCTGTAGTTTTAAGTAAATCAGTTTTGATAACTGATGAGATTAAATAATGATCAGAATTTCCAATACTACCTTTCGCAACATCGACACTCGTAATATCTGGCATTGTGGTAAGATAGAGATCTAGTAGAAAACTATTATCACCGCCATTACGGGGAGTGAAAGTCGGGCTTTTTACAATTTGGAATAGGCCCTGAGACGCGGCAAAAATTTCTGCCAGTTTTCCACTATTGTCAACATCGTCGGTCGATTTGGAGAATTCCAACCATGATTTGTTGTGGACGTTGAAGTCACCGGTAACGATAACTTCACAATTAGGGGACTTTGCTCTAATCTCGTCCATAATTTTTGTCAGTATATTAAAAAAGTTTGGGTTACGTTTGTTGGGGGACCGGTATAAAGCTATTGTAAAAAAAGTCATTTCTGGAAGACAAATCTTTAAAACCATTGTATTGAAGCCGTCACCGTGTAGTTCAAAATTTGGAAAGCGCGTGTACGCAACACTCTCATGAATGAATGCGCATACGCCCTGATGGAGTTTGAAAGCTGATTCGAGCCTATATTTGGAATTAAGCGATTCTATAAAGAGAAAATTTTCAGAAACTTGTGTTTCTGTAAGGAATAGAATGTTCGGTTTGTCGTGCTCAAGATGATGTTGCACGTGGTCATGGTTAGCGTTCAATCCGCAGATGTTTTGAACATGTATTTTAAAATTTTTTATTGATTCATATATGTTTTGTCCCTGCAAATTCCGTGGACATGCCGCTTTATGGGCGGGTGGATTGCGCAAATTTGCTTTACCACTTGCAGACTTATTTTTTTTCGGTTGTACTGCCATATATATATCAAAATGTTTATTTTATTTTTTTGTGTTTTATTTTAAAATGCATAACTAAGTAAAAAATCCTATCATACTACAAAATATGACATATGCCAATATTTCATGATAAGATGAAGAAATAATAACAAAATAATAAGTGAAAAACAAATTGTGAGAAATTTGCAGAAAACAAAACAAAACTAAATGCCAATAATCCAGCTGATGCAGCGCACCCCAGACGCACCGCCCACCACTTCAATCGAGGCACAAAGCCCACACATAACTACGTGTTGGTTCGATTCCTCGGAAGAGCTAATGAGCGGTACCGCTACGGAACGCTGCCCAGCTAAGACTGGAAGTGCTGCCGTTGACTAATTAAAGTTCGTCCGCCAGCACCCTAAGATATCATCTTGGCTAATGACATCTCCTGCCATTGCCAGTGGTATGTGATATCTCACGCTAACTCATATGTCAATGGCAGGGACTGGAGTACGCAGGGTAGTCAGACCCGTAGATCAACATTGATCATAATCGATCAAAATCGATCCCTCCTGCGGCGAGTGATGTTGTGATATAATAAATTGTGATTTAAAATTAAATAGATTTTAATAATAATATTTACATAAATTTGCCACAATTTAATAAATGAATGGTTATTAAAGTATCAAAGAATTTTTTTTGCTGAGATACAAGAAGAATAGCGCGTCTTTATATTTTTACTTGATTATGCTGTGTTTTTGTGACTTCAAAACGCCATTTTATTAATATCAAGTAATAAATTTGTTTATTCGATTAATTTATAAAAAATTATCAATGGAAATAGGGAGAATTATACAATTTAATTGATCCAAATATAGAATATGGAAATATTGTATATAGTGGCAATAATAATCAATCAGGAATTCGTTTAATAAATCCACCGCTGACAAATTTGACGGAACATAATGAAGAAATGATATTGGAAAATCAAACAAATAACTTAAAACAACAGAATATTGATGACATCAATCAACAAAAATAACTTAAGGTATTTATTATAAATATGTATATTAATTTTAATTTAATTATTACTTTTGGAATGTCAAGATAAATTTAGGAAATAGTAAGAGATTCTCAAATTCAGGGTCCGTGTGGAGATAATCTGTATGGAGGGAGTGACCTCCTTTGCTTAACTATAATAAGATGTGTTTGTGATCTGTATAGATTTAATAGTATACTGAACAGAAACATAGTAGTAAAGGTCCAATGGTTATACGTAGCGCCGAACAAAAAGGGACCCGTTAGCCTAATTACAGTTATATTATTTGGTGGGAAAATATTTTCCAGTTTGGGCGTTGGCAAGCCGGTTTTTTTTTTTGAAAAAAAACTTTTTTTGTGGAACATTTTATATTATTATATTTATATATTTATATATTAATTGATCATTTCAATTTAGATTAATTAATATCTATATATAGTTTATTTTCGCGTCGGTTATTTGGCTAAATTTTGTTAAAAAGCTAGAGGAAAAAATAAAGGTTTAGTTTCTAGGGTGTTCATGTGTATATTTATCATAAGTACTCTAAATTTATATTTTCAAAATTTAAAGAATTCTGCGTTTCTCTTTGTAAGTTTTAGGATAAACCAGTTGTGGGTTTTTTTTTGGTAATAGGGTGGTGGCAACCGGTTTGGGCCGTGGTTGTCAATCAGCTTTTTGTTTATCTTGAAATAAACCAGTTATTGGTTTCGTTTTGGTTTTGATTAGGAAATTATATATTTTGAATTTTGATAAGAATGTATACAATTATGAGGGGTCAGGGGTTGATAAGGAGGTGTCGGCCAGGTGGGTTTGAGCCGTGGATGAATGAGGTGGATGAGAGAGCGAATGAGGAGAGAAAAGAGAGAATGGTTGAGGCGAGCAATGTAGTGGATGGAATGATAAATGTGATTCTGGATGAAGTAAAACATAAAATATTTTTGGAATTGATGGATGATATTTACGAAGAAAAATATGATGAGTTTCTGGATGATTTGATTTGTGAGATAGTGAATGAGGAGTTGAATGGGGTGAATGAGGAAGCGGATGAGATGGATGAAGTGACTGAGGAAGTGAATGTGGGCTGGCGTGAGAGAAGGAGGATAAATAGAAATAGGAGCTCTCACCTGAAGAGGAAGGAGAGGAGAAGAAGGGAGAAGGAGAGTCGCTTGGTCGTGGAGCTGGGAGCTTCCTCGACCAAGAGTACTCAAACGGAGGAGCTGGTTGAGGAGGTCCTCATCTCACCGACCACGCGACAGGAAGAGGAGTGGTCTGGTCCACAGGAGGCCCCTGTTCCTCATTGTATAATTAGTTAAGACTAATAATTTTTTTAATTTTGAAAAAAACCGTTTTGGGACAGCAATTTTTTTGGAGATTGTTTTTTGTGCTGTCATCTTGTAACGATCGCAATAATCGCAAAACAATAATAAAACCAAATTCATCTTCGTTTTCAATTCAATGAAAATGTATTTCATTAGTTTCCATTCATTTTCACATTAACAATAATTTAAAATTTTCTAATACTTAACTGCTAGTTAAATTTCAATTGTACTATAAAAAACAAACGAACGTACTAAAATTTTATTTCCAATTCTAACAAACAGATGTCGTTATTAATCTTTATTGAATTTCTTTTTAGTATTACCCGAGCTATTTTGACATGATAAGATGTCAAAAAGAATTAACAAAAACACATTTTTGTTTGAAAATATTGTTTTTCTGTTTTTGGGTCTTCAACCAAAATGTTGAATTGAGATTGTTATTAAACACTCAATAAAACGTATTAAAGAAAAAATACTAATTCCATTTTATTTTGAGTTTAAAAAGAAATTGTTTTAATTTATACAGAAAAAAGGTTAACTTTGTTTTCATTAGTGTGTGATTTGGATGAAATATATATATATTTTTTAACAAAGTGTTTCATTCTGTTATCATTAAGTTTATACTTAATTTATCATAAAGGAAAAAGATTGCTTTATAAAAGTGGCAGTACATGAAAAATAAAGTATCCAATGATGTTATCGAAAGTATGAGTAGTAAGGATAACAGTGATCGAAGCATATTACCACAGTTAGAAACAGTCGAGTGTATGGTGGATTTTCCGGTTGTAGAAACCGTATGGATTTAAAGCAAAATATGAAGTGGAAAGTTAAAGGATTAAAGGCAATGTTCAATTGGGCATTTCGAACAACGAAGGTGTAATTCAGCAGCAGCAACTGATGTTCACAAATTAGTTCATCCAATACAGTTGGTTGATTAGTCAAGGGAATTGGAACACATAGACCAAATCTTCAATCAACAGTTATAAGTTAAGGTACTTACAGTAAATATATTAATTTTTTTTATTTATTCCTCGTTCCCCTTTGGAATGATAGGCTAGATTTTTTTCAGATAATAAGAGATTCCCAAATTTAGGATTCTGTGGGGATAAACGCTATCCCGTAGCAATATTATTAATATTATTTTGTACGAAAGGTCCATACTAACAATCTGTCGCCGAACCAAAAACGGACCGGGGGAATATTTTGGTAATATAATACCGTGATTACGGTGGAGTTTTGTTACCGTTAGGTACGAATTTGTTGTGTTATTTAGAGCTATTTTCGGCGCGAAAAATATTTTTTTCATTTTTTTTCATGTATTTGGGCGGTGTCAACCGGTTTGGTTGACTTCGAACTTGTTTGGATAAGAACCAGTTGGGTTTTTTTATATGTATATTTTTCTTTTACATATATATCAAATATATATAGAATTTTTTCATTTTTTTAATAATTTTTAAGAATTTCACAATTTGATAAATTTAAAAGGAATTTTTGAGAATTGAATTCAGCGGTAGTTGCAATAACGAATTCAAATGACCATTAAATGCTGCACAGGTACATTTAATTTTGGGATATATAAATATTTACTTGAAGAAGACAAATAATAAGCAATTCTAAGACTTATTAGAATTTGAAAGGAAATTGTATTCTGCTTTCGCATTAACCTTTTGGTCTTTGAGTTCTTGGTAGAGCCAGTGTTAAAAATACCATTATTTGTTTTTCTCTAATTAAATATAATATTCTAAAAGATTAAATTCTAATTCTAACATTTAATTTGGTTTTTACAATAGTGTAGAATTGTATTTGGATTGACACTATATTTCTTACACTCAAAAATGCACACAGTCAGAAATTTTGGCTCGTTTAGGAGCAAGCGTCGGCCGGGGCCAGGAGAGTTGGGTCAGGCAGCGGTTAAGCCGGGTGTGAATGAGGTAGATGAAGTAATGCATGAGATTGTGAGTGAAGTGATGAATGTGGTGAATGAGAGGGAACAGGAAAAAAGGAATGCAGAACTGGATGAGAAAAGGAATCAACTATATTTAGAATTGATGGATGACATAGCGAATGAGCAGTATGATGAATGGTTGGATGTAGTGATAAGTGAGATTGTAAATGAGGAAGTGAATGAGTTGGCGGATGGAGTGATGAATAAGGAGATAAATGAGTGGGCAGATGAGGTAGTGCATGGAGTGGAGGAAGTGGATGAGATGAATGAGGAGTTGGTAGGAGAAGTGGTAGTTGATGAAGTGAATGAGTGTGTGGATGAAGTGATGGATGCGCGAGAGAGATATCGATTGAGGAGGCTAGAAAGGGATAGGAAAAGGTGGAGGGAGAAAAAGAGTAGGAGGAAGAAGCAGAAGGCAGCGTGGTTGGCCGAGGAGGTAGAGTTCTCGTCAGTCATGCACGCTTATGCGGAGATATTGGCTGAAGAGAACGCTATCTCTGAGTCCAATCACAGGGGAGAGAACCCTCGACGGTGGTTGGGACCGCAAGTGGCCCCGGGAAATTGTGTGCATCTTTGAAATGTATTTTGTTCTGAATTTGGAAAAAAACCGTTTTGGGGCAGTAATTTTTTTCGGAGACTGTTTTTTTATACTGTCATTGTACATAGTGTATATAGTAGGTTAATTGTTGTATAATTGTACATATTTGTACATATTTTTGGTATATAGGAAGCGGATGTAGTGGTTTGTGTGGAGTGTTATGTTACAATAGCACCAACGAGATGAAATTAAGAAACCAAACCGATGAAACGATTTAGCCATTTGAACTTTTTGTGAGTAGCTTTGGCAAATATTATACATTGATAGGAATTGGATAGTAGATCATATTTAAATATTTATACATTAATAAATTAGATCTGGAATCTGATGCTCGTTTTAACGGTGCATTTTGTCCTGCGTGAAATAAATACATGATTTTAATTTCTTTACCACTAATGGTTATAATCGGTGAAAATCCTGTTTTGGTTGTGGTAGATTCGAACTATTTTTAATTTCGCGATGAAAATATTGTACATTCCACTACAGTTGAGCGTTTGTTAGAATTAATTGATTTTTTTTTGGGTGTTAATTTTTTTATTGTTGTGTAATGATTACAAGTGTGTAATTGATAATTTCTCTCAGCGGTACCTCTAACAAAGGATCCATGGGGCTTATCTCCTTAACATAATTATGTTCTTAGATCGCCTCTGTCCATTATGGACATGCGATCGAAGTTCATTGGTTTCTTCTCTTCATTTCAGAAGGAGTTTTCTGGTGATAAGGGAGTGACTACTGCTGGTCTGTACTTAGGTACAAACCAGTAGTACCATTCCCTGCACAGAAGCTTCTTTAACGAAATGAAGAGGAGAACCAATCATTTTTTTTTTTATCAGGATCGAGGCTTCACCTCACACAACTTCAACATTTTTCCACTCTTACATTTAGCTTGCAATAGACAGTTTTCATTAAGTTTAGGATTTGAAGTCTGGTGTTCGGGAGCGTTCTTCGACTATGGCATTAGTTTAATGGTAATTTATTTTTAGGTAGAACAACCGCAGCTGGGTCAGTAGAAATGGGCCTAGAGTCTAATCGTGACAGTTGCGATTGTTTTTGTTAGGTTGGGGAGATACTGTTCTGTAGAATCTGGTCGTTAGGGGCTTTTCTAGTCGGTTCTCACATGCATTGTTGGAGTGGGCTCGCGAACGCGATAATTCAAATACTAAATAAAATGGATATTGTAGCCATACTTACTTTTATGTGTCTCCAGACGAATCTAGATTTTGGGAATCTCTTATTATATTAAATAAAAATAAAATAAATCAAACAAATTTTTCAAAAAATTAAATAAATAATTTTTATTAAATAAAATAAATTTTCGTAAATTAAATTTTGGGTAACTAAATAATTTTTTTTAAATTTAAATAATTTTAGGTAATTAAATAAAATAAATTTTTTATTAATTAAGCAATACGTCAAGAAATAAATAAATATTTTTTATTTTTTTTAAAAAATAAATCAATATTTTGAGCTAGGACGTTGCATCCAATAAATAAACATCCTTTTTGAATATTTTTTATTTTTCAATTTTTTTTAAAATAAATAAATATATTTTAGGGGTGCTATCGTCAATAACTAATTTTAGGTATATATATATATTTCAGTATATCTGAAATTAAATAAATAAATTATATTTTAATATACAATATCTTAGGAATTTCTGTAAAGATTCAGCAAAGATTAGCTACGACAGTTTTTTTGTTCCTTTACAAGTTTGGTTTTTACAAAAATTTTCTGTTTTTTTGGGGCGTTCGTTGTTTTTTTCCGTTTTGCGGTTTTTATTGTTTTCACTTTTACATTTCCGTCGTACTAACTCTACATTTTTTTTTTTGGTTGTTGAGAATTGGTTTTATTATTGTTGTTTGATTTTGTGAATTCTGGATTTGATAAATTTTACCATCAAAATGTCAAACCAAATAGACGTTGACCATCCGTTCTATGGTCTAGAACCCAGCGAACTGCTGGTCGAATGTTTGGTTCGGGGTGTGAATTTCGGGGGGGCCGATTGGGCAGAGGAACTGCGAAACCATGCAGATCATGGGTCAGTTCCAATAACAGTGTCTCATGCGAGAGATTTGATTGAGGAATCTCAAATGGTGGTGCAGGCAGCACAACTTATTTTAAATCAAGTACGTCGACTTCAGTCACCGATTGATCAGACCCTCTTGGATGGTTTGGCGAATCGAGTGTTACATTATACGGGTAGGATGAATAGGTTGGGTCCTCGCAATGACTTGCAAGAAGCCCGCACCTACGCTATCTCACAATTGTCACGCGCTTGGAGTATAATAGGATCATTATCAACACGTCCAATTATGCAGAGTAAACCAGGAGTATCATCTGCTCCACCTGCTTCACCTGCTTTTCAACCAGATGAGAGATCCACACCGATCCCAGTACGGCCAATATCGGAAACAATAAATAGTCTGAATCGTCCAAACCAGCAACATCAGAGACGGTCAGATCAATTACCACCGGCTTATTTCCAGCAATCTGGGTTGAGAGCCGAGGACTTTGCAATACCACAATTGGGTCCATCACTCCAGTCTGAACATACACATAACAATCCAGCATTGGTACAACCACAACCACAATTAAATTATCCATCAGTACCACAGGTACAACTACCACCAATATATCCACCAGCTCCACTAACAGCACCACCACCATACAACCAACCTCCTCAGGTATGGCGTGACGCGGCTCCAGCGTTAGCACCAGTGGAGTACCGAGGGGTTCGTGGGAACAATTTGAGTCGTTATGACTCAAATTGGGTTCCAACCTTCACAGGGGATGGTCACTCTCCTGATATTCATGAGTTCATTCATAGAGTGGAGGCGGCTGCCAGAAGAGACCGTGTGTCATGGGACGACCTTAGGTCTATCATACCACGGTATCTGAAAGCAGCGGCCGACAGATACTATTTGAATTTAACTCATGAATATGAGGTGGTGACCTACCCAGTGCTAAGGGAGGGACTCCTACAGACCTTCGGTACGCTAACTGATGATAAGGCGATCTTGCGCGTTCTTCTGAACCGTAAACAAAAATCCAAGGAGAGCGTATACGAATATCTGGTGGAGATTGGTTCGTTAAACCGTCGCTTAGCACGTCCATTTGCTGATCGTGAAATGCTAGAGATTGCTCGGGAGGGACTGAGTGTGGATCTCAAAAATGCTACATTAGCAGCAACAATACACTCAATGGATGAACTTCGGACTTTATGTCAGAAGTTTGAACGTTTGTGGTCCACACCAGTTCCAACCAGAACATCAAATTTAAGAATTAGCGAGGTACAGCAAATGGATGATTATGAGGTGGATGCTGAACCAGAACAACATGGATATATTGATGCGGTGGATTCAACACAGAGACGGATATTGCAGCGACCTAGCATAACCTCTGACAACAGTCAACCTGGTCCATCAATATCCAGACAACCAATAGTGTGTTTCAGATGTGGAGTAAACGGTCATCGAGCTCCTGAGTGCTCTAAGAATAGAATTAAACTATATTGTTGGAAATGTAACAAGCCGGATGTTATATATGCAAATTGTTCATATTGTCACCCGTCGTTAAACTACCGTCCGAGAGTACATGCTTCGGGGATGGTACCCTCGGTTCAACATCCAATGAGCCCGAAGAAAACGACGAGAGATGTAGCAACGCAGAACGATCGATCACCACTCAGGAAACCAGAATAAAATCACCTAGTACATTTAATTTCCCATCATTACATCGAACGTATTTTAGACGTCTAGAACGTAATATTAGATATTGGAGGATGAGGAAATTATTTCGTAAAGCTTGTATTTCATCTATCCTTTCAGAAACAAAGGATCCTCGGCCGCGATTAACAATAAGGATTTTGGACAAACACATTTCAGGACTATTGGATAGTGGAGCGTCAATCACAATACTTGGAAGAAATTCCTTGGAATTATTGGAGTCAGCAGGTACAACTTACCGTAAGTACACTTCGTGTATTCGTACGGCAGATGGTACTGCAAATAAAATTTTGGGTTACATAGAAGTTCCAATAACTGTGAATGGCTCCACTAAACCAATGCGGTTTCATATTGTCCCTGGACTACGAGAAGAGCTCTACCTGGGCATAGATTTCTGGGAGAAATTCGGTATTGTTCCTTCTTTTGTTAGTGAACTGACTCGTACAGAGCCAACAACTTTAAATACACACAACCTCACCACTGATCAGCAACATGAACTGGATAGGATCAAGGATTCTTTCCCGTCATTTGAAGTGTCTGGGCTCGGAAAGACTTCTTTGGTTGAACATGTCATCGATGTTGGGGATAATGCACCTGTTAAACAGAGGCATTACCCCACATCGCCGGCTGTTCAACTAAAGGTTTATGCCGAACTCGACCGGATGCTTCAAATGGGCGTGATCGAAGAGAGTAACAGTTCTTGGTGCTCACCAGTGGTGCTGGTACAAAAAGAATCTGGTAAAAACAGATTATGTATTGATAGCCGTCGTGTCAATTCACTAACTAAAAAGGACGCATACCCACTTCCCTTGATTGATGGCTTACTAGGTCGTCTAAATAGTACAAAGTACATTTCTAGTATTGATCTCAAAGATGCCTTCTGGCAGATTCCTCTGGCAGAAGCATCTAGAGACAAGACAGCCTTCACAGTGCCTGGTCGTCCATTGTATCAATTCCGGGTTATGCCCTTTGGATTGTGCAATGCTCCCCAGACAATGTGTCGGCTAATGCACAAAGTGATACCACATCAATATCACGAAAATGTCTTTGTTTATTTAGATGATCTATTGGTAGTCTCTTCCACGTTCCAGGAACATATGGAGTTGCTGTCCAAAGTCTCTTCATTGTTAAGAGCGGCTGGGTTAACCATAAACCTCAAGAAAAGCAAATTTGTTCTGAGAGAGGTGAAATACTTAGGATTTTTGGTTGGTGAAGATGGTCTTCGAACAGACCCTGACAAGGTAAGAGCTGTTGCTGAGTATCCAGCTCCGTCAACAGTGAAACAAATACGTAGACTATTGGGAATGGCTGGTTGGTACCAACGTTTCATACCAAATTATGCAAGCGTGGTATCACCGATTACAGATTTATTAAAGAAAAGTTCTGGGAAATTGAAATGGACATTGGAAGCGCAAGCTGCTTTCGAAAATTTAAAACGATTGCTGACTACAGCACCGGTATTAGTAAACCCTGATTATAATAAAGAGTTCTTTATTAGATGCGATGCGAGTCTGACAGGGATAGGTAGTGTACTGTATCAGATCGACGAAGACGGACAAGAGTGTCCGATAGCCTTCATGTCGAAAAAACTTAATAAAGCTCAACGAAACTATTCTGTTTCTGAGCTTGAATGTCTTGCGGCAATTCTGAGTGTGAAGAAATTCAGGGGCTATGTTGAAGGTCACCGATTTACAATTGTGACTGATCACTCAAGTCTGAAGTGGCTTATGTCACAGAAAGACTTGAGTGGTCGTCTGGCTAGGTGGAGCCTAAAACTCCAACATATGGATTTTACCATTGTCCACCAAAAAGGTACCCAAAATATAGTCCCTGATGCTCTATCTCGTCTTTATGACGATACACACGAAGAATTGACGGAAGCATTAGTACATCACATTAATGAGATTAAAATCGACAATGAGGGTTATCGGCACAAGGAATATACGGATATGATAGCTAAAGTTCAATCATCACCAAAGGACTTTCCCTCAGTTAAAGTCGTGGATGATAAGCTATACATTCGTATTGAGCCAAAACCTGATGCAATACCCAACGATGTTCCTGTGTGGAAACTCTGGGTACCAAAACCGATGACTTCCAACATGATTCAGAAACATCATGATGATAGTACTGCTGCTCATGGGGGTGTTAAAAAGACTTTAGAATTACTTCGACGTCTTTACTATTGGCCGGGCATGGCGTCACAGGTACACAACTATGTTGTGTCCTGCGACACATGTAAACAAACAAAAGCCACGAATCAGATATTGCGTCCTCCGATGCAATATCAATTCGAAACAGCACGTCCATGGCAGAGAGTCTATATAGATTTTTTGGGACCGTACCCTCGTTCAACACTTGGGAATACGGTGTTATTGGTAGTTCTGGATCATGCTACGAAGTTTGTACTACTGAAACCACTTAGGAACGCAACTTCACCGAAGGTGAATGCTTTTCTGAAGAACGAAGTGTTTCTTACATATGGGGTACCAGAGTTTCTGCACAGTGACAATGGCAAACAGTTCACTAGTAGGAACTTTCAAAGTCTTTTGTCAGATTTCGGCATTAAACACATTAGGACCGGTGTCTATAGTCCTCAAAGCAACGCGTCAGAGCGGGTCAATAGGTCAGTTCTAGCAGCAATTCGAGCGTTCATAAAAGGTCAACATACCAAGTGGGATTCATTAATTGGTGAAATCGCTTATGCACTGCGGGCTGCAGTACATTCAGCTACCAAGTACTCACCTTACTATCTATTATTTGGTCAACATCCAATGTCGGATGGAAATACTTACCAATTGTTGAGATCACTACACAGGCTTGGTGAAGATGCTGGTGAGGAAATAGAACGTGCTGATCATTTGACTCTGCTCAGGAATCGAGTTCAACAGAATTTGAAAGCAGCTTTCAAGAAATCGCAACATCAGTACAACCTGCGATCTAAACTACGGACTTTTCAGCCACAACAACGTGTGTTTGTACGGCAACATCATTTGAGTGACGCTACCAAAAAGTTCTCGGCAAAATTGGCTCCAAAGTTCTTACCTGCAATGATTAAGACTAAGATTGGAAATGTACTCTATGAGTGCATAGATATGAGCGGTAAGAGTCTGGGAGTCCATCACGCGAAAGACATCAGAGAATGATGTCTGTTCGTTAGGTAGGGTCGTTCCTCTGGCTGGTTGTCGTCTCTGGGGTTCACATCTTCAGCATCATATATTACTGGTTGTATCGAGGTTTCAATGGTGCTGACGTTAGATGGATGGATGATCGATTTCGGTACTCACTGATAGTTCCTAGGAACTTCATGAGTATTGAAATTGATCATCGACCCTGACGCTGGTTACCATTGGTATCTCGATCCCAGATACAGTTTAATAGGTGGAAGTAGTTCGGTGGTTTTCTGTCATGGAGGGGATGGCGACGTTTTTGTGATTTCAAGAGTAAAAATCTTGGTTTCTACCTTGAATTCATGGTGTAACGATCGCAATAATCGCAAAACAATAATAAAACCAAATTCATCTTCGTTTTCAATTCAATGAAAATGTATTTCATTAGTTTCCATTCATTTTCACATTAACAATAATTTAAAATTTTCTAATACTTAACTGCTAGTTAAATTTCAATTGTACTATAAAAAACAAACGAACGTACTAAAATTTTATTTCCAATTCTAACAAACAGATGTCGTTATTAATCTTTATTGAATTTCTTTTTAGTATTACCCGAGCTATTTTGACATGATAAGATGTCAAAAAGAATTAACAAAAACACATTTTTGTTTGAAAATATTGTTTTTCTGTTTTTGGGTCTTCAACCAAAATGTTGAATTGAGATTGTTATTAAACACTCAATAAAACGTATTAAAGAAAAAATACTAATTCCATTTTATTTTGAGTTTAAAAAGAAATTGTTTTAATTTATACAGAAAAAAGGTTAACTTTGTTTTCATTAGTGTGTGATTTGGATGAAATATATATATATTTTTTAACAAAGTGTTTCATTCTGTTATCATTAAGTTTATACTTAATTTATCATAAAGGAAAAAGATTGCTTTATAAAAGTGGCAGTACATGAAAAATAAAGTATCCAATGATGTTATCGAAAGTATGAGTAGTAAGGATAACAGTGATCGAAGCATATTACCACAGTTAGAAACAGTCGAGTGTATGGTGGATTTTCCGGTTGTAGAAACCGTATGGATTTAAAGCAAAATATGAAGTGGAAAGTTAAAGGATTAAAGGCAATGTTCAATTGGGCATTTCGAACAACGAAGGTGTAATTCAGCAGCAGCAACTGATGTTCACAAATTAGTTCATCCAATACAGTTGGTTGATTAGTCAAGGGAATTGGAACACATAGACCAAATCTTCAATCAACAGTTATAAGTTAAGGTACTTACAGTAAATATATTAATTTTTTTTATTTATTCCTCGTTCCCCTTTGGAATGATAGGCTAGATTTTTTTCAGATAATAAGAGATTCCCAAATTTAGGATTCTGTGGGGATAAACGCTATCCCGTAGCAATATTATTAATATTATTTTGTACGAAAGGTCCATACTAACAATCTGCTTTTAGTAATACTAATTGTTTTTTTATTTGGAAAAAAGAAAACCGTTTTGGGGAAGCAGTTTTTTTTTGAAATTTTTTTATGCTACCATGTACATATTGTACATATAATTGTTTATATATTGTACATATTTTTGGATGATGCAATTAATTTATATATGAAATTAATTGTATGTTTTTTTGATTATGGTTAGATTTAGTAAGTGTTTAGCTGGTTTTTTTCAATGCACTCATACGCGATCCCCATATTCGTCATTGGTTTAATGTGAGTTACAATTCCGAGGTATTGATTTATGTATTATTCACACTATAGAATGGATGTCAATAGAACATGTCTCATTACAGTTCTATAAACTTTTGAACTTGTACGGAAATGTTGAAATATTTTTATTTTGGCTAATATAATGTTCATTTTTGGCCAAAACGACTTCTATTGCAGTACGCCTTATTAGATTTTATGATTTGTACATGAATTATTTTGTGTATCTCATATATATATACAAAATAATTTATGTCAAACCTGAAAGTCTAGGTAGGTTTCCTATTGCAACACAATTCGTTTGGCGAAAGAATTTTTTGTGGTTAAGTCATGTTTTTATGAGTTTTAGGATGTTATTGACGTAATAAAGGTTAACATTGACCAAACAGTTTTTCAACAATTTTATATAAGTTTAAGTCTTTCGTCACTACTATCAAAGTATTATTGGTCTATGTTTATGGAAGTACATTGAAAATAATTAATTCCCATTAGCTTTATGGAGTGGGCCGGATCCAGATCGGTATCTTCACATTTGTCATCATATTGATCCGCTGACGTAGGTATACATATCTCGTATGAGTCCATTTTAGTTACCATTTTTAAAATTATTTTTATTGCGATTAATTTAAAAAGTGGGATGGGTATGGAAGTAATTATTTTTAGCTAACATTTATTTTTGTTGGTTGTTTTGAATACAATAAGTAAAGCGAAAAATTTGACCTGAACAAATATATTAGAGTTAATAACTTAAAAATTAGTAAGCTTAGTTTTGAATTTAAAATAATCGTAATTTTTTTTTTAAATTACCAATTTATTATTTAGTCTGAAGATTAAATTTAATTAATTTCATGTAAAACTTTATTAACACATATTATGTATTTCATGTTTCGATTTAGCATTTTTAAATAAGAAATTATTTAGATTATGGATAAGTTATATAGTATTTAGGTTTATTGATTCATTTTCTCAGCGGTAGGCCTAACAAGCCATCCATGGGGCTTATCCCCTTAACATTGATGTCGTTCTTAGATCGCCTATGACCATCGGGGTTATGCGATCGAAGAACATTGGTTTCTTCTCTTCATTCGGCGAGGAAGTCCTCAGGGACGAGGAGTGGTGGTGCTGTGTTTGTACTTAGGTGCAAACCAGTAGTACCATTCTTTGCTCAGAGGCTTCTTCGGTGTAATGAAGAGAAGAACCAATTGTACTTTGCTTTCAGGATCAGAGGCTTCACCTCATACAAATTCAAAAACTTTTCCACTTTTTCATTTAGTTTTACAATAAAGCAGTTTTTCAATTCAAAAACTTTTCCACTTTTTCATTTAGTTTTACAATAAAGCAGTTTTTCATGGAGTTTAGGGTTTGAAGTCTAGTGCTCGGGAGCGTTCTTCAACTTTCGCATTAGGTTTAGTTGTAATTTATTTGTAGGTTAAACAAGCACAACTGGGTCAGTAGAAATGGACCTAGTGTCTAATCGTGACAGTTGTGATTGTTTTATTAGGTTGGGGAGAATCTGTTCTGTAGAATCTGGTCGTTAGGGGCTTTTCTAGTCAGTTCTCACATGCATTGTTGGAGTGGGCTCGCGAACGCGGGAATTCAAATTTAGACAAAATGGATATTGTAACCATACTTACTTTTTAAATTGTCTCCAGACGAATCTTGACTTTGGGAATCTCTTATCTAATCATTAAATAAAAATAAAAATAAAATAAATCAAACAAATTTTTCAAAAATTAAATAAATAAAATTTTTTATTAAATAAAGTAAATTTTCGTAATTAAATAATTTTAGGTAAATAAATAATTTTTTTTAGAATCTAAATAATTTTAGGTAGCTAAATAAATAAATTTTCTTAATAAGCAAGACATCAAGATATAAATAAATATTTTTATTTTTTTTAAAAAATAAATAAATATTTCAAAGTTAAGACGGTGCATCCGATAAATAAACATTCTTTTGAATATTTTTTATTTTTCAATTTTTTTAAAAAATAAATAAATATTTTTAGGGGTGCTATCGTCAATAAATAATTTTAGGTATATAATTATTTCTGAAATTTCAGCAGATCTGAAATTAAAATAAATAAATTATATTTTTACATATACAATATCTTAGGAATTTTTGTACAGATTCAGCAAGGATTAGCTACGACGGTCTTTCCTTTGGTTCCTTTACGAGTTTGTTTTTTATTACAAAAATTTTCTGTTTTTTGGGGCGTTCGTTGGTTTTTTTTTCGTTTTACGCTTTTTTATTGTTTTCACTTTTACAGCATACTAGCTACATTTTTTTGTTGAGATTGGTTTTATTATTGTTGTTTGTTATTGTGAATTCTGGATTCTATAAATTTTACCATCAAAATGTCAAGTCAAATAGACATTGACCATCCATTTTATGGATTGGAACCCAGCGAACTGCAAATTGAATGTCTGGTTCGAGGTGTGGATTTCAGAGGGGTCAACTGGGCAGAGGAACTTCGAAACCACGCGGTACAAGGTTCAGTTCCATTAACGGTATCTCACGCGAGAGATTTGGTAGCTGAGTCTCAAATGGTGGTGCAGGCAGCACAACTAATTGTGAATCAGATACGTAGACTTCAGCCACCGATTAATCAGCCATTCTTAGATGGTCTGGCTAATCGTGTGTTGCACTATACAGGGAGGATGAATAGGTTGGGTTCTCGCGATGATTTGCAAGAAGCCCGCACCTACGCTATCTCCCAATTGTCACGCGCTTGGGATATAATAAGATCGTTGTCGACACGTCCAGTTATGCAGAGTAAACCAGGAGGATCATCTGTACCATCCGAATCGCCTGCGTTTCAGCCAGAGGAGAGATCCACTCCAATACCAGTACAGCCAATAACTAATACGATACACAGTTTAAATCGTGGCTATCAACAACAACAAAGACGGGCAGAACAATTACCACCATCGTGTTTTCAACAATCAGGTTTAAGAGCGGAGGACTTCGCATTACCACAACTGGGTTCATCGTTCCAAGCTGAACAAATATACATCAATCCGGCATTGGTACAGCAGCCTCTGAATTATCAACCGATACCACAGGAGCAGTTGCAACAATTTCAAACAAATTATCCACAAGCTCCATTAACAGCACCACCACCATACAACCCACTTCCTCAGGTATCTCGTGTCGCGGCTCCAGCATTGTCACCGGGAGCATACCGAGAGGTACGTAGGAACAATTTGAGTCGTTATGACTCAAATTGGGTTCCGAACTTCACAGGGGATGGTCACTCTCCTGATGTTCATGAGTTTATCCATCGAGTGGAGGCGGCTGCAAGGAGGGACCGTGTGTCCTGGGACGACCTGAGGTCGATCGTTCCACGGTACCTCAAGGCAGCTGCCGATAGATATTATTTGAATTTGACTCATGAATATGAGGAAGTGACCTACTCAGTGCTTAAGGAAGGACTCCTACGCACCTTCGGTACGCTCACCGATGATAAAGCGGTATTACGTGTTCTTTTGAACCGTAAACAGAAAGTCAAAGAGAGCGTTTATGAGTATTTAGTTGAAGTGGGTTCGTTAAATCGGAGATTAGTTCGACCATTTGCTGCAGCTGAATTATTAGAAATCGCTAGGGAAGGACTGAGTGTAGAACTGAAGAACGCTACACTTGCAGCAACAATTACAACTATGGACGAGCTTCGGACATTGTGTCAGAAGTTCGAACGTTTGTGGTCTACACCAGTCCCAACCAGAATGTCAAACTTAAGGATTAGCGAACTACAGCAAATGGACGACTATGAATCAGAAATAGATCCAGAACAAGATGGATATATTGAAGCTGTGGATACACAACCTAGAAGAATTCTGCAACGACCTGCGATATCATCTGGTAATACTAATCAACCTGGTCCATCAATGTCCAGACAACCAATTGTCTGTTTTAGATGCGGGGTAAATGGACATCGAGCTCCTGATTGTTCTAAAAACAGAATAAAACTGTATTGCTGGAAGTGCAACAAACCTGACGTGATTTACGCAAATTGTTCATATTGTCACCCGTCGGTAAACTTCCGTCCGAGAGTACATGCTTCGGGGATGGTACCCTCGGTTCAACATCCAATGAGCCCGAAGAAAACGACGAGAGATGTAGCAACGCAGGACGATCGATCACCACTCAGGAAACCAGAATAAAATCACCCAGTACATTTAATTTCCCATCATTACATCATACATATTTTAGACGTCTGGAACGTAACATCAGATATTGGAGGGTGAGGAAATTATTTCGTAAAGCTTGTATTTCATCTATCCTTTCAGAAACAAAGGATCCTCGGCCGCGATTAACAATTAAGGTTTTGGACAAACATATCTCCGGATTATTGGATAGTGGAGCTTCCATCACAATACTTGGAAGAAATTCCTTGGAATTATTGGAATCATCAGGTACAACCTACTGTAAATACACTTCGTGTATTCGTACGGCGGATGGTACTGCAAATAAAATTTTGGGTTACATAGAAATTCCAATAACTGTGAATGCCTCCACTAAACCAATGCGGTTCCATATAGTTCCTGGATTACGAGAAGAGCTCTACCTGGGCATAGATTTCTGGGAGAAATTTGGTATTGTTCCTTCATTTGTTAGTGAACTGACTCGCACAGAGCTACAAACTTTTAATACACACAACCTCACCACTGATCAGCAACATGAACTGGATATGATCAAGGATTCTTTCCCGTCATTTGAAGTGTCTGGGCTCGGAAAGACTTCTTTGGTTGAACATGTCATCGATGTTGGTGATAGTGCACCTGTTAAACAGAGACACTATCCCACATCGCCGGCTGTTCAACTAAAGGTCTATGCCGAACTTGACCGAATGCTTCAAATGGGCGTGATCGAAGAGTCTAACAGTTCTTGGTGCTCGCCAGTGGTTTTGGTACAAAAAGAATCTGGTAAAAACAGATTATGTATTGATAGCCGTCGTGTCAATTCACTGACGAAAAAGGACGCTTACCCACTTCCCTTGATTGATGGCTTACTAGGTCGTCTAAATAGCACAAAGTACATTTCCAGTATTGATCTCAAAGATGCTTTCTGGCAGATTCCTCTAGCAGAAGCATCTAGAGACAAGACAGCCTTCACAGTGCCTGGTCGTCCATTGTATCAATTCCGGGTTATGCCCTTTGGATTGTGCAATGCTCCCCAGACAATGTGTCGGCTAATGCACAAAGTGATACCACATCAATATCACGAAAATGTCTTTGTTTATTTAGATGATCTATTGGTAGTCTCTTCCACGTTCCAGGAACATATGGAATTGCTGTCCAAAGTCTCTTCATTGTTAAGAGCGGCTGGGTTAACAATAAACCTCAAGAAAAGTAAATTTGTTCTGAGAGAGGTGAAATACTTAGGATTTTTGGTTGGTGAAGATGGTCTACGAACAGACCCTGACAAGGTTAGAGCTGTAGCAGAGTACCCAGCTCCATCTACAGTAAAACAAATACGACGTCTCTTGGGAATGGCTGGTTGGTACCAACGTTTCATACCAAATTATGCAAGCGTGGTATCACCAATTACAGATTTATTAAAAAAGAGTTCGGGAAAATTGAAATGGACATTAGAAGCTCAAGCTGCTTTCGAAAATTTAAAACGATTGCTGACTACAGCACCGGTATTAATTAACCCTGATTATAATAAAGAGTTCTTTATTAGATGCGATGCGAGTCTGACAGGGATAGGTAGTGTGTTGTATCAGATCGACGAAGACGGACAAGAGTGTCCGATAGCCTTCATGTCGAAAAAACTTAATAAAGCTCAACGAAACTATTCTGTTTCTGAGCTTGAATGTCTTGCGGCAATTCTGAGTGTGAAGAAATTCAGGGGCTATGTTGAAGGTCACCGATTTACAATTGTGACTGATCACTCAAGTCTGAAGTGGCTTATGTCACAGAAGGACTTGAGTGGCCGTCTGGCTAGGTGGAGCCTAAAACTCCAACATATGGATTTTACCATTGTCCACCAAAAAGGTACCCAAAATATAGTCCCTGATGCTCTATCTCGTCTTTATGACGATACACACGAGGAATTGACGGAAGCATTAACACATCACATTAACGACATCAAAATCGACAATGAAGGTTATCGGCACAAGGAATATACGGATATGATAGCTAAAGTTCGATCATCTCCTAAGGACTTTCCATCAGTTAAAGTCGTGGATGATAAGCTATACATACGTATTGAGCCAAGATCTGATGCAATACCCAACGATGTTCCTGTGTGGAAGCTCTGGGTACCAAAACCGACGACTTCAAACATGATTCAGAAACATCATGATGATAGTACTGCTGCTCATGGAGGTGTTAAAAAGACTTTAGAATTACTTCGACGTCTTTATTATTGGCCGGGCATGGCGTCACAGGTACACAACTATGTTGTGTCCTGCGACACATGTAAACAAACAAAAGCCACGAATCAGATATTGCGTCCTCCGATGCAATATCAATTCGAAACAGCACGTCCATGGCAGAGAGTCTATATAGATTTTTTGGGACCGTACCCTCGTTCTACACTTGGGAATACGGTATTACTGATAGTTCTGGATCATGCTACGAAGTTTGTACTACTGAAACCACTTAGAAACGCAACTTCACCGAAGGTGAATGCTTTTCTAAGGAATGAAGTGTTTCTTACATATGGGGTACCAGAGTTTCTACACAGTGACAATGGCAAACAGTTCACTAGTAGGAACTTTCAAAGTCTTTTGTCAGATTTCGGCATTAAACACATTAGGACCGGTGTCTATAGTCCTCAAAGCAACGCGTCAGAGCGGGTCAACAGGTCAGTTCTAGCAGCAATTCGAGCGTTCATAAAAGGTCAACACACCAAGTGGGATTCACAAATTGGTGAAATCGCATATGCACTGCGGGCTGCAGTACATTCTGCTACCAAGTACTCACCGTACTATTTATTGTTTGGTCAACATCCAATCTCGGATGGAAATACTTACCATTTGTTGAGATCACTACACAAGCTTGGTGAAGATGCTGGTGAGGAAATGGAGCGCACTGATCATTTGACTCTGCTTAGGAACCGGGTTCAACAAAATTTAAAAGCAGCCTTCAAAAAATCGCAACATCAGTACAACCTGCGATCTAAACTACGGACTTTTCAACCACAACAACGTGTGTTTGTACGGCAACATCATTTGAGTGACGCTACCAAAAAGTTCTCGGCAAAATTGGCTCCAAAGTTCTTACCTGCAATGATTAAGACTAAGATTGGAAATGTACTCTACGAGTGCATAGATATGAGCGGTAAGAATCTTGGAGTCCATCACGCGAAAGACATCAGGGAATGATGTCTTTCGCGTGATGGACTCCAAGATTCTTACCGCTCATATCTATGCACTCGTAGAGTACATTTCCAATCTTAGTCTTAATCATTGCAGGTAAGAACTTTGGAGCCAATTTTGCCGAGAACTTTTTGGTAGCGTCACTCAAATGATGTTGCCGTACAAACACACGTTGTTGTGGTTGAAAAGTCCGTAGTTTAGATCGCAGGTTGTACTGATGTTGCGATTTTTTGAAGGCTGCTTTTAAATTTTGTTGAACCCGGTTCCTAAGCAGAGTCAAATGATCAGTGCGCTCCATTTCCTCACCAGCATCTTCACCAAGCTTGTGTAGTGATCTCAACAAATGGTAAGTATTTCCATCCGAGATTGGATGTTGACCAAACAATAAATAGTACGGTGAGTACTTGGTAGCAGAATGTACTGCAGCCCGCAGTGCATATGCGATTTCACCAATTTGTGAATCCCACTTGGTGTGTTGACCTTTTATGAACGCTCGAATTGCTGCTAGAACTGACCTGTTGACCCGCTCTGACGCGTTGCTTTGAGGACTATAGACACCGGTCCTAATGTGTTTAATGCCGAAATCTGACAAAAGACTTTGAAAGTTCCTACTAGTGAACTGTTTGCCATTGTCACTGTGTAGAAACTCTGGTACCCCATATGTAAGAAACACTTCATTCCTTAGAAAAGCATTCACCTTCGGTGAAGTTGCGTTTCTAAGTGGTTTCAGTAGTACAAACTTCGTAGCATGATCCAGAACTATCAGTAATACCGTATTCCCAAGTGTAGAACGAGGGTACGGTCCCAAAAAATCTATATAGACTCTCTGCCATGGACGTGCTGTTTCGAATTGATATTGCATCGGAGGACGCAATATCTGATTCGTGGCTTTTGTTTGTTTACATGTGTCGCAGGACACAACATAGTTGTGTACCTGTGACGCCATGCCCGGCCAATAATAAAGACGTCGAAGTAATTCTAAAGTCTTTTTAACACCTCCATGAGCAGCAGTACTATCATCATGATGTTTCTGAATCATGTTTGAAGTCGTCGGTTTTGGTACCCAGAGCTTCCACACAGGAACATCGTTGGGTATTGCATCAGATCTTGGCTCAATACGTATGTATTGCTTATCGTCCACGACTTTAACTGATGGAAAGTCCTTAGGAGATGATCGAACTTTAGCTATCATATCCGTATATTCCTTGTGCCGATAACCTTCATTGTCGATTTTGATGTCGTTAATGTGATGTGTTAATGCTTCCGTCAATTCCTCGTGTGTATCGTCATAAAGACGAGATAGAGCATCAGGGACTATATTTTGGGTACCTTTTTGGTGGACAATGGTAAAATCCATATGTTGGAGTTTTAGGCTCCACCTAGCCAGACGGCCACTCAAGTCCTTCTGTGACATAAGCCACTTCAGACTTGAGTGATCAGTCACAATTGTAAATCGGTGACCTTCAACATAGCCCCTGAATTTCTTCACACTCAGAATTGCCGCAAGACATTCAAGCTCAGAAACAGAATAGTTTCGTTGAGCTTTATTAAGTTTTTTCGACATGAAGGCTATCGGACACTCTTGTCCGTCTTCGTCGATCTGATACAACACACTACCTATCCCTGTCAGACTCGCATCGCATCTAATAAAGAACTCTTTATTATAATCAGGGTTAATTAATACCGGTGCTGTAGTCAGCAATCGTTTTAAATTTTCGAAAGCAGCTTGAGCTTCTAATGTCCATTTCAATTTTCCCGAACTCTTTTTTAATAAATCTGTAATTGGTGATACCACGCTTGCATAATTTGGTATGAAACGTTGGTACCAACCAGCCATTCCCAAGAGACGTCGTATTTGTTTTACTGTAGATGGAGCTGGGTACTCTGCTACAGCTCTAACCTTGTCAGGGTCTGTTCGTAGACCATCTTCACCAACCAAAAATCCTAAGTATTTCACCTCTCTCAGAACAAATTTACTTTTCTTGAGGTTTATTGTTAACCCAGCCGCTCTTAACAATGAAGAGACTTTGGACAGCAATTCCATATGTTCCTGGAACGTGGAAGAGACTACCAATAGATCATCTAAATAAACAAAGACATTTTCGTGATATTGATGTGGTATCACTTTGTGCATTAGCCGACACATTGTCTGGGGAGCATTGCACAATCCAAAGGGCATAACCCGGAATTGATACAATGGACGACCAGGCACTGTGAAGGCTGTCTTGTCTCTAGATGCTTCTGCTAGAGGAATCTGCCAGAAAGCATCTTTGAGATCAATACTGGAAATGTACTTTGTGCTATTTAGACGACCTAGTAAGCCATCAATCAAGGGAAGTGGGTAAGCGTCCTTTTTCGTCAGTGAATTGACACGACGGCTATCAATACATAATCTGTTTTTACCAGATTCTTTTTGTACCAAAACCACTGGCGAGCACCAAGAACTGTTAGACTCTTCGATCACGCCCATTTGAAGCATTCGGTCAAGTTCGGCATAGACCTTTAGTTGAACAGCCGGCGATGTGGGATAGTGTCTCTGTTTAACAGGTGCACTATCACCAACATCGATGACATGTTCAACCAAAGAAGTCTTTCCGAGCCCAGACACTTCAAATGACGGGAAAGAATCCTTGATCATATCCAGTTCATGTTGCTGATCAGTGGTGAGGTTGTGTGTATTAAAAGTTTGTAGCTCTGTGCGAGTCAGTTCACTAACAAATGAAGGAACAATACCAAATTTCTCCCAGAAATCTATGCCCAGGTAGAGCTCTTCTCGTAATCCAGGAACTATATGGAACCGCATTGGTTTAGTGGAGGCATTCACAGTTATTGGAATTTCTATGTAACCCAAAATTTTATTTGCAGTACCATCCGCCGTACGAATACACGAAGTGTATTTACAGTAGGTTGTACCTGATGATTCCAATAATTCCAAGGAATTTCTTCCAAGTATTGTGATGGAAGCTCCACTATCCAATAATCCGGAGATATGTTTGTCCAAAACCTTAATTGTTAATCGCGGCCGAGGATCCTTTGTTTCTGAAAGGATAGATGAAATACAAGCTTTACGAAATAATTTCCTCACCCTCCAATATCTGATGTTACGTTCCAGACGTCTAAAATATGTATGATGTAATGATGGGAAATTAAATGTACTGGGTGATTTTATTCTGGTTTCCTGAGTGGTGATCGATCGTCCTGCGTTGCTACATCTCTCGTCGTTTTCTTCGGGCTCATTGGATGTTGAACCGAGGGTACCATCCCCGAAGCATGTACTCTCGGACGGAAGTTTACCGACGGGTGACAATATGAACAATTTGCGTAAATCACGTCAGGTTTGTTGCACTTCCAGCAATACAGTTTTATTCTGTTTTTAGAACAATCAGGAGCTCGATGTCCATTTACCCCGCATCTAAAACAGACAATTGGTTGTCTGGACATTGATGGACCAGGTTGATTAGTATTACCAGATGATATCGCAGGTCGTTGCAGAATTCTTCTAGGTTGTGTATCCACAGCTTCAATATATCCATCTTGTTCTGGATCTATTTCTGATTCATAGTCGTCCATTTGCTGTAGTTCGCTAATCCTTAAGTTTGACATTCTGGTTGGGACTGGTGTAGACCACAAACGTTCGAACTTCTGACACAATGTCCGAAGCTCGTCCATAGTTGTAATTGTTGCTGCAAGTGTAGCGTTCTTCAGTTCTACACTCAGTCCTTCCCTAGCGATTTCTAATAATTCAGCTGCAGCAAATGGTCGAACTAATCTCCGATTTAACGAACCCACTTCAACTAAATACTCATAAACGCTCTCTTTGACTTTCTGTTTACGGTTCAAAAGAACACGTAATACCGCTTTATCATCGGTGAGCGTACCGAAGGTGCGTAGGAGTCCTTCCTTAAGCACTGAGTAGGTCACTTCCTCATATTCATGAGTCAAATTCAAATAATATCTATCGGCAGCTGCCTTGAGGTACCGTGGAACGATCGACCTCAGGTCGTCCCAGGACACACGGTCCCTCCTTGCAGCCGCCTCCACTCGATGGATAAACTCATGAACATCAGGAGAGTGACCATCCCCTGTGAAGTTCGGAACCCAATTTGAGTCATAACGACTCAAATTGTTCCTACGTACCTCTCGGTATGCTCCCGGTGACAATGCTGGAGCCGCGACACGAGATACCTGAGGAAGTGGGTTGTATGGTGGTGGTGCTGTTAATGGAGCTTGTGGATAATTTGTTTGAAATTGTTGCAACTGCTCCTGTGGTATCGGTTGATAATTCAGAGGCTGCTGTACCAATGCCGGATTGATGTATATTTGTTCAGCTTGGAACGATGAACCCAGTTGTGGTAATGCGAAGTCCTCCGCTCTTAAACCTGATTGTTGAAAACACGATGGTGGTAATTGTTCTGCCCGTCTTTGTTGTTGTTGATAGCCACGATTTAAACTGTGTATCGTATTAGTTATTGGCTGTACTGGTATTGGAGTGGATCTCTCCTCTGGCTGAAACGCAGGCGATTCGGATGGTACAGATGATCCTCCTGGTTTACTCTGCATAACTGGACGTGTCGACAACGATCTTATTATATCCCAAGCGCGTGACAATTGGGAGATAGCGTAGGTGCGGGCTTCTTGCAAATCATCGCGAGAACCCAACCTATTCATCCTCCCTGTATAGTGCAACACACGATTAGCCAGACCATCTAAGAATGGCTGATTAATCGGTGGCTGAAGTCTACGTATCTGATTCACAATTAGTTGTGCTGCCTGCACCACCATTTGAGACTCAGCTACCAAATCTCTCGCGTGAGATACCGTTAATGGAACTGAACCTTGTACCGCGTGGTTTCGAAGTTCCTCTGCCCAGTTGACCCCTCTGAAATCCACACCTCGAACCAGACATTCAATTTGCAGTTCGCTGGGTTCCAATCCATAAAATGGATGGTCAATGTCTATTTGACTTGACATTTTGATGGTAAAATTTATAGAATCCAGAATTCACAATAACAAATAACAATAATAAAACCAATCTCAACAAAAAAATGTAGCTAGTATGCTGTAAAAGTGAAAACAATAAAAAAGCGTAAAACGAAAAAAAAACCAACGAACGCCCCAAAAAACAGAAAATTTTTGTAATAAAAAACAAACTCGTAAAGGAACCAAAGGAAAGACCGTCGTAGCTAATCCTTGCTGAATCTGTACAAAAATTCCTAAGATATTGTATATGTAAAAATATAATTTATTTATTTTAATTTCAGATCTGCTGAAATTTCAGAAATAATTATATACCTAAAATTATTTATTGACGATAGCACCCCTAAAAATATTTATTTATTTTTTAAAAAAATTGAAAAATAAAAAATATTCAAAAGAATGTTTATTTATCGGATGCACCGTCTTAACTTTGAAATATTTATTTATTTTTTAAAAAAAATAAAAATATTTATTTATATCTTGATGTCTTGCTTATTAAGAAAATTTATTTATTTAGCTACCTAAAATTATTTAGATTCTAAAAAAAATTATTTATTTACCTAAAATTATTTAATTACGAAAATTTACTTTATTTAATAAAAAATTTTATTTATTTAATTTTTGAAAAATTTGTTTGATTTATTTTATTTTTATTTTTATTTAATGATTAGATAAGAGATTCCCAAAGTCAAGATTCGTCTGGAGACAATTTAAAAAGTAAGTATGGTTACAATATCCATTTTGTCTAAATTTGAATTCCCGCGTTCGCGAGCCCACTCCAACAATGCATGTGAGAACTGACTAGAAAAGCCCCTAACGACCAGATTCTACAGAACAGATTCTCCCCAACCTAATAAAACAATCACAACTGTCACGATTAGACACTAGGTCCATTTCTACTGACCCAGTTGTGCTTGTTTAACCTACAAATAAATTACAACTAAACCTAATGCGAAAGTTGAAGAACGCTCCCGAGCACTAGACTTCAAACCCTAAACTCCATGAAAAACTGCTTTATTGTTTAGGGAATGATGTCTTTTCGTTAGGTAGGGTTGTTCCTCTGGCTGATTGTCGTCTCTGGGGTTCACATCTTCAGGTCATACTTACTGGTTGTATCGGGGTGTCCATGGTGCTGACGTTCGGATGGATGGTCGGTCTCAATACTCAGTGAAGTTCTTAAGGACTTCATGAGTGTTGGAACCGGTCATCGGTCTTGACGCCAGTGACGGTGGGTATCTCGATCCCAGATACAGTTTAATAGGTGGAAGTAGTTCGGTGGTTTTCTGTCATGGAGGGGATGGCGACGTTTTTGTGATTTCAAGAGTAAAAATCTTGGTTTCTACCTTGAATTCATGGTGTAACGATCGCAATAATCGCGAAACAATAATAAAACCAAATTCATCTTCGTTTTCAATTCAATAAAAATGCATTTCATTAGTTTCCGTTCATTTTTACATTAATAATAATTTTAAAATTTTCTAAAACTTAACTGCTAGTTAAATTTTGAATATACTATAAAAAGCAAACGAACGTACTAAATTTTTATTTCCAATACTAATGAACAGACGTCGTTGTTAATCATTTGCTGAATTTCAAGTATTACCCGATTTTGTTTTTGACATCATAAGATGTCAAAGGCAAAATCACATTTTTGCAATTTTTAATTTGAAAATTATTCATTCCATTTTCTGCTTTTAAAAAAGGAAAACGTTCAATTTTTATTTGTATTAAACATTAAATAAAACAGAAAAAAAGAGTCTATATAAAAAAAAAGATATATCCATGAGTGATGTTGTGATATAATAAATTGTGATTTAAAATTAAATAGATTTTAATAATAATATTTACATAAATTTGCCACAATTTAATAAATGAATGGTTATTAAAGTATCAAAGAATTTTTTTTGCTGAGATACAAGAAGAATAGCGCGTCTTTATATTTTTACTTGATTATGCTGTGTTTTTGTGACTTCAAAACGCCATTTTATTAATATCAAGTAATAAATTTGTTTATTCGATTAATTTATAAAAAATTATCAATGGAAATAGGGAGAATTATACAATTTAATTGATCCAAATATAGAATATGGAAATATTGTATATAGTGGCAATAATAATCAATCAGGAATTCGTTTAATAAATCCACCGCTGACAAATTTGACGGAACATAATGAAGAAATGATATTGGAAAATCAAACAAATAACTTAAAACAACAGAATATTGATGACATCAATCAACAAAAATAACTTAAGGTATTTATTATAAATATGTATATTAATTTTAATTTAATTATTACTTTTGGAATGTCAAGATAAATTTAGGAAATAGTAAGAGATTCTCAAATTCAGGGTCCGTGTGGAGATAATCTGTATGGAGGGAGTGACCTCCTTTGCTTAACTATAATAAGATGTGTTTGTGATCTGTATAGATTTAATAGTATACTGAACAGAAACATAGTAGTAAAGGTCCAATGATTACAAAATGTCATTATAAATGGCTGACACGATGACAAACAATATGGAATATTCATGATCTTGATAGCATTATTTAATCTCATGATATTTGCAAGAGATGATTTTCAGATTTTTGGAAACCACTAAAAAACAAATGATTTATTTTCGCTAGAAAAGGACTGGGCTCTAAGTTACGCCGAGATACATCGATTGCGACCATTTTCGTTAAAATCGACCCATCCGTTGTTGAGAAAGCGTTGGGCAAAAATTTGTCTACACACAGCGATACATACATACATACAGACACACACACATACAGACTGCCAGCTAAAAATAGTCTAAAATGCTTCAGGAGGTCAAGAAACGTAAAGATATCATGAAAATTCCGATTTCGAAAATCGACCCAAAAACAATAAATTCCCATATCGGGAAGTTAATTATTAATTGTTTGTTTAATAGAAATCAGTTCGTGAACAATGCAAATATTGCAAATTTTAGTTGATATAAACGTTAGTGGAAAGTTAATTAATTTAACTCAAGAGTTTTTAAATTTTTCGTCGTCATCTTCGTTTAAATATAACGGGGTTTGTTCCATCTATTTCACCTTAAACAATTAGATATGATATGAAGGCCTTTTATATACTTCCATTACCATTGGCAATAACGAACGGGAATGCAAAATGTGGTTGTTTATATAGAGTAAAATATATCAACATGTTCACCATCAACAGTGAGTAAAATTTTTCTTTATTATTCGCATATGATTTGTTCGGGAAGTTGTATTGTGCATCAATAACGGTGATACAGGCTATTGTAACAACACTGGATAAATTAAAAACCAGTTAACAAATATTGTACAAAATCTACCGTTCGACAACAGTAATAAATTATCCGTTTTTACATTCTAATGACCACAGTTGTGGTATTTCTTTGGTAATCATAATTTTCAACTATCGTATGTACACTGGCGGCGCAACGGTTGTCTTATATTGAATAATTACTTATGATGAACTGTTACCTGTACATTGGCGCAACTGTTGAATTTTATTGATTCTTTTGGACTACTTATGTTCAACTATCGCCTGTACATTGAATTATTGTTTCGGTGGATCAATTACCTGTACCTTTGCGCAATTATTGTTATTACGTACTATGTGTTACTCAGTATGATGGGCTAGGGAGGAAGAGGGAGAAGAGTGCAATCAAATATGAACTAATGGGGTGAGTGAAATATTTAATTTTTTTTACATGTAATAAATAGATATTAAAGTAGTGTGTGTGGGGCGGTCTTCATTCCTCTGTATTTAGGGGTCGTCAGAACCCATGGTCCTTATTTATTTAAATCCGTTCTTTGGTTAATGTTGTTTGTGTGCAATTCTGCATTTCTACTGGACTGGGAAAATACTTTGTCGAATCCGCAAGATTGAAGGTAGTTGGAATTAAGCCTCGCAAAGTATGCAGTTCTCCTAATGTTTCTGGTAGTGATTGCACTATCTATTTCCATAACTGATAGTTAGGGAGCTATATGCATCGTGGACATTATTTTGATTTACAGGCATGACAATCCTGCCTCCTTTAATCCCAATAAGGTGATGGGTAGTCATAAAGGTATAATACTAAATTAGGTCGAGGTATAATTATAGAACTTATATATGTCACTATGACAGGCAACAGCCTCTGTAAACTAACTAACAGTGAAATTGACAGACAGATTAATTAATTTTTAGTCAATAAATGTGATAATAAAAAGAAAAACAGAAAAGAAAAGTATATGCATCATCGGTGCTTTTATATTCAAAAAGAAATACACATTAACTTAATAAGATAAAAAACGGTTTCCACTTTTATTTTTTAATTTATCCAATTTTGGAAAAAAATACGATTTCCTATTTTTACAAAATTTTATTTATGAGTTTTTTATTAAAATCATCAATCAAAGCTTAATATACAAAGTTAGATATATTTATTAAAGATTACATAGTTTCGGTTCACAGTTATGTGAAAGCAAAATTATAAAAATTAAATATACAAAGGGTTTTGAGTACAGAATTAGTTTGTTTTTAAAATCATAATGCAGATATTTTCACTTTTATTTTTTCAAAAATAGTTTTATCGTTTTGATCGTGTTGCATTAAGGCTTTATGATGATTTTATTTTATTTATCTATGTATTTTGTGTTTAACTATTAAGATTGATATCAATATTTTAAAAAAATTGGATATAAAACAGTTTGACATGATCTCACTTTTCGGTTTTATATAATTAATTCATCATAACAGTTTTATGAAATATTGCGTTTATTTCCGCGGTAACCAATTATTGAAAAATTAAGTTAAATATAAAAAATGTTAATTGGATCTTAAAAGATTGTCCTTATATTTTCGAAGGTTATCTTAAACATTAAATAAAATGCTTGGTTGGTAGCATGAAACAAATAACATTTGATAACAGGATATTAAGATATAAGAATAATTAGCCAGATTTGCAACTAAATCTGTTTTGCTATCTATTTAACCTAATTAGGAGCTATTACTTTTTTTTGTTTACCTAACAATATAACTTATAAATTAAGTCAAATATTCAAGGAAAACGGTCAACATCAAGAAATATAACAAATCATCAAGAAATGTGCTCTACACTCTACAGTCTACACAAGAGTACCATGTATGAACATATTCCATTTGAATCCGATTAAAACTAATAAATACCGAATTGTATTCAGTATGACAAATTATAATAATAATTTTGGTTTATTACAATTGAAATTAAATTAAAGTACATTATTAAAATATTTTGTTATTTGGGCTATTTAAATTATAAAAATTATCTTATATCGTTTAGAATTAAATTTCTTTCACTTTTTATTTTTAACAAGTGAAAGAAAGAAATTTAGTTTTTTGTGTAATTTTAACTAAAAAAACCCATCAATCAAACAAACTTAAAGATGTTTTCCATCAAATTATTAAAAAAGAAACAAACCAATTTTCTCATTTGATAATAACCGACATAAAAGTGGACTAAGATTTATTAATTTTTTAATTAATCGTTTACATTTTTTGAAAGAAATCAATTTGGTTTTAATGTTTCGAGCGTGTAGATAGTAGCACGAAGAAATTTCGATTACTTGAAATCGAGAGTGGAATGTCGTTAAATTTTTATTGAACAAACTGTTTTATCATTAGTTAAGCGAATAAAGTAGATTATTGATAATAACATATTCAGAAGGAATACAAAAGTAATATTTTTCACTTTTATAATCAGTTTAACCACTTTATAGAAGAAAAACGTATTCTAGCTAGACCAAGTTGTGAAAACTTTTTTATTTTTGATTTTGATTTTCCTGAAACTTGGCATGTAAGCAATATGGACAAAATAAAAAATACAACTTATTTTACAATTTTTTGAAAGTGTATATTTTGAGCAAAGGGGCACCCCAGCATGCATATAAAATACAAAATTTACCAGTACGATAATTTGAGGTTTTACATTCCTACTTACCCAACTAGCAATTTGTTCAGGTATACCCTATTATGATCCGGATTGGATCAGGGTGTAATAAGGTAAACCCTAATAGGGCATTTACATCCGGCCCCTATCAGCAATTATACCTGATTTCACTACTAGGACGTACCGTATTTGTCCTGATCCGGCCCGGATTTCAAAGAACTATCTCATCCCTAGTGGTAAATGCCGACCGGATCAGTATCATATCTGATTTTTCAATTAAGGTACCCCCTATTTGTCCTGATCTGATCCTATTTCATTTTGGTTAAAATTCACTAGAGTATTATATCCATTTTAGATATACATAGTTAGTGAAATTTCACATATACGTTAGTAATTAGTTATCGCTTCTCTGCGTTATGAATACACCTAGGTGAGTATAAAGTTAGAATATTTTAAAATATTTTTACTTCACCACAATTTTAAATTGTGGTGAAGTAAATTCAATCTATCGAGAAAAAAAATGCATACCCAAATTTTCTTTTTCCTTTTGTTTTGTTCCTCTATATAGTTCCTCTATTGTTCCTCTATATAGCCAATAAAAATTTTGGTGTACGTCTGTGTGTGGGTTAAGTCGTGAGTGACATTCCTGCATTGGATCTTAGTGAAAGTGTAGCAAATGATCCAGGTTCACTGAAAATGGAGGATCTGGTTTCATTTCAGATTTGGACAAAATGGCGGGGAATCTCACGAACATCTCTAAGTTTAAATCTTCAATAACTTCTAATCCCGGCTTATGATCTTATGGAAACTTGGTATATAAGGTTTTAGTACTGTTTGCAATATTTCTGAATACAAATTCCGGTTAAAAAGTTTTTTTCAGGTGTTTATCCGTACTGTAGCCTACAATTACCGATCGATTTTCATGAAACGTTAGTAAAAGCTTTCAAGTAACATGAGAAAGATTTTATCAGCTTTTGGAGTACATTGGATAAAGGGTTGGGGGTCCATGGAACAGGTTGTTTTTTCCATCATGTTTTTTATGTTTCTTGGGAGCATACAACATTCGTTCGTGAATGAATTTTGATGACATTTTGGAAAACGATGGAAATATGTATGGCAAGGAGGGGATTCATTTTTGAGCGATATTGAACAAAGCAGTGGGGGGTCGCCCGAGCAGCTGTTTTTTTAAAATCTCAATAGTACCTGTACCTAATAATAGAATTAGATGAAAATTGCTACACAAGCATTTAGTACGGTTCACATCAGTTCTGCATCCCAAATTCCGGTTTGTCACTGCCGTTAAATTTTTTTTTACTTTTTCTCGTACTACAGAATTTGTTTGTTGGGATACTGCATAGTATTGATGTAATTAGAACTACGCGAAATCTATAACATTGGTTAGCCATTAATTAAAGTTTTTTATAGATATTAGCTCACTATATATTTAGAACAGTTTGTTTCCAGAGTTGTGGTGAAGTTAGTCTATGCATCAGCATCGCAATATATTTTTTCAATGTGTGTAGTAGTAAATTTTCTAATTTTTCTAATGAATGTTGGACTAACTTCCCTATTTTAATTGATCCGGTCCTGCTCCGGTTCTAGTAGAGCTCCCTGATCCGGTTTGGATAGTTTGAGGCGTTACACTACTGATCAGGACCTGTTGAGTGTGCCTAATACGGTCCCTATTAGTCGTAGAGAAAGAAATCCGTTTCCGGTCCAGATCTGAGCCTTAAATAATGCTAGTCGGGTAGTTCCACATCAGACTGATTGATCCAAGATCCATTAATGGTGAGGAAAACGGAATCAGGCTTGCTAATCGGGATGTGAGATTTATTTCGATTGAAATGGTTGGCTTCACCTTATCATTTTCTCGAAACTTTTGATTTTTCTGTTAGCTTACACATAAATACAACAATATTCATACTTCTTCCATGCTAAATTTTTCTAAATGACGTGCAATTCTTTCATTATTTTATTTTGGTTACCATGACATATTCTAAGTATGTTTTGTTACCAATTTCTCCATCATTGATTCACGGGAGTTTTCCGTGTTAAATGAATGACAAATAACTAAAGTAAACACAATGGAAATAAATTCCTTCGGTCTGAAAGACCTAAGTATTACAATCTCGTACCAAAAGTGAAAATCTTACCCCCACTTTTTTGGGCATTTCTCGACGGTTTAGATCATAACAATTCTAAAAAAGCAAAATATCACCGTTTGTCAGCCAGCCAGCCGCCACAACAGACGAAAACAAGAAAACTAATGTACCGATTTCAAATTTCTAAAAATGTTAAAAGTAAGAGTCGAAAATAAGTTAGGCATGTTTAGTGTTAATTATAATAAATTATTAATTAACGTCTCTGAATATCCGAATAACTAGGGATTGAGATTAAGTTTGAATAAATTAAATTTATGGATGTTAAGAAATTTATGGATGTTAACTTTAAAATTTTGAGGATTAAAGCTATCAGGAAAACCCCATGAAGGTACCGCATTCCATAGATGAGTCTCTGTTGAAAAAATCACGTTGAAAAGCAACAGTTCTGCACGTTTTTATATGAACCGTGAAAGGATGGGCAACAACATTAGCTCTGGTGTTACGCAATAGGTTTGCTAGTTCAGGTAAAATTGGTTTAATCTCTGTAGAAGTTCGTTCATCCATAATGTATTTGTGGAAAATTGTCAGATCAGCAACATTTCGTCTGTGCTGTAAAGAATCAAGCTCATTAGTAAGAGTTGAGTTGCCAATCAGTTTAACAGCTTTGCGCTATTAAAAAACTTACGACATCGTCCCAAAAAGCCCAACCTGCGTTCTTCGCTAGGTTAAAAATATGAGATTCCATTTCGGATTATTTTCAACTTCTACTCCCAAAAGTTGAACAGATTCTTTCTCTATAGTTGAAAAGAGATCCGATGAAACATCATCAACTGACCCGAAATTTCCGTTCGGAAATAAAGCTTTGTATCCAAGATACACGCTTGCTTATTCTAGTTATTCAAACCATAACATCATAATTTACAAATAAGATTGTTGTGCCATACTTTATCAAACGCTATGGATATATCAAGAGCAACACCGAAAGTCTCACCATGATTTTCAAGCGACTTTTTCCACACATGAGTGACAAAGGAGAGTAAATTTCCCGTCACTCTTCCTTTTCGAACCCCGTATTGTCTTTCATTAAGTAGTTTGGAAGACTCTAAGAAGCTCATAATATTAAAATTAATGTATTTCTCAAAAATTTTAGAAACAACCGATAAAATTGAAATGGGTCTGTAATTTGTTGTATCAGTCTTACTATCCTTTTTTGGAACTAGTTGTACGCTTGCTATTTTCCATATTTCGGGAAAAAAACTCCTTTCTTATATGAAACCGAAAGTGTGTCAAAAATGGCAACTTTTCATGTTTTTTCCTTGAAAAGTAACTTAAAAACAGATAATGACTAGTAACTTTGGATCTGGAAAAATCATGATGATCGACATCTGTATGTGAGACCAGGACCTTGATTCTTGTGTTTTATTTATAAGTGTGTCAAAAAAAATCGTTAAGTGTGTTAAAATAAAACGATGATTTTCATGTATTTTGTTTCCGAATTTTTTGAGAAACATTTTATGGGAAACGTTTTTGATTAGAAAAAAGATAAAAGTAATTATTTGTAATTGAACATGATATTAAACATGGAATATAGTTCTATCCAGTTTCAACTTCTCCCAACTTATAGGAACAGTTGAAAAATGTCAATTGTTGCAGATCAAATGTCATGTTTAACAAAAATAGTAATTATTAGGGAGATGTTTCTTGAGCAATTTTTATGTAATTCCAGATTCCACGCTTTCTGAATAACAGGAAAAGTTGTAAAATAAGTTTAAATTTTGTTATAATTTTTGCAATATTTATGGGATTTTGTAAAAAAGTTCAATTTTTGATTTTGTAATAATTTTTGAAAATTTTTAGAATTTTAAAAAAGTTTTAATTTTTGATTTTGACTTTATTATTGTTTTTGGCAAATTTTTAGAATTTGAAAAAAGTTTATTTTTCACAGATCGAAGTCTTTATATCTCTGAGCCTTGAGTTTTAAGCCTCTTCATATTTTTATAATAAAAACTCGAGTTTTAAAAGATTGTGTCTTTGGAATGATTTCGGACGGACTATCACCGACTGAAGAATTGCATGTTTCGAGGCAGACGTCTAATGAACCGCATTAAGTTGCTGAAAATCATTTATAGCTGAGATACTATGCCATCAGACTCCTTGAAAAGGCTCTACTTCACCGAATTAAGAAAAAGAGGCCTAACAACAACCAATGGTGTCCATCTGGCCTATCGTCTGAATGCACAGACGATTATATAACTCGATTAAACGTAGCCTCCATAGCCGAAAAAACAAGAGAGTGAGAAAGAGAGAAGTCTATAAACTATTGAGCATTATTGATAAATAATAAAAATTCGTACTATCAATACTTATAAAAATTTATTTAATTAAAGATACTTGTAATATTCATACAAATTAACCAAATTTTTAATTATTTTTTACATGAATAAATTATTTATTTGTAAATTTTAGCGATTTTGAATCAACTTATTTTGGTTAAATTTAGGTTATCATGCATAAATAATTAAAAAACAAAACATATAACTGTATAATATTATTAGGAATAATGTAAACATTATATGATTAATTATGTTAAGCTCAAAACTATATTTTATGTAATAAAATAAGGTTTGTCACTATATTGATCATAATTAAACAAACCAAATGTATTTTATTTGTCTATTGTATATATTTTATTCGTATATAATCGAGGTTATAACCAGCTTAGCTTTTTTACTGATTGAAATTTGTCAAACTATGCAAATGAGGATATTGAACAAAATTTATTCGTATTATAACGGCATTATATTTATAACCTCTGAGCCACGATATATACACTTTTAAGAACTTTCAAGAAAGTAGTTCTAGGTCATTAAATATTTTATCACAATTATTTGCTCATCTTTTGTGTGTCTATTTGGTCAATAAGTCACAATGGAAGTTTTTATTTTTTCAAATATATAAATTTAAAATGTGAATTTGCAAACCTTTTGTATTAAGTTTTCACAAATTACCCATTATAAAACCAAGTTAATATTAAAGCACATCAACAACAATTATGTCAAACCAGATGTCACTTATGACAAACTTGAATGCTAGCAAATAAAAAAATTATTTATTGTTCGATTAATTCCAATTAGCATAATCAGTTGAAGGTTACTTTGTAAATGTTAACAAAAGTAAAAATTATTTGCATGAAATATGAGGTCTTTTCAGTTTTTGAATACCAAATATTCATAATAAAAAATAATTTATCGATAAACAACAATTGATTGAATTTCGATTTCAAAAAGTGTAAGTCTTTAAAAAAAATTATTAAAACTTAGTCATTCATAACTATTCAAAACAATAAATTATAAGAAATACATTTTATTTTTAAGTGGCAATGGAGGAGTAATAGTTTTAAAGAAAATCTTAAGAAAACAAAATAACTTAATAAGTACATGCATATGATATAGATTTATTTAAAATAACTAATTTTTCTTTATTATTTCACTGAAAAAACATCAATCAAGTTATAGTTTTTAATGTTTTTCGTCTTAACAGATTTCTATTTTTTTATAAAAGAAATATATCTAATAATTTAAATTTATTGTAGTTCAAAAATAACAATTTCGGAAAGGAAATGTAATTTTATTTGCATTGGAAATAAGTAAACAGTCATATATAATGGATATTGCAAAGGGTTTAAGTTGATTTTATATATATTTGGTGTGACAAGTAATCAATGTGTATATGGATTTATATTTTTTTATATTTACATATTTTGTTACCGTACCACCTACTGTTCAGTGAGATTTAGAAGTGCTTCATGTTAAATTCAACAATATTTTTGAAATGCCTTATACATGACAGATAGATGAATAACAACATATTAGTAACCTGTAGCTATAGTATTTAGATTGTATAATTTATTTCTTGTGATGCTTTGAGCACTTAGTTTCTGATAGTACCTATTCATCGATGCAACTAAAATGATTATAGTTCGATTCTTCTAGCAAGCAATGGCGAACTATTATAAACGAATACTTCATAGCTTGATTGAGGTTGCTACCGTTGACTGAATAGAGTTCATCTGCCAGCACCCCTAAGCTATCACCTTGGCTAGTGATATATCACTGCCTTTGCCAGATCAAAAAATTTACAAATCAACAAAAACTGATCCTTTCATGCGGGTTATAGCTATCTAAAGATAGGTTTTCGTAAAGTAGTTGTTAGTAGCTTAATATTTCGCACTATTCAGAGCTGTTGGTTTTTGTTCAACATGTCTAATGCTCTTGTACTTGAGGATAACAGACAGGACTTAGCTGACTACATGGTCCCTTCGTCAAAACAACACCTTTTACATATTGAATTATAGGTTGTTGATATTATTAAAAACATAGTGTCTGTAGCACTTTAAAACTGTTACGTCCTTCCAAATATTAAACAATTTACCACAGTGTATTTCCATTAAATCTTCGTTATAAAAAAAAACAGACATAATTTCACCTTACTAATTTCAGAAAGTTTGCGTAATTTTTTCGCACGACCAAATATTTTTAAGGATGGTAAACTTGTGTAAGTTTTTAAAATGTTTAACGATTGTACATTTTAAAAGTAAATTTCTTCGCATAAATAAAACATAAAAGCAATAAATTTGTATTTATTATAACCAATAAAAAATGTACAAACGCATTTGATTTAATAAAATTTCACATGTTAAGTGAAGCTGTAATCATTTCTTATTGAACAAAAACGATCAGTTTTATTATTTGATTGTTTCTTTCTTAATTAATGAAAAATACCGACAACCTCACATTATGTATATAGGTTTGATAATCGAAAAATTGTGTATAGTTCGTTTTCATAAATGAACTATGGAGTAACTCACCAGCTTAACTTTTATCATTTACATACAAAAAAATTACGACAGTGAAGTGCAAAATACGACCCCACACCTTAGTTTCTCATAAACTCAACAACTTCAATTGAAAAAAAAAATCAATTACAAATATAAAATCTCCGAACAAACACATTGCTTATAAACATTATCTTTCTATCTACATCTTATTTTCTTAATATAATTTTCAAATACACATATCACGAAACTTTTCTTGAAGTTATTTATTTTTTTCATATTATTTTTAGAAACTAAAAACACTAAAAATATTTTTTAAATAAATACAAATTGTGCAATATCATTCAATAACATGGTTACACCTACAACATTTCACTGCAAAAAGTAATTACGAAAAAGCAGAATAATTTATTTGTGAATAGTTAAAACTAAAAAAAAAATCCGTGTGAAAATTGGTTATGGTATTGTATTGTATAGTCAAGATTCAAGACTACTAAGAGGATGGAGAAAGTTAGACCAAACAATGATTTTTAAATCAGTTAGGGGTTTGAAATAATAAAATTTACTTTTAATCGAATAAAAATGTTACCGAAAGTTGTTCGGTTCAACTACGGTTGAAGGTGTTTTTTTTTATTTTTTGGTAACAGATCTTAAATTAAAGTAGTAACATGAAATGAAATGGTCTTAGCATGTATTCCAAGTTTAATTAAAATCCATTATCAGGAGCTGATGTTATTGGGGTTTCAAATAAACAAGTGCTTGGAAGGCCCCCACCTCTTGGGAGGTCCCTCAATATCGTCCAAAAACTAATCAGTTCTTTGTCATTCAATTCTCTATATTTTCTCAAAGTATCATCAAAATTGATTAATGAACGAAATCTGTATATGCTCCCAACAAACTTTAGAAACAAAATGTGAAAAGTCAGCAGTTGTATGGTGGACCCCACTTTGAACTTTCAAAGAACAAATGCTCGGGGAACCCCCACCAGTTTTTTCAATATCGCTTAAAAACTAATCAGTTCCTTGTCATACATATCTGCATCTTTTTTAAAGTGTCATCAAAATTCATTCACGAACGAATGTTGTATGATCACAGCAAAGATTAAAAACATAGTGCAAAACCTACCTGTTTTATGGTGGACTACCAAATCTTATTAACTAACGAAATCTTTCTCATATTGATGGCAACATTTTACCAACGTTACATGAAAATCGATTTGAAACTGTAGGCTACAGTAAGGATAAACACTTAAAAAAAAAACTTTTTAACCGGAAGTGACAAACCGGAAGTTGGTATGCCGAAATATTTTAAACAGTACTAAAACGTTATATACCAAGTCTCAATAAGGTTGAAAGTTATTAAAGATGCGAACTTACGGGAGTTCAGGAGACCCCGGGCGCAGCTGCCATTGACAAAGAACCACTCATGCATGATTTAACATCGTCGTAACAACAGTTGGAGATAGTTAAACGATTGTTACCATCATCCGCTTTGTTAGGATTAGGTAGAACAAATCTAGCAACGCATAACATAACTGTCGGCGACACTCAGCCCTTCAAACAGCGGTAATACGCTGTATCGCCAGCTGTTAAAGCAAAAATGCATAAAAGAAATTAAGCGAATGCTCTCTTTACAGGTCATAGAAGAAAGTATAAGTTCGTGGAGCTCACTTAAGGAAATCCTTTATTTTGGTTACATCGTCGATGTGGATCGCGATGGTTTAGACTTTAGTCAAATTGGATCCAACCAAATTATCTGCCATCACCACCTATCCAATCCCTAAAACAATTAAACAGCTTAGAAGGTTTTTAGGCATGTCAGGAACAGCACCACTCACAAATCTACTAAAGAAAAATCAGAAATTTGAATAAAACGTAATGGCCCAGTTTTCGGTCGAGAAGTTAAAGATGCTCGTTCTTGTGCCCCCGTTCTTTGCAATCCTGACTGGAGCCAGCCATTTTTCATAGAGTGTGATGCGTCAACAATTGGCGTAGTCGTGTTATTTCTGAAGTCGTCCAGTGACGAAGAACGCCTTATTGCGTTTATTTCTAAAAAAAAAACTCAAAAGTAGCGAAGCGGAACTACAGTATCACATGAGCTAGAGTGCTACGTCGCTGTATTGAGTATTGCAAAATTTAGGCAATACATAGAAGGTTTTCCTTTTACCATAATCACAAATCACGCAAGTTTGAAGTGTTTAATAGAACAGAAGGAGTTTTCTGGACGTCTCACTCTGCCTGAAGTTGAAACGTCAAGGTTTCAACTTCACCATCGAGTACCGCAAAGGGAAAGATAACATCGTACCGGACGCGCTTTCACTGGAACAACTGCTTAACGGTTTTCTTTTCGACAAAGGTCCCGATTTCTTTCATTTTCTAGATCCCGACTGTATTAAACAGATTGACACAATCCTAAGCAATGTGCAAATTAAATCTAACCTTCGCGTTCATAATGGTAAAATATTTATCCTTCCCAAGCCTGAAGTCGATCTGTCCTCTGATATCCCTTCATGGAAGGTTGTTGTTCCAAGTCCACTTATTCCTACTCTAATCGACAGAGTACATTCACCACTAAATACATCACATTTAGGAGTCCGTAAACTTTAGAAGAGTTACGCCGACTTTATCATTTGCCAAAAACGGCATCCGATGTTCATATATTTGTAACAGACAGTGATATATGTATAGGCCAGCAAAGCATCCAACAAGATAAAACGCCCTACTATCAGTCATTACACTGAGATTCCCAGATCCTTTCAGCAACTTTATATTGATTTGTGGGGACCTTACCCGCGTTCAAAACTTGGAAATAAATGCCTGTTTGTAGTAGACCATTCTAAACCATTACAGTCGATTTGTTTGACGAACCAATGCGTGACGCTACTAGTAGTAATGTAATAAACTTTCTTGAAAATCGCGTTTTCAATATGTATTCTGTTACAGAACAAATTTTGAGTGACAATGGCAAGCAATTTACATCCACAGCGTTTCGGATTTTCTTAGACAAGCATGGCATTAAACAGATATTGACTCCGAAGTATATTTCGAAGTATACACCACAACCAAATGTCTCGTAGCGAGTTAATCGAAATATACTAGCAGTTATCAGATCATATGTTCAACTGTTCAAGGCGATCGAACAACTTGGGACTGTCATATGAAGTCAATTGCACAAGCATTACGTAACGTCACTCATGAAAGCACTAAACGATCTCCGCATTTCATGGTATTTGGACAACATTACTTCTGTCATGAGGCAATACGAGTTACGAGCTACTCAGGGAATTAAATAGCCATCAAGATAACGAAATTCATATATCGAACGCGGATAAATTTACGCTAGCCCAGCAAACCGCCCTAAAGCACTTACGCGAATCTCACTATAAAAACACAAAGAGACATAATCTTCGTCACGATCGCAAATTTCTTTCCAGGACAGCAAGTATTTGTCAAACATTTTAGACAGAGCGATGCAGCGTAAAAATTTTCAGCGAAGCTCGCGCCATAGTTTAAAAAAGCGTTCATTAAAGAATCGGTGGGCAATGTTGCGTACAAACTGATTGACACAAATAATGTGCATATTGGAACATACTACATTAAAGACAACAAAATTTAAAATGTGATAACCCGGAATCTGTCAGAATCTAGGAAGGTCCGAGAGAAAAACCCTTTTTTTGTGTTTGATCTTAATCTCAACGAAACGGAATTTCAGATACTTCCCCCAACCAAAGTCCGAATGTGAAACATATCTCATAACATAACATAAACCAAGAAAGTCAATTAATTTAAAAAAGTTATCGACCATTTCAAGTTTAAACTACTATAAAAAACTGTAACATATTTAATAAAATTCTTTCGCCAGAATTACATGTTTCAAGTAATTGTTTTTATTTTTATTTAAAGAAAATAAACATTAAGAAAGTATTATAATTTGAAATATTTTATTTTTTATTACAACAATAAAACAAGATCTATCAACTTCGATGGGAAAATTTTACTGCAAGTTGAACTAATGCATACAATGAACATTGTTCATTAGAGAGCCAACTTAAAAGTCAATAAAATATCAAATCACTGGATTCAGAAACTGTTTATGTCGGTTGAGACATATTCGCTTCTGTTAGAATCGTTTAATTTATTAACAAATATCAATTATTTTCATGACATAATTCTATTTGCCGTAGTAGTACAACAATTAAGTGTTAACACCTTCACACAGTCAAAAGGCGAGATTTTAATATACTGTTTAGATTTTAATATACTGTTCTCCATATACGCATTTTGCAACTTACCAATCCATGGGTGATCGAGCTTTGACATCAAAACTTGATTCCCTACAACATCGTCGCACTGTTGCTGACCTCGTTGTTTTTTTACAAATATCGTCATCAACAGTGCTCAGATGAACTCAGCGGCATCATGCCTCAAACTTACTCTTACCCCCGTCCCACACGGCAATCGGCTACCGCAACCAGTGAAACGGTAAAGATCCCGCGCTGTCATACTGGCAGATCGCAGAGAGACTTTTTTGTCCGAACTGCGTACAAATGGAATAGTTTGCCGGAACCCTTAGTCTTAGGTGGCTTCAACCCGCATAGGTTTAAAGAAAGCGTTAATCATTACCTTGGAACGCCAGTTGTTGTGGGACCCAGGTCTAGACCTAGGTCTTAAAAGGTATTTATGTGTTGTTGTGACACATATTCTAAACCCTATTACACAACACATTTTATTAAAAAAAAAAATATATAATTCAAATTTTGTTCAAATTTCATTCAAATGTACAGTTTTCAAGATATTGTCAATTGACAAACTTAATTCATAATTCTGGGTTGTGGGTACCTACAAAATTAGGTGGTGCTTATTGGGTTTTAAACGACATGGTGGAACCGATATATGGTTTTCAAGCACGAATGATATTTGTGTGCGCAATTTCAGGTGAAGTGGTATATTTTATTTCCACGATTACTAATCATCGCTTTCATGCATACCATCCGCGACCTAATTGCAGCCTTGGGCTTGATATCTGATATGAAATCTCTTACTGCATTCTCATGTAGTTGTGGCTTATCTGGCATTTGTTTAAGATTATCATAAAATGCCTTCAACTTAATAAAAGTACAAAGTATAAGTTTTTATGACTATTCTGAGAATAGGGTGAATATAAGTGGTCTCGACAAAATGAATATGAATTAAGGAGTTATCAGCTTCAATGACTTTGGGGTTAGATGATTTACGAATGTGTGTAATGTATAGAAGAATAGCAATATGTAAAACGTAATAATGTATTTGTAATAGTTTACCCGCACGTAATATTTGCGTTATATCGATTTTGTCATGAATGTCATTTACAAAGGTTCAAATCAAGCAACATTTTTGTTTTCTTCTGTGCATGATGACAAATGTATGTACTATCGTTTTCAGCGGGATGCTACGTGTTGTTGCAGTAAGCGTGTTGTTGTTAACATTGAAAGTTGTTTTTATCAGATTTATTACAATTTAGTAAGTCATCGATGCCAGCGAATGCAAATAAATTTTGATTAGTTTCGAATTTCGATCGGTAGGAGATATTTTCGGGTAGAGTGGTAATTATTTAGCCATGCTGTGTTATAGCACGTGCTAAACTAATATGATCTTCGTGGCAGCAATAAACATAGCATTATTAAAAATAATGCACTATGGATATACATATACTCACAAATATTACTCCCCTGATTAAAGCTATACTGTTGCAAGCAGCACCCAACATATCAAAATAAAATTTTGATCAAAACAGATAAAATGACATGGATAAGAGTCAGTTAATATATAATACACACAAAATAATTCTATTCATGTCACAATAACTTACAAAAAAAAAACAAAATCAAAATCAATAACTTTATTATTTAATTATAATTCTTGATTGTCTTTGGCCTTCAAGAAAACGTGTTCAGTGAAATTATATTATTACAACAAAAATATTACATGTAGTAATAATAACAAAAACAAACAATAAACTTAACTCTAAACACAAAAAATAATAAGAAAATAAAATAAACGCGGTGAAGTGTGCTACAACTGTTTTAAGTTTACCATGTCATTGTCTTTATTTAATTTTTTTTATTATAATAATATGTGTTTAGTTTTTTCTTATTAAAATGACAAACTGAAGTATAAGTTTAATAGACAAAATATAACCGATAAATTAAAATGGAAGCAAATAACTATAACTATAACAATTCTTTAAACATTACTGTAATGGTATTTTGCTATTGATTCAAATCAAGTTTTATAAAAAAAAAAGATTTCAATCTACATATTAACAGAATTTTAAACTCCCGGACTCAAATTGTTACAGATTGATATAGTTGGATTTAAAAGACTTAATTGAAAAGCAGATTTTTTATACGAGCAAAGAAAAGACTGTTTAGTGCCCGGAAAAAAATATCGATAGATATCGAATAACGATATCGAAATGATAAAATAGCGATATCGATAAATCGATAAACCGATATATAGATACCTTTCGATATATAGACACTTATCGATATTCGATACTTATCGATATAATGATAGTTATACATATCTCTGTTTACATTTTTTAAATCGATACTTTCCATAACTTTTTCAATATCACCCATAGTAGCAGTCAAAAACAAATTAAAAAATTTAAAGTTTACAAAACTATTAAATTAAAAAAAAAAAACAATCATGAAAATATTAACAAAAAGTGCACTTTAAATATTCTTTAACAAATTTCTAGCACAATTAAAAAAAAAGAAAGAAAATCTCAAAAGAACATTTTTCTAAAATTCCTCAAAAGCAATTAATAACAAAAATCAAACTCCAATTTTTCAAAATTTTTATTAAAATCAATAAAATTCAATCTTTAAAATTTTTTAACAACAAAAAAAACAATTATTACTTAACTGAACACAACTCGACCCCACAACGCCACATAACAGCCTATTACCATTTTTCAAACTCAACTGGGGTAGGGATCTACGATTAAAAAACCCATTACCGGAAATATCAACGAAAATTCTTCGCTCCTCATATAAAAATCGAAATTCTAGTTAGCCTAACCTTCGGATATACAAGTTTTATTTTTTTTTGTTTAATTTTGTATGAAGCAAATTTATGAGGTTTTACATTTCATAAACTATCAAGCAAGAATAAAAAGTTTGTCTACTAATGCACTATATTACATCTTTTTGATGCAACTAAAATTAGAGAACAAGAGGTGCGAGAAAATAGGTGCGCATTATTATTCGGCAGTTTTGAGCATTACAGGGCAGGACGAAAGGATGAGGCCTGTGGATTACATTCGTCACGAAGAATAGTGTAATAAATTGAGAATTGAGTTCGAACCCAAATCTAGAGATAAAGACTGAGTTAGCCGCGTACAACGGGAAAGATATTGATAGCAAAAAGAGGGACGAGAAAAAAGTAGATCATTCGGATATGTGATTGTAAAGAAATCGAGTTGACTCGTTACAAAAAAATTTTAAGAAAAAAAAATAAACAAATTTCAACCTAAACACAAAAAACAGACATGTTATCGGTTTTTCAAGAACTTACTTCTTCTCCGTTCCACCGCCAGAACGACACCAAACACGATAAAACATATGAAACTCAAGAGATACCTGCGCGTCAGAACTTACAAGAATCTTGTCTTTCACCCACAGAGCAAATCTAAACAACCAAACTCAATAAATTGTCTGCCGTTTGGGACGAGCAAAGCTTGGTCGTCCGACGATCGATCCGATTTTGCTAGAGTGTTTTGTGTCGACAAAATTTGTTCTGTCCACAGAGCTGATACCATTTCGCAGAATTTCTATCGATAATTCTAAGCTCCCTTTATGCTATGCATAAGTTTTTTTTGACAGAAATTCTGTGGAATCGCAATTTTTTGAGTTTAGATGTCAGTTTAATCCGCGTTGATAGAACCCAATAAATTAACTTTTGTTATCGACATGTAAAAGGTTGATATGAGTTGGTATTTTGAAGTCTTTTGTCAACGCTCTAGTGTTTAAATATCTGGACCAACACCGCTTATGATATAAAATTTACCATAAATTATGATTTTTCTTAAACGTACATCAAGAAAGTTAAAGAATAATACATAATAAAAGAGCTTGCAAGTGTATAGAAACAAATCTCTTTTATAAATAAATAACATGCCAAAAAATTAATCGAATAGAAATCCTTTTAAAATATTTGAAATATTTTCAAAGGTCAAGTAAATAATTTTTAGCCGAAACTAAAAGCAATCGTCCGAAGAAAAGAAATTTAAAAATTGTTGATAAATTAATAAAATATTTCGTCTTGTTTTTTAATTTTATTAAACAATTTATTGACGTGAATGAAGTAAACAATTGGCTCACCTAGATCCAAGTTGATTCATAAGATGCGATTGAAATATTAATGTCAATGACACTGATGTATAAGCTTACCTAAAAATAAAAATAAAAAATATGTTAATTACGCAAACGCAATTATTTATAATTTACAAATGTACTGTTCTCATTTGGAGAAACATGATATTGCGATTAGGGGCGATTTAACTGTTGCTACTTGTTACTAAGTCTCATTAACTCTCATTTTTCAACTTTCGTGCTGACTTATCTCACTCTTTCAATTATTTACAGTAGTTAAGATATTTTTGAATTGTTTGTTTTAATAATTAATATTTTAATTTTTAAAACAAAAGTAACACATCTACGCATTTCCAATTTTCATTTGCAATCAAATCAAACACTAAAAAAACAAAAATATGTTTATTTTTAAAATAAGAAAAAGAAAAAAGAAAGTCAAACAATTTTTAAAATCTTATTTTAAAAAAAGTGAACCTAAATAAAAAAATTTACATTTCAATAAAATAAGTGTTTTTATATTTTTTTTAAGTAAAATATTTTCTCAAAATAGTATCACACCGTGTTGATAACATAAATTATTTAAAAAAAATTTGCTAATCCTGGTATGAAAATTATAATTCTTTTTTATTTAATTTATGCATTCACAATTTATACTGCACGACATCAAACAACTCGTTTTGCTTTATGGTAGTAACTATCAGTGGCGAAGCGTCGGTATAGACACACTAGACAGTGTCTACCCAAGCATAATATGAATATGACCTTTGTTTTATATTGTTCACATATTGTCGTACTATTGTTTTTATATTGTTCACATATTGCAATACTATTTTGTCAAACGTTCATAGAAAATCATTTAGTTTTAATACAATAATTAGAACAAAAAAAAATTTAGCTATGATCCTGAAACTTTAACACAAACATTTCCGAGTTTCATACAATCAAACAAAAATCTTTTTCTCACAGTAGACATATCAAATTATGACTACTGTAATAAGCAATAGCAACAACAACAAATTTTCAATCTTTATTCCTTCTTGGATAGACAGTTTTGTTTGTGTCTATTTCTGTAAATATATTTTTTTAAGGAAAAACGAATAAATAATATCATAACAAAGGAGAATGTTGTTGATTTTTGAATTGGCATAAATAATGAAATACTGTTGATGGAATTAAATGAGAGTAATTTACAATTTATGATACATAAAATCGATTAATTTATGATATTTGAAGAGTCTAAATGATTTCTTTATTCATTGCTCACCAACTAAATTTAGACTTAGTGTAAAACGTTTCACGTGCAACTTATCAGCGTACCATTGGTTCTTTTATTGATCTCCTAAGCGAATGGAAGTTCTTAGGAAGAGACGATTTACACTCCCTCGCTCAAGTGACACTTTATGTAAGTACTACATCGAAAAAATTAAAACAGTATAGGTGCAATTATAAATTGAAAAATGTCTTAAAATTTTTAGTTAAATGATAATTGTTTTAATTATATTAGTTAAGTTGGGAAAACAATTTACAATCGAATTCCTAGATCGGTGATAAATACTCCAATTTTTTAGAAAATCCCTCGTGCAAGTGGCGTTGCTAGTTACTCTCAGCCTGGGGTTGCGGGCTTTTACCAATTTAGTTGCTTTTGAAATTTTCGAGAAAAATAGTTTCGAATTATCACCGTTCTTTGGAAATGACTATTAAAAGTTTTTGCTTTTTTACTTCGTTCTGAAAGATTTAAGTATTACAATCTCGAGTCAAAAGGGGAAATCTTACCCGCATCTTTTTAGCATTTCTCAACGTTTAGGTCATAACGATTCTATAAAAGGAAAAAAGCAAAATGTGGGTCTGTCTGCCGGCCGGCCGTCACAGTCGACAAAATCTACAAAACCGCTAAAGCGATTTAAAAAATCGTTAAGTGTATCAAAAAAATTATTTTCGTTTATTTTTTTAACCAATTTTTTTGCAAAACAAAATAAATTTTATGACATGAAATGTAATTGAACATGAGATTGGACATGGAATATGAATCTTTCCAGTTTCAACTCCTCCAAACTTATTGGAATAGTTGGCAAATATCAAGTTGTTGCAGATTAAATGTCGTTTTTTAACAAAAATTGTAATTATTAGGGAGATGTTTTTTAAGTAATTTTTTGTGCGATTCCAGATTCCTCGATTTCTGAATAACAGACGTAATTGGAAAATAAATTTCAATTTTTGATTATGTTATAATTTTGCAATATTTTTGGAATTTTGAAATTTCAATCTTTGATTTTGGATTAATTTTTGTAATATTTTTAGAATTTTGAAAAAAGTTTCAATCTTTGATTTCGTTATAATTATTGCAATATTTTTGGAATTTTATGAAAAATTTTGAATTTTTGATTTTGTTCTAATTTTTACGGTCGAATTGGGAATTCCAACGACCATAGTTTCTTGTATGAGAGATTTAACAGTGTTTTGAAACGTCTAAAAAAGGAGCTAAGATGTTCTATGAAAAGTACAAGGCTGGAGGTGTTGTCACCATTATCGAGTGAGAAAGATTTTTTACAAAAATTAACTATTGAGCTATTTTTTAAAGAAATTTAGTAAAACATTTCTAAAGTCGGTTATCACGAACTTCATTTGGTTTATCCGCAAGTTCCTCAACGGTATATATTCATTAATTTAAAATTGTTTTATTACCCTTAACGATTTAAACTTTTGATGGAATGGATGGAATGTATTTAACTTTACTGACTGACTATGCATTTTGATGAGAAATAAAAAAAAGTTTTAAAGTAAATCGAAAACTGGACGATCGAAAATTACCAAGAATAATGCTATGGAATAAAAAAAATTGATCATTCGTATATATTGACCATTCGACATCTCACTCGTCAAGGTTAAAAATAAGGTACCAAAAAGAACGATTCACCCGCTCCAAAACATCACCTAAAATCTTACACCACAATTCCTTGACCGTTTAGTTTTAGCAAGTTTAATATTATAGTTTCATCAAGAGAAAATTACAAAACTAAACCTGCGTTCGGTATGACACCACATTTTGTGGTGTAATTATCCAATTAATCAATAGTAACCTAGAACATGTACCAAACGTTCGATAAAATTGCTTCCGACTGTAGACGAACATTAAAATTAAAAACAAAAATAGCCGAAAGCACTAAGCCGAAAGTAAATTTTGCAAATCCAATAGCCTTACCGTAAGGCGCCGATCATAAGACCTCTACTAATAAAGGATCCTGGTGTATTAGTTAACTCCTTTGTCCAAATAATGTTGCCGGGGGGTTTACAATTACTTTTCTAAAATTTAAAATTGGTAAAAACGTTTTTTCTTTTGATTTGAAATATTTTGATGTGTGTAATATATCTTAATTACAACGAATAAAAACAATGTTGATACCGCTATATTTTTAAATGAGTTTGAAGTATACAATTATATTATTTATTTGTGTTTGAAGTATTATTTATTATTTTATTAATTTTCAACAAGTGCCGAATAATCCATCAACGCCTCCTATAAGGTTAATTTTAGAAACCAATATAATCCAATATAATTTCTATTTCTATAATTTCTGAACCTAACACTTTTATTTAAATTACACTATTTTTTCGCTTTACAATATATCGCATTCCGTATACAATTGCTTTTCTACCACTTCTGTTTACATACGATTATAGCTAGTTTTTTGAAAGATCGCACCATAAAATTCATTTTAGATGCAACATAATTTAATTCGTTAATTCATTTGTTTTTACGGTTAATGTTTTTTGTTGATGTAGAAATCTACTCTATATAACCTGTTTTCTAATTAACTTAGATGAATTATTTTGAACCTGTTGTTAAATCCCTTTGTAGTTGACATTTAATCTCATAAGACTTTCAAAGCAATTTTAGGTAAATTTTTGTAAACAATAACAATTTTATCTAAATTTGTTCAGGTTTGTATCTCACAAACAATTTATTATTGCTTTGGAGAGTGACTATGTAATTATTTGTAATATTCACCTTACTAGGTTTCATGTAAAAGAAATAATACTATTAAATGAAGAAATTATCAATTGTCACGCACGTTAAATCTCGATGTTTAAAGATTATATTCAACGGCCTTCAATAATATCTAAACATAATATTTACGACCTTCGCGTTATTCTTTATATTGTTGTTTTTATTTACAAAGTTTTTATTTAACTATATATTTGAATTTGTTATTCTTGAAAGTTCTAGATCATGGTGATTAGGAAACAATTATAAATTGATGTGTTTAGTATTTAATAAAAAAAAGTATGATTCGTTTGAGTGGATACTGGATAATATCAATGGTTTCACGAACCATAAAATACAGCTATTTTTACTCTAGCGAGCTGTTAGGTCAGCATTTATATTTAGATATTTTCGTGGCTTTTGGTAATTCAGTCCTAGATTCTATGAGATTGACACGTTATTCTACTTTCTTTCGAACTGGTCTAATTCTCAATTTAATAAACGTTATGTCAAAACTCCTACTGAATTCGATCACTGATTCATAAACCCCCACCACCACCACCAACACTACCAGCTTGTAAAATAATGCACAGCCTATGTCTATTCAATAACACTTAAACCATTTATTTAAATTCAATTATATTATTTAATTAATCGCTAGCGATCTACAATATCACAGTCCCACTTAGCACAATTGCATACCAATTTGAACTATCTTTCGTTCTGCAAAAGGAATTCTTTAAATACAATTTTATTTGATGTCCAAATTATTCTATAGGTTAATACCAAATTCCTTTAAACTCAACACAAAAAGTAGCACTTTAGCTCCTAATTAAATAATATACTATTGTTCTTGAAGTTTCAAATATTTTTTTTATATGTTCATTTGCCGTTTCATTTTCAATTTTACTCAATTTTAGTTAATTTATTCTTGTTCTGAAACTTTTGATCGGCACTTATGTCTAATACGGATGGGGAGTAAAGTGAAATTTCTATACCCATTTAACGTCGAGGTATCAAAAATAATAGATGCCGGTTCATATTTCACTTTTGGAACTACGAAGTTAGTCATAAATAACATGTAAAATTATGTTGTTTGTTTTCACATTTCAGAGATGGCGCACAAAACCCTCAGAATAATTTTTCACAGGAAAATAAGGTTTTAAACTTTATTTTGACATTTAATTTGTATTTAAAAAAAAAAAAAATACCACAAGTGAATAGAAAATTAGTGACATAATACATCAAAAGGAGTGCAATCCAAAAACTTTGAGTGAAATTGGATGCAGTTGTTAGAGGGGTAAGCAATCTACTAGAGGGGTAAGCAATTTTTTTTCATATATATTTTCCGTTGTTCCAACAAAATCGAAGCGAACCAGGAAACTGTTGCGATGTTTGCAAGAGGTTGGAATGAGAGGAATTAACATCACTGTGGAATAAGATATATGAGAGTGGGGAATGGCCGGAAAACTTTTTGAGATCCGAAGTGATTCCGCTAGCAAATAAAAAAGGAACGAAAAAGTGTGAAGAACACAGAGCAATCAACCTGGGAGTTCATGCAGCAAAAATTCTGATGAGAGTGCTAAACACGCGAATGAAAAAAAGTAATGAAAGAGAGCGTGACCGAGGCATAGTTTGGCTTTAGAAAGGGTATTGATGCAAGGAAAGCGCTCGGTGTAGTTAAATCTGTTATGGAGAGATATATGGAAAGAGACAGGGCTAATATTTCATGATAAGAAATAAAAAATAAAAATAGAATATAAGGTAAACAGCAAATTTGTGTTAACAAATGTGGTTGAAACTAATCCAGCTAGTGGCATATTCTTTGATCATCCGACGTACTTCCTTCCTCAATGGTTAAAACCCATATATATATAGAGTTACATGCAGGCTCGATTCTTCGAGTAAGCAATAACGTGGCATCATCAATGAATACTCCATAGGTAAGATTGAGGGTGCTACCGTTGACTGAATGGAGTTCATCCGCCAGCACCCCTAAGATATCACCTTGGCTAGTGATATATCACTTCTATTGCCAATGGTATGTTATATCTCACGTTAGCTCGTATGTCAATAGCAGGGGCTGGAGTACGCGGGTTGTTACACCCGTAGATCGAAAATAAAAAAAAATTACAAATAAGAAGAATTGATCCCTCCATGGAGATTTTGAAACAAAAATGAGTTGACTGGAGAGAAAGGAAACTATTCACAAGATTGAAGATGAACCAGAGTGTGAGTCTAAGGGTTGGTACAAGCAGGATGGATTGGATTCATATGGGAAAAGTTCTTAGACAAGGCTGTTTATCTTCAAAACTTTTTAATATACATTAATATATCTCGTCCATGATGGTGCAGGAATGTTGGATGGAACATAAAGGACTGTGTATAGGAGAAAGGACCATTGTCAGTGTTCGATTCGCAGACGATATGGTGTTTTTAGCGGAGATTGGAAATGAACTCAGTAGTATGTTGAAACATTTAAAGGAAATGCAAAAGGTGTATGGGTTAAGAATAAACATCAAAGAGTCAAAAGTAATGAAAATAGCTGCAACAGAAGAATTGAGTATCAGTGTAGATAGAGAAAAGTTTGAACATGTAAAGAGCTAAGTGTATCTAGGAAGAATGGTTACAGAAGAATGGTCTAGTGGAACAGAGATTTTAAGAAAGGATTACTATGGCAAAGCAAGTCTTCATAGCAAAGAGAATGTTGTGAAAGGAAAAGGAATTGGACTGCCCATGTACTTTGAAGATCATGTTTGTTAAGAGATGTTTTGGAAGGGTCGGTGAATAGGAAAATCGGAAGCAAAAGAGGAAAATGATTGACAGCGTCAAGTCAACTTAAGGTGGATTAAACCTCATACATATTCTTTTCTCCGTATTACTCGTCAATCGGTTTGGCCAAATTGAGGATATCACTTCTAGACTTCGAAACTCTGACCGTATAGCGTACAAATGGAGCGAGTTCTTTCAATTTGTAAGGTTTTTAAAAAAACGTCTATCAACACCTCAGCAGGTATGTGATTGTATGACCTAGGTAGATTTCAAAATGTATCTATGTTTTGTTGTGACACATATTGTAATTACAATCACACAACACTTTTTATTAAAAAACATTTTTGAATTTGCTAAAATGAGATGAATCAAATAAAGAATGAATCAATATATTATATCAAATTTTATTTTAATTAAAATTATTACATCTTTTTCAATTCCCTTAAAAGAAACGAATAATTTATAACACATAAAAAAGTAGACTGTATAAATAATATTTATAACAACATCACACAAAATCAGTCTCACGCAAAAAATATTTTTACATTTTTTTATTATGTTTACCCCAAATTTCATTCACGTTTTCGACTGTTATTAAACAATTTTACGAAAATTGTTTTTAAGTGTCTTGTTGCGTTTTTATTTAGTAAATTAATAATATTCATGCTTTGCTATATCCATATATCGATACGCTTTTCGAGTGTTCGAGTGAGAGATCCGATAAACAAAACCAAACCGGGACACAGTGAGTTAGGAGTAGGACAACGTAGCTGATCCACTTCAATAATATTCGATTTATTTTACATTAAAAGAATTTTTTGGTGTATCAGAAAACCAAAAAAATTGTCCCATATTTTTATGACCCACTATGACCCCTTATGTCATCGGGGAGAAACATGGTATAAAAAGCATAACACATAAAAAACTTAAACTTCTCCTGTTAACAATAAAATACATAAACTATCTATATGTACATTTATTACATTATTCTAACAAAACAAGTTGTAATGGTTCAGAATTAGTAATAAAATATGTAACTTCGTGTTGGACATTCCTTAATTTAAAGTTTTCAAAGCAGCTGTTTTATCTATGTTTGTCACGGTGTTTTTTCGTTTTATTAAATTCTTGTTCAATTTTATAATTTAGGTTACCAAGTTTTTGGAATTTATAAATCATCTGTCATCTTTTTACAAACATTTATTGTATAATATAATAAAAAGATAAAAAATTGTAACTGTTTTGATTTTTTTTTATTAGTTTGAAATTAGATAGCTTTAAGGGAAATTTTGTATTATTCGCGTTATTGTAATTATAAACCGAATAAAAAACGATTATCTTATTATTTTTGAAGTAATGCCATGACATCTTTTATGATAAAACTAATTCTTTTTGCTGTTTCATATCCAACCTACATTATTTATAGCTGTTATCTCTGTTTGTTTTTAATTATCATCATAACAACCTCAAATAACTATAACCTCAAACCTATTTTATACATTTATCTCCAAAATTTCTTTTAAACGGAAACAATCTTTATCAGAAAATTGCATTTCACACATTCGAAAGAGAAAAAAAGAACAATTGAAATTTTTAGACTCCTACAAGTAGTTACAATAAAAAATTAATCAAAACTAAACCACTACGCATATGACACACGATATAACTCAAAATTTCAATAATTGAGCTATTGACATACGAGTTGACGTGAGATATCACATACCACTGGCAATAGTAGCGAGATATCACTAGCCAAGGTGACATCTTAGGGGTGGTGGCGGATGAACTGTATTCAGTCAACGGTAGCACCATCAATCTTAGCTGTTAAATAATCCTTGATGATGAGACGCTATTGCTTCCTTGAAGAAACGAGCCTTCATATAATTATGTGTGGGCTTTAATCTTTAAGAAAGAAGGTGCGTCACAGGATCAAGGAATATGCAACCGGCTGGATTATTGGCAACTACTTGTTTTGTTTCAGCAAATTTTTGTAACAATTTGCTATTTACTTTTTAATTTACTTTTATTTTCTCTATTCTATCATGAAGTATTGGCCTATGTCATATTTTGTCAGTGATAGGATTTTTTGTTTGGTTATCCATTCTTTAACAAAAAATATAAAAAAACAAAAAAAAAAAGATTTACGTCCATCAACACCTTTGAACGTATGTTGTTGTGGGACCTTGGTCTTAAAAGGTGTTTATGTGTTATTGTGACACATATTGTAATTCCTACTACACAACACATTTTATTAAAAAAAAAAAAAAAAAAAAAAAATAAATTTTTTTCTGTGACGGGAAAAAAGTTTAACATTTTACTTCTGCTGACAGGTGCAAAAATGCTACTTTTCATAAAATACTTTTTTCCCCGGGAAAAAAGTATGTACTTTTTTCCCGGATAGATAAAAATATATATATAAATACATATATACACATAAATGATGAATATTATGAATATTTATGAACATTTATGACTATTTTAATGTTAATGAAAAGTTATACCGTTTTCTTCTTGATGTTAATAACTGGTTTTGACAAATAAAATGAAACTTAATTTTAAGTTTTTATTCAAGAAAAATTCGTATGGTGTGGTGAATATACATATTGTAATATTTGTTTAATATTATTTTTTCAATATTATATTAATATTTATCCAGTCACAGAAAAAAATAGTGTATTATACACGGGAAAAATTGTAGATTTTAGCTCTCGGTTTTTTGTCTCCCTCCGCTTCGCGTCGGGAGACAACACAACCTGTAGCTAAAATCTACTACTTTTTTCCCTTGTATAATAAATAACTATTATTTTATTTATTTGTTCATGGGAAAATGTAATGAATGGTTAGGAATGGTAATGGTAAGGATCAAAGTTTTTGTTACATATCGTCGCTTTAATAATGAAATAACGTATGCCATTTATACGTTGTTATTATATAATGGGTAACCTGCATTCCTCATAAGGATCTCTATAGAGTGGCGTTTTAACATTTTCCAATTATTTTATAACTGGGGGTGAAAATTAATATATTTATAATTAACGTACATGCAAATTTGAATTTGGTTAAATATTGAAACAGCGTAAATGCATGTACGATATTCCAATTCCTACAGAATAATAACTTGGGCAAAATCAGTGTCGTATATTTTACATACATTACGATCGCCACACGAAATAGTAAAAATAAAATATTGTATAAGCATCATTCGTGACTATATGATGGGCTGGTTCATATAAATAAAAAATTGTAAGAATATCATGCGTTATTTCAATAATAATCAGTTTTAGGCTTAATCGTAATTGAGAAATATGAAATAACGTATCAGGTACCTGATTGACTTTTCACCTCTTTTTAGGTAGAAAAGCCAGCAGGTACCAATGTGAAATTTTAATATGCTGTGGGGAAATTAATCAAGAGTAATTGGTAGAAATTTTTTTTCAATATCTTTATTCATTCAATAGTGATGCCGAGTTTACGAAAAACAGAAAATCGAAAAATCTTTAAACACAATTATCTCGAAACTACACTTTTGCGAATACGTTGTATCATTATTAAAGCGACGATATATTTTCAGTTGATAGTTTAAGAAAAATCAAAATTTTTAACGGAAGTATATTTTTTATCCTTTTGACAACAATATTCATAACCTAATTTTTGTTATATTACAAACATAATGGTATTTTTTATTGTACGATACACAGCAAAATGTTTGAAATCATCGAATTTTCGATCTTCGATAATTTATCATAAAAATCGATGATTTGGTATGTTGGACAGTTAAAAAAAGAAAAATTTCAAAGAAATTATTTTTTCGATTCGATGGTGAAGGTGATGTGATGAGGTAGTGATACCCAACATTTTGCTGCTGCAGCAGCAGATGTTTAACTCAAACCTCGCCAATAATAGTATAATGTATAAAGAGCAGAGAATGATGGTAATATTTTACGAGTATGACATATAAAACACGAGCGCTATTAATAAGAAATGAAATTCATATGAATACATATCATACTGTGAAATTGCTTTGTCTACGATCAAACTGGAAATAAGCTTATTAAAATTATATATTTATTCATAACTAGAGTTTCTGATTTCTTGACCTTTTATGATTCGAGAATCTCAAGTTTACCAGCGGTTGAGTTTCTCGAGAAATTGGGAATAATTATTTGAATTTCTCGAGATTCTCGAGAAATATTAAACATTAATTTTTTTTAACAAAAACAGTAACTCTCCGTTTACTGTCAAAATTTCCAGATACAGAAAAATTTCTCTCGTTTTCAGTGTATTTAGGTTTTATCAAAATTAGAGCGTTTCTTAGAAGTTCTGAATTAAAAGTGATCTTAACAGGAGCTTCAAATATATTCATTTCCTTGGATAGTGAGCGGTAGTTGTCATTTATTGTTGACTGCATTCTCAAACTCTCACGAATACTTCTAAATTTAATTCAACGCAACCCTTTTCCTCTAATTCTGAGTCCGATGGCTGTATAAGCTCTCCACTTTCGTTGATGTCATTCGTCGATATATGTAATGCTTTCATTGTAATTAGAAGAATCAATTTCTGGATCTTTAAATAATCTTCGAGAAACATTTTTTGCAGTTTCGCTTTTAGAGCAAATAGAAACAATTTTTTTCCTCGGGATGACTAACTGACTTTGGATTGTGAAGAAATTTCAATAACGAATTTATTGAGTTATTTCTTCCTTTAAAAATTTGAGATTGTATTTTAAATGAAAATTTAAAGCTTATTTCTGAACTGTTTTTCCGAAGAGATTTGAATAGAAATTTTAGGATTCCCTCTGCAGATAATAATGAGACAGCCTGACAGTTGAAAGCTTTTATTGATTTTGTGGAACCAATGGCACTCAGAATATTTAAAGCAACTACATCAACTTATTTAGTATTCCAAAAATGATTTAAATTTAGAAGATTTAGAGTTTTTTAAACTGATGGCTTGACTGGCAAAATCCGTTAAATCATGGTTTCAATAGAATTTTGTTTAGTTTTGTAATCCAGGAGTAATGGCAACTCGTTTTTCTCTTCATTTTATTTTTTTTACATAATTTTGCAAAATAGCATTGCGCACTGGCGAGTTTTAAATAATTTTACAACTACCCTAATTTTTGAAATCGTTTCTCGTATTTTCATATTTTGATTCAATACTAAATTGTCAGCTAAAACTTCATTTTGTTGTAGAATTGAATCGGAATCACTATTGGAAGCTTAACTTTCACTGATTTTTTAACTGGTTTCATTTTCTTTATAAACTATTGACATTATCGTTAGATATTTCCCATGACTGCAACATAACTGTTGGAAAGCTGGAGATATTTTGCCGTATTTCAACATTACACTGGCTCACCGCTTGTAGTGAAAACAATATCTGGCACGTAATTTTCGTAGGCTTTTTCAACTGGATATGAACCTTCAATTCGCATCAATCCTAGGTTTTCCGATTTCCCATTAATATAATACAAATGTACGTTCAAATATCTACGCTTGCGGAAGTTTGTCCATTCATCCATTGCTATGATAAACTTTAAATTTAAAGCCTTCATTTTGATGATCTTAGGTTATTTTGCCATAGAAATAAAAATCGGTTTTTCGCAATACATTTATAACAAATAACAATATTATCCTGAATGTTTGCATCGACATCTAGATTTAACAATCAGAAAGTGATGGAGATTGACATTAACAATTTTTATTTAGTAAAAAAATACTCAAAATAATAATATTGAATGATTTATGGTGGTTTGTTAAATCTCGAGATTCTCGACAATTTTTCTCGAGAAATGGAAATCTCGAAAATGTGGAAATATCATTTCTCGAGAATTCGAGAGTTCAAAATTACAATTCTTTCTCGAGACCGGATTTCTCGAGCAGAAACTCTATTAATAACAGACGAGACGTTTCATTGATGTTTGTGAATGAAACTAATTTAAATAAAACTTTTATATGTTGTTAAGCTTATCTTTATATTTCTAACTGAAAATTTGTATATACTATGCACAGGTTTTGTATTTGCTGGAATGGGATTTGTTCTGCATGTTTCATTACGCACTCGTGCGTAATATATGTATTATGTTACTACTGCCGTTAGGAGATTTGATTTTAATAAATGAATATTAACGAAAAGTCGCACATTAAATCACTCTAAGTCTAAACTGTATTATAAGTGACAATTTACAAGGGCGTAGGAAAATAAATTTATGTGTTTGTATAAAAAATAGGGAAAATGCATTTTTTTGTTTCTCCAGATTTGTTTGGACAAATATATTTTCTGTTTTATAGCATCTAAAATTTCTAAAATAATTTAAATCAAATCTAACATGTAACTCTGTCAACAGTATAAAGCTTTAAAAACAAGTTTTATTTTTTCGTTGTTTTTTGATTTTTTGCCCACGAAAAAAGTACTCTATTAAACAACTCGTCATTAATATACTATCATTAACGAAAGAGAATATTGTTGTTAAGTTATTAACCGAAAAAAGTGTGGGAAGTAATTATATAATAACTTGATAATGTATTTGTTTGTACATATGTCAAAGCAATTGAAAGTTTCGTCAATCAAGTTAAACTCATTGTTCAATTATTTTATAGGATTAATGGCCCAATATATCTGCAAGCAGTCATTTTGTAGTGTATGGTAGACTTGTCTTTCATAGTTCAGGGGTTAGGAGTGTGTTTTATTTAACAAAAACCAGCAGGAGATGAAGGACATCCCATTGCTTTTATATCACATACATTTAACAGGCTCAGAAGATCTATATAGTATCACAGAACTCAGGTGTTTGGCAGCGGTTATGAGTAAAGTAAGGGCTGAATTCACACCTTAGATTGATAACTATCCGCTCACAATTATTACTAATCATTCTAGCTTGCAATGGCTGATGGAGCAAAAAGAGATATCTGGAAGGCTAAGTAGATGTTGTACCAGACTTAATCTTGTCCCAGATAGTTGATCCAGGGTGAATTTGAAGCAATTGAGACAGATCACGGAATTTTACACCTACAGTTGGATTTCAACGCACTCACAGATCCATAGTACTTGAACAGGATAGTTGCCGTAGAACAGAATAAAGCAGCAACTAGCTCAGAGTAATTAATGGAAGGATTTACGTTCAAACAGGGCAGGATTCAGCAACTGATATACCAGTATGAGAGCTAGTAGTACCTGAGTAATTAACAAAGACACTTACTGAGCAAGCACATAATCCACCATCTGCAGCACACCAAAGCGTTGCAAAGACAACATAACTTTTAAGACGTCACTACTTTTGGCCGTTTATGATTTCTCAAATCAAGGATTACATCAACAGTTGTGATTTCTGCAAATGTAGTAAAGCAGTAAATTTTTTAACAAACCAGAAATGGGTAACCAATTCCATAGACTTTTCATCGATTTTCTTGGTCCCAACCCGAGAACTAAAATTTGTTATACAAACATGTTTATCGTGCTTGATCAATACGGCTGCTCCAAAGATTATCAAATGCATAGAAAATAAAGTCTTCCACCTCTTCGGAGTACCAGAAGCAATACTCTCCGATAATGGACCACAATTTGCCTCAACCAGCTTTCAAGATTTACTGTTAAGGTATGGTGCGAGACACGAGTTAACACTAAAATATTCACCACAAGCGAATACATCCGAGAGGGTTAATAGATCCGTGTTATCAGCGGTAGCTACTTACGTTTAAGATGATCATCACTCGTGCGATCTACACCTGGATGAAATCGCTGGAGCTCTACGCAATACTGTACAAATATCAAGTTTTCCGGCACATTACTTATAGTTTTTGGACAACAGAAGATTCTACACTGTGCAACATATATTGAGTATTGAAAGATTTGGAGGGTTTTCGCAATAATCAACTGTGCATATCTAATACCGCAGACTGCTCGATACTCGCTCAACAAGATGTGTTGAACCAGTAAAGACAGTGCATGAACAACACAGATATTTAATCTATGCGCACGAAAACGACGAATATCATGGTAGGGGAAAGTTCGCAATTTCGTTCAAAGCAATGCTTCGAAGAATTTCTCCAGAAAACTAGCGATAAATTTGTACCGGCGGTAATTGGTAAGAAGGTTGGCAATGTTTCTTTAGAAGTTGTGAATGATCCTGGAAAATCGCTGGAAACCTATCGCGCGAAAGATATTCGGTAGAGTAAGATTTTCTGCATGTTACCACTTGGCCAGGCTAGAAAAAGGGGATTTTTGCTGTTTGTTTTTGTTTAACTATAATTAATGCCCAGCGTTAGAGACTTTTCTCATAGGGCGAATCATTACCACGAGTGTAGCATTGGCATATCTATACAAAGGGTTTAAGAAAATATCACTTTGGTCTTAGATGACCAACACTACTTGATTAAAGTGAACCAATGGCCACAGCGTTACATATCTTACTTTATTATAATCAGTATGTTTCAATATTTGCAGAGGTCTAAAAAAGTTACGTCCGCAATCCATACGCATGAAGTTTTTTATTCATCGGGGGGTAATAACTGCAACTCCACAAGAAGATTTTCATGGGTAAGTTGAGTAACTTTTACACCAATCTCATCAAAACTGTCAAAAATTGAAACCAAATATTTTAAAATGGTTAATATAAGTAAACAAAATAAAATTAAAGGATATATAAAGTAAATTTTTTTGAAAAATTTGCACGAACAAAACTCAAATGTGGTCGCGTAAACAAGCAATAGCGTGCCATTATCAAATGATATTCCAGTCCATTGACTGAAAACAGTTCATCTTCAACCACCCCTAAAATATCACCTAGATAGAGACAACTCACTGCTATTTCTTTTGGTATGTGATATCTCACGTTCTCGTAGTCGTATACCAATAGCTGGGACAACCCAGCATACTCCAGTTCCTGCTTTTGACTTGCGAGTTGCGTGAGATATCACATACCACTGACAATAGCAATGAGGAATTAGGCAAGTTGATATCTAATGGGGTTCTAAGAGATGAACTGTTTCCAGTCAACGGTAGCACCCTCAGTATTAGTTATGGAATATTCCTTGATAATGACAGGCTATGACTTCCTCAAAGAAACTCGAGGCTTCATATATCTCTATATGTGAGCTTTAATTATTGTATTATGTGATTAAGACATATGCCATGAACTGGATTATTGGTAACAAATTAATAAAAATTTGCTTTACCCTTTCATTTTATTTTTGTCTCCTTTATTCTATCATGAAATATGCTTAGTTAAAAAAACAAACAAAATTGCGTACATCAACACCTTAGAAAGCATGTTGGTGTGAGACCTAAATCTTCACGTTTTTATGTGTTGTTGGTGTTGTGACACATATTGTAATTCCAACTACACATCACATTTTATTTTTAAAAAAAATATTTATTTGTTACAACTGATTTTTTTTTTTGTTTCAAATAAGACATTTTATTTTTAAATAATTATACAAGTAAATAGTTTGCTGACGGTTAGTTCAGATAATTGCAAGATTATACCATACAACCATAAGTATGTTTTTGTTGTCATGTTTTATCTATTATCTACAAGAACGCATAATTAATTTAATAATACTTGTTGTTCTGTTATTATCTGTTTATTTTTATGTACCAACAACATTATAAAATAAGTAGCTTACTTAAATAAAGTATGTGTATTCAAACTGTAAAAATTGTAATGAAAATAAAAGAAGGCAACCAAATCAATAAATCTATGTTACAACTTATGTTATATCTCTATTGTTTCTTAGTTATAAAATAGATATTATTGTTCTTACAACATACGGCTCTGTTATGGTGGAAAAGCTCTCTTCCCTATTTTTAATTAAATATTGTATGGAAAGCAATAGATTTTTAGATGAGAGCGATGCTTCTATAAACCTACCACATAAACTAACAACAAAACTGTGCACCATATGTCGTACTCTACTCGGATCATCTTTCATTTATCAGTATACATACCATGCCGGACACTAGAATCATACTCGCTCTATCTGCATGCTCTTAGTCAAACGGCACATCTGTACGATATACACAAAAATCTCTAGAACCTAGATTATGTTGCGTCCAGATTAATCTGCACAGGTCAGAAAAGACCTCAGTTAATTTTAACAGCTTGTTTGTGCTAACGATCTTGCATTCATTCAAGAGCCAAAGGAAGACAGCATAAGTATAAAAGTTCTATCGACAAACAAACATAAACATAAAACTGATCTATTTTACAGTTGTTGAAAGACCTAGAACCGTTTCTCGTGAATAAACACCTGAAAATATGTCCGTGAATAGAATTTATTTGCAGCGTTCTTACAACCGTTCCTGAGAATGAATTTCTTAAATTCATTTCATTTCTGTATATATACTTATTTTGTGGAAGAAAAGCTCATCAAGCATTATTGCAATAATATAGTGGTAACCTCGACATAGCGTGTGATGCTAACGCTTTTTAGTCTTTACACTTTGTGGGGAAGTAATAACAGAAACTCCAGAAAAACCAACCGGGAGATTTACATAACATATCTTCAGAATAACGTAAATAGTTGCAACAAACAATTTACAAGAAATAATCACTGAACTATAAAACCTAAACACTCCAACAACTCAATCCAAACGATGTAGATCCCAGAGATGAAGCCTGGTAGAATGCATAATTGGAGAGAGAGAAAAAGGATTAACGTTCGTAAGCTCTTTAACAGAGAGCTCTAACCAATTATAACAAAGAGCTCAGACAATAAAAACGAAACAGGCAGCAGCTCTATGGAAAAATCGCCAAAAAATAATGTTAAAACATTTCCGATAAATAGGAGTCTACTGACAGTTGAGAATTCAACTTAAGTATATAGAGAAATATCATCACATTGGTGGCGAAGTGGATAGCGTGTCTGCCAAAGGATTTGAACTCATTTTGGCACTGTTGAGGTTATGAGTTCGAATCCCGACCGAAACACGTAGAAGAGAAAAAACAGAGTTCTTTTTCTGATTTATTTTCAACAATACTGTTCAACTGAAAAAATTCAAATTATTTCCTTGTTACTTGAGTTAAATTGCTCACAAAAATCCCGAATGTTAATATGTACTATTATTTTTCCTATCCGTGTCTGCCCACAACTAAAAGCTTTATATCAGATTCTTACAAAAGCTAACATATTAAACCATTCCCACAGACCGATGTTTTGAAACTTCCGATTCTTAGGTTGCGGTACTTCCATATTTTCTAAAATGTATTCTCTCAATTATCAATAATAATAATATTATAATATATTACCAATAATGCCAATAATATTTAGACCAAGTAATAAGTCATCGTATAATGCACCTTTTTGCTAAAAAAAACATACATTAGTAAAACTTCTCACTTGATACAAAAATACCGGTCCGTATTGCATCTGAGCAATATATTTATGTTATATTAGTAATCAAAACCACATTAAATTTACACATAAAATTAAGTGCAAAATACGAAATTTGTTCTATGTACGTACATATACAAAAAAAACCTTCAGAAATGGAATTACCTCATTCACAGCGATTTAAAAACTAAATAAATTTCAATCAGATAAAAAAACATGAAAGCTACATTAGGATGAAAATCATTTGATTTTAGTTGGTTCTTAAATTGGTTATATTACATAAAGTATATGAAACTGATCTTGATCATAAATCAACAAGTCATCAATCAACATATTAAAATATAAACTCAGATAAAATCTAAAATTTCTATTAAATTCATTCATACTAATTGGACCAATTTTTTTTAATTAAAAGCCTTCGAATTTGTGTCAAGGAAAAATCAGCATCTCTCCAATTGAGAAGAAGAATTTTTAACAGTAAATATGTCGAATAATTTTGATTGAAATCTCTACATATGATCGTTGTTGATAACAATCAATTTAAACAATGTTATTTTTAAGCAATCTACAATTTGAACTTAATTTTAAATTGCAATGTATAATTTTATATATTTAAAGAACAAATCAACCGTTCTTTGGAACATGCCTGCAGTTATAATTTCACAAATCAAAATCTAATATCTCCATTCCGATATTATCTAATTTATTCAGTTTCTTTTTGCTTTTCAACTTATTTAATCTAACTTAATAAGAATAATGCATGTGAAATTAAATACAAAGATAAAGTCCTACTAGGTAGCGATGCTACAAGTATATTAGGTCAAACGCAAACACATATTGCTGGATCAAAACTGATGTGACAATTTTATACTCTAATTTGCCACAAAAAGGTCCTTTAAACTTTAAACTGTTCTACCACCCAAAAATGTTCAAACAACTTTTCTGGTTAGGTCTTATAAACCATATAACTATGCACCTTCTTAGATTCATACGATCACTTCATTCACTTCCTTTCGCTCTTATTTAGGAAACTGCTAACCATATTTGTTAATATTTTTCAATAACTTATCAATTCGTTGACGTATCAATCTAGAACAAGTCTTACTCTTGCAAACTTCGATTCAGAAACTACGATAAATTTTTGAATTTTCAAACTTGATTGGTTTGATTGGTTATCGTTGGTACAGAATGATTACATCTAGTAAGAAGAGCAATGAATAACACGATTTATTACAAGGATACAAATCGTCATTAAATTTATCCTAAGAAATTCTACAAAGCACTTCGTATACATGATACTATATTTTGCAAAATTAGTTTTAAAATCACTATTAGTAAATCATTTATACTATGATCTGTATCGCTCCAATAACTATGATCTGTATCGCTCCAAAAATGTATTGAAAGAAAAGTTTACGTATTTCATTTCAGGTTCACTAAATAAAACATTATTCTTCTAAAACAGTCGTCAATATATTTAATTAAATTTTCTTTTATGGCATAATTATATAACGAAATGGTGAAAACATAAAATTCGTATATTCAAATTGGATTTTTGATTGATTAATTATTGAAAGTTTTGGTAGTTTATTTATTTTTTAATTAGTTAGAAAAATTTGTTTGAGTAAATTAATTAATTAAACCTTATTTGGAGAAGATGTTTTATGTAATAATTTTATTTTAGCTTACAAAGATTTTTATGTTTGGAAGTATGTATAACGTTAACAAATGCATTTTTTATAAACAAAGATAAAGTAAATCATGGTTCATTAACTAATTGCAATTAATGTACAAAATTATTATAATGAATTTCATATTCTTATAGACAAAACAAAATATGTATACTATTTTCACTTGCAAAGAAATAATACCCTATACATATTAGGCGCGTTCCATTGAAAATCAAACAGACTCCAATTTGCTTTGATCTACTCTACCTCGAACAAATTGTGTAGTTGAAAAGCAGATTATTTTTCGATTTTATTTATATCGTTTATAAACTTGTTTTGGTATTTTCAATAATAAAATGGACCAGTCAGATCTAAACATCAGCCCAAAATAAAAATGTTTGAGAATAATAAAATTGTGTGGCTATATATGAAAATGTTTCCAATTTTTGGCGTTCCAAATTGGTGATCTACTCAAAAGCTACTTTGAGCAGCTATGTCGTTCCAATGAAAATACTCATCGTAACAGAATAAAAACGAAAACTTTTTAAATCATTAATATAAAGTATAAAAGGAAAACAGAAAACAACAACGTCTCAATTGCACGGAATGAAGTAATTATGACTAGGGCTGGACGATATTAATAAAAATATCGAAAATATCGATCTTAAGAAAATATCGATAAAATCGATATATCGATACATCGATTTATCGACATATCGATAAATCGATATTTTATCATTCCAATAACGTTATTCGATATATCTACATTTAATCATTTAGGTATTGTTATATTCGATATATGAATATTTTATCATTCCGATATCGTTATTCGATATATCAATAAATATAGATATTTTTTCCGGCACTAGTAAGGAATCCTAGCAAGTCGTTATCTCATATATTATAGAAAAAAATTGCATTAAATTAGTACATAATTTAGTACATGAAAATGTAAACCGACCCATTTTAACTGGTGGTGATTTTAAGTGTTAATAACACTAGATTACCACATTTAGAAAGTTGAAGAATTTGGCCCAAAGCGTTAAAGAGTAAATATTTTAAGCCCCTAAATAAATATATGCCGCAATATTTTATAAATTAATTACAAAAAATCTCTATCAAAAAATATCTATTTTAAAGGCTTTGCTTGCCCAGAAGTCACAACCCCTGACGTTTTAAAAACTATAATTTAACAGCAACAATTTAGCATTTAATTTGTTACTATGGGTGATATTAAAGGAGTTATAGAAAATATCGATATAAAAAAACAGATGTATCTGTAAGTATCGATATATCGATAAGTTTCGGTATATCGATAAGTTTTGACATATCGATAAGTATCGATATATTGTAGAGATACTACTCCACATACGCACTAGCTTAACCAAATTAAAACCGATATAAATAAATCATAAGGAATTCCCTAATGACTAAATTACGTATCATCAAAACAAAACAATAATAAAGGAATACGTAAAATCATTTCATATGTTAACGATAAAAACGAAAACAAATAATAATTAACAAAGGTTTACGAACCACATATTATGTTTCAAAACATTAATTTAATAATTTTAAATAAAAAAAATACTTTTTGATGATTCGCATTTATGTTAAATTGTGGGGAAAATATTAAAAAATTAAATTGACATATATTTTTATATACATTTTTGTTGTCATTGCATTTTTGTAATAATAAATTTAAATTAGTAAATAATGATTGATGAGGGGGATTAAGTATATGAAAATTGTAATTAAAAATTGTAAAAAGGAAAGAATAATCAGAATCAGTTTTGAACTTAATCGTGTCTTTTATTTTCACTCTGATTTTCGACGACCTTAATTGACTATTGTCAAACTGGTCTAGCAGTATATTCACTGTTACAAATTGACGCTCGTCAAACGTACCTTGAATTACTGTGACAGTTTTTGACAACGGACTTATTAGACGGAAAACAAAAAATATAAATTAAGATATAATTTATATTCATTTATATTCACAGGAGTGGTGATTGTAATCACCATCAAATTACCATCAGTAAAATCATGCAATCAGATATTACCAATAATAATCAAATGTCATACACACATGACATCGAGGAGGATTTGAGGATATACGCGCAGCACAACATCGATAAGTATCGATATTTTATCATTCGGATATCGTTATTCGATATATCGATATATATCTATATATCGATAGTCTAAACTAATCAACTCTGGTGTACCTAAAGGCTCAGTATTGTCCCCAACCCTATTTTTGATTTAAATCAACGAATTGCTGAAAATCACCCAGCAACCCAATAAATAGTTTTGCAGATGATAGTGCTGTGCACAAGTCGTTCGAGCCTCTTTCTTCAAAAGGTAAAATTCACGAACGAATTAATCCCGCCCGGAGGGACGCTGCCATAAACGTGAATCAAGACCTTAAAAAGTAGCCAAAATCTGGTCTTATTTCAACTCTATCAAAACACAGCTGTTGATTGTTTCCAGATCAAAGACCGAGTTCCAGAAAGATATTTTATTCAGTATGTGTGATGAAACAATGGGTGCACGTAAAAACTTTCATTTACTGGGTGTCACAGTTTCAAATGACCTACTCTGAAACGATCATGTAATGGTGATGGCAAAGCGCGCGTCTAGAAAACTCGGTCTACTAAATAGATGCAAAAAATATTTCACTCCATTCCAATTGCTCCATGTTTATAAGTCCTATATTCGTCCCTGTATGGAGTACTGTTGTCAAGATTGAGGTGCTGCTTCTGTTTCCATCTTGGCCCTCTTGAACTCTGTTCAAAAGCGGGCTATACGAATTGTGGGAGATTTGACATCAAAACTTGGTTCCCTACAACATCGTCGCACTGTTGCTGACCTCGTTGTTTTTTACAAATATCGTCATAAACAATGCTCAGATGAAATCAGCAGCATCATGCTTCAAACTTATTCTTACCCCCGTATCACTCGGCAATTGGATAGCGCAATCAGTCAAACGGTCGAGATCCCGCGCTGTCATACTGGCAGATCGCAGAAAGACTTCTTTGTCCGAACTGGCACTTAATATGAGAACACTAGAATTAGCAATATTTTATGAAGCCACATGAAATAAAACTTTGGTCTTCACAGAACCATTGAACCATTGATGCATTTGGTAGAGTTGGAGCTCGAACTTGCGAAGTCGGTAGAAAAGCTAAGGTCTAGAATTGAATGCTTAGGTGTATTCGTTCAACCCAAGTCAGAGTATGGCTAGGTTCTTGCATTATATCTCCTAAATTGTATGAAATTCATCTTGGGTGCTCACTTGGTAGTTGTGCTGGTCAATCTTGGTAGATTCAAAATGCGGTGGCCGATGTGATGGAATTGTAAACTTTGGAATTGTTGCGCTATTGCGGCTGCATTAACATGTTTCTCGCGGTCTGAGATCGCTTAGGCGTTTTGTTAATCGCGCCCGTTTTCCTGCTTATCGGTTTAAGGTCGACGCCACATATGCTTGTTTGACAGCTGGGACAAGGCTTATTGCTTTCAAACCAGCCAAGTGCGCAGTCCTGATAAAAGACATAGTTGGGGTGACTCAGACATTTTATCCTTGATATTGAACAAATGGTCAATAGTCGATCCAAATCATCTGATAAATGGTCAAATTTATCGCATATTGAATTTGATTCTAAACATCAAATTATAAAAATATATTTATGAGCACTGTGTAAATTTATAAAATAAGTTCAGAGTAACCTCTCTCATATGTGAATTTCTTAGTACAGTACATTGGTATGTTAAGATCGTAATATTGTCGCATTTAACCCAAATCAAACCGTTGGAGTCACAGAAGACTTAATATATTAAGACAAAGTACGAGTTGATACATCAGGTTGAAATGTGGCTGAGTTGTTAATCTACTATAAATACAACTTTAACAAAAGCTCCTGAAAAGAAATTCATTGTGTGCATTCAGAGCTATACTCCCCATTTACTGTCCAGATGCCTCATAGAAAAATTATTTTTGTAGGTTGAGCAAATTTCTGAACTCAATGTCACCTACCCCATTTCTTACAATAAATTCACTCCAAAGACATTAAAATAAAATATATTTCACGACACCCGTCAAGCTGTTATATAAACAATCGATTATAATGACACGTAAGCTCAGAAAAGATCGGCAATACTGTTTTATAGTTTATGAAAATCGCTTTTTAACCGTTTTTAGTACAACCCTGATTGTTTTTTCCTTACGAAGAAATCGTGCACCATATACATATACATATAGTTATTTTCATGTTGTTATGTTGAAGGTTCATTATATTTTTGCATATGGCGTCCAACAATTGGGCTTGTAATTAAAGACGGTTTTGGAGAATTGGTAAACACAATACGAGCGGCGCGATTCGTTATATTAGAACACACATAAAATATTCTGTGCTAGTACAACCAAAGCGTCAGACCGTGATGATTTTACCGTTGTAGAAAATTTAGATGTTATTTCCAAATTAACGCTACCGCTGTTTTCATCAGCTATGTTTTTTTTTCTTCTTAGCTTGTATTCATGATTTCTTGCGCCAACATTTTGGTTTACACTAAAAATTTAAGAACAAGTTCCTACAACAACATGCGTTCTCTAGGGTATTGATAGACGCAACATTTCGGTTTTGTTTTTTTATATTTTTTCTAAGGAATGGATAAGCAATGCTAAGCAATAAATCCTATCACATAACAAAATATGACATAGGCTATTATTTCATGGTAAGATAAAGGAAATAAAATATAAAACAATAAAAGGATATCAAGCATATTTTTTAGAAAAATTTGCAGGGACAGAACAAAAACTGGGTTGCTAATAATCCAAATAGTTTTGTTTGCTATTTTGTTGTTATGAAAATAACTAATAATGTTATTCCATTACGCACTAGTGCGTAATATATATATTACGTCACTGACACCTTGATTTGATCATAATAAATAAACAATAATGGAAAGTAGATAGTTTTAATGTTGATTTGTAAATTTAACCAGTTTCTGTATGAAATGTCATATATTAACTTATTAAACTTACAAATCAACAAAATTTGACTCCGCCAAATGGAGGAAACCGTTTTTGCTATTTTTAACTTTTTTTATTTTTGATCTACAGAAGTGACAACTTCATGTTGTTGTGGAACTCTAATCTTAAACGGTTTTAACAACGAATTTTATTTAAAAAAAAAATAAATAAATTATTAAAAACTATATTATAAAAGAAATTTTAAAGCTTGACCTAGAAAATATTAAAACAATAACAATTTGCTTATATGTAAATCAAAATCCTCAAAAATTTCAATTAGTACGGGTACGGACAGTTACATATTTACAACATTAAAATAAGTTAAGAAATTAAATACTGAGTTATGAAAGCTTGTCCTCCTGTCAAACTACCTATCGTTTTTGTTTTAAGTTAAAACATTGAAAATAAAATGATGAAGGTCGAATATTTAAAATACAAACGACGTTAATTCTCGAATAATTTGAATACATAAAAAAATATTAGCATAACTATATTTCAAAAATGTTATAATTTCACACCAATCTTATGTATTTATTTTAAACAGATTTTAGAAAAAAGAAATTAAAAATCAAAATCTAAATTTACATAATATCTCACCAGACAATCAAATGAATAAATTTTAATTCAATTCAAAAATCTAAACTAATCTCACTTTCATTCCAAAAATTTTATGCTGCCTTGACAATCAAGATAAAAACAAAAATTGTTTAAATGAATTATTTATTCAACATTTTAATTAATTTATTTAGCAGTTTGTTTTACTACATTTGTTGAAGTATATGATGATTATTCGATAACAAAAGTAAAATTTCTATTTACACTAAAATGATGATTTAATAGTTTAAATTTTTGTTTTAAAAGTGAAAATAATTCATTTTACCATGGTTCTTTGATTGTATGATGTTCCGTTGGGTTTATGAGGCATGATTTTATATATAAGATAAACATGATTAGAAGCACTATTAACTTGTACCGGTTAGCCAAAGTGTTACTCGAACATTTTAAATTTACTTTTTAATTAACAAAATGTTTGCTTGAGTAGACCAGAAAATTAACTTAATAATTGAGCTGTTTCGGTTTCAATAACTAATAATCAAAATTGAAAATAAATGATTTGACGACGATGGAGAGGAGGGAGAAAAAGAGAGAGGGTGAGCGAGAGAGAAAGAGAGAGAGAGAGAGCGAGAGAGAGAGAGAGAGAGAGAGAGAGAGAGAGAGAGAGAGAGAGAGAGAGAGAGAGAGAGAGCGAGAGAGTGTGTGTGTGAGAGCGAGAGAGAGTGTGTGTGTGTGTGAGAGAGAGAGAGAGAGAGAGAGAGAGAGAGAGAGTAGTAATCCATAAAAGAAACTAGATCAAAAACCTAAGAGAGATACATAAAATTAAGCACATTTTTCCATCTCACCCAAACAAAACTTATAATCTTCAAAAATAAATACTATATGGGGAACTCATTTTGAAAAACAACATTATTCTCTTTTATCCAAAATAAAACTAAATTTTCATTATTTTAAAATAAGAAAAGACAGGAAGTAAAAATCTTGTTTTTCTTTCTAAACACAAACATCTAATTTATAATTTGATGACAAAAGGAAATTAATTACGAACAAGATCTTTTGATATAGCATTTAAGGTTGTATGAAAATAAAAAAAAATATTGCGCTGAAAATAGTATATTTTGCTGCAGTGGATGAATACACTGTTTTTAAAATGACTGAAAATTTTTTGTTCACGAGACGCGCTAACCGCGAGTGGGGCAAGTTCACGAAAGAAAAATGTTTTCATCTCGCGAAAGAAGTGTTTTTTTCTACGATGGTGAATGGATGGGATCTAGATAAAACTTTGGTATATGATCCAGGTTCACTTAAAAATGGAAGATCCGGATTGATTTCAAAATTGGACAAAATGGCGGGATCTCTATAGGAAACCTTTAAGTTTGAATCTTCAACCCTGGATTTCAATCGTATTGAAACTTGGTATATAAGGTTTTAGGTTTAGTTCTGCGTATCAACTTCCGGTTTGTTACTTCCATTTAAAAAGATTTTTTGCGGTGTTTATAAGTACTATAGCCTTCCGTTACAATTCGATTTTCATGAAACGTTGTTTAAAGGTTTCACTCAATATGAGAAAGATTTCATTATCTTTTGGGGTATATTGGACTAAAGGTTGGGGCCACCATAACAGGTGAGTTTTCTCACTGTTTTTTCGTGAATGAATTTTGATGACACGTCAAAAAAAGATGCAAATATGTTGAGAAGGAGCTGATTAGTTTTTGAACGATATTGAATAAAGCGAAAGAGGTTCCACGAGCACCTGTTTTTTTTAAGTTCAATGACATCTGTACCTGATAATCGAATCCAATGGAATTTGGTACATAAGCATTTAGTACGATTCTGCATTCTAACTTCAGCCTGCCTTCAGGTAAGAAAAATTTTTATTGCAATTTTTTGATTTTTTATGCGTGCCTTTATTTACACTACAGCCTATAATAAGGAAGGGATTATGATGAAATTTATAAAAGGTTTCAAATAGTGTGAGAAGATAATGATAAACTTTTGGGAGACATTGATCAAAGTGGCTTAAAGTGGTCCACCATACAACTGCTGACTTTTCACATTATCACAGTGGAACAAAATGTTTTCAATGAGTAAAATAAAACAAATGACGGATATTCTAAAGAGGTTTGATTGATAAAATATAGCTAGTTTAAAAATTAGATTTTGCGTGAGAGATGGAATGACAAATAAATCTCTTTGGTTCCTAAAGAAAATTTTGTTATTCTGATGGTTCCATCAGCTGTTTTCCCTTTGACTTTTGTTTGAGTTACATGGGCTGGATTAAGTAATAATTCTTGGGCAAACTTACCTCCAATAGCACTAATGGATTCACCACTATCAAGCAATCCAGCTCTTGGTTGGTCTAGTATTTTTACTTCGGCATGATACCGCAAATCATCGGAGACGGTGATAATAGATGACACTATCTTTGACCGGAATGAACTGCGTACTCGTGAGAAGTTTGATATTTTGATTGTGGTCTCTTGTGAGTGTAGTAATGTTCAATGAATGTCAGTAGTGTTCATATTGCAAGATCTGATCTTTTTGCCAAATATTCCTGTAATCTTTGCTGGTGACATTTCCAATTATTTTGTGACATAGTACTTCAAAGTACAACTTAGCTCTTGCAGATTTGGATCAGCAATGCAAACTAAACTAGATGGTTGGCAATCTGTCCATTATTGAAAATGTGCTACTAACTTAATACAAGATGGTATCTTGTTGAGCGTTTTCACTGACTGGGGGCTAGTAATGGTTATTGAGGCAAGGTCAGTTGGGCTAAGAGTTAGACCGAAAAGTTTGTAATCTGAGTATGGGTATGACCTAAGTGGTTTTCGGTAGACCCAGTAGCAAAATTTACGACAGTCCAAGCGAAATTCCAGTACAGTTCCAGCACTCCACCGTAACTATGTATATGTAAAATGAATAGTACTCCATAGTTAATTTTAACCAAATCATTCAAATGAAATAGGGTTCAGATCAGGACAAACAGGGCAGATTTTAATTGGGAAATTTTATATGATTCTTATCCGACCTAGATCTGGCATTTACTATGGATGAGACAGGTCTATTAGTGTGCCCTATTAGTTAAATCAGGTATGATTTCTGATAATGATTAATGACCATATGCAAATACCATATTAGGAATTTATTACACCCTGATCCGAATTTTTTCTCCTTTTTTTCAAATGGATATTACATGTCTACTTTACTTTTCTTTTCTACTCTACTTTTCTATCTTCTCAAAACTGATGTTCATATATTAGTACTGTAAGATATGAACACATTCAAACTTTCACGGATGTATTTGAGGTATTTTAATCCATCGCATTTAAAATCAAATTTTTGTTAAATTATCTGTTGTAGCAATTTGTACCTCATTTCCATATAAATGTAAAGTTAACTTAAGAGAACGTGTGAACTGCGGCATTAAAGTAGTTTTCCCAACCCAACAATTTCATATTAACGATTAATCAGTAAGCAATAAAAAGCTCAATTTTGTTTCAACAGATATTTAAAATAAAACAATGTTTATTAGTATAATATATTTTTATTCCTAAAACAAATAACACACCAACCAACAATCTACGTATTTTCGTTTGCAAGTCTTTCATCACAACCTGCCAAAAATAATAATTGATCAACGGTTTTTTTCATATTTAACAAACTCTCGGAACGTTTTTTCTTAATGTCAATAATCGACTTCGTTGATGTTATTTGATTAATTTGTGATTTGCCCTCATTTTTTAATTCATTTTCTTCTGTGTTTTGATTAATTTCTTTATCAAATAAATCCGAAACAATTTTTTTGGCTGTCCTAATCGATTCAATGTCATTTAAATTCTTATATTCACTCATATTTTGATTGATATTTTGATTGGACGAATTGATTTTTTCACATGAATTACTCTTTCTGTTTGTTGTCATGTTATCAATATCCCTGATCGCTTTTTCTTTGTAACATAGTTCTGATTGTAAGTTTTGCTGACATTCATTTGCTTTAGTATCATACCTACCCAACAACGAATTAGACTTCAATTCGTTCTCATTTTGTTCAATTTCCTGAATTTTTTTTTCATTTTCCAGTTGTAAAAGTTTCATTTCGTTTAATGTATTGAAATAATCACTAATTTGAGAATATTCTTGAAGTAAAACTGATTTACTGTTTGAATAGGACCCGTCCCCATTATCTGAGCTCATCTGTGTTAATTTTCGATCGCACTTTGATAATTGTTTTGGTTCTACATACTGCTTCCACATACAATCGGATTGGTTTCGCTGTTTTTTTGTGTGGTTGTTTATATCATTATTATGTCCAATTACATATTGAGGATTTGTGTGATATCCAAAAGAATATTCTTCATATTCGCCAAGATTATCTTCGTCTTCTGAAATCTCCGTAAAATTGTAGTCTTCGTAAATGACTTCATCAATTTGTCGATGTTTAATTTGCTGACGATATTGCGGTGGTTTTGAACACTCACTTAACGCCGGCGTTGTTTTTCTTACTCGTGTTCTTCGTATATGATTATTCATTATTCTGAACTAATTATTTGACATATATGTATATTAATATCAAAATAAAAATAACGAGGTTATTCGAAATTTAAAATAAAAAGGAAATATAGTTGAAAATCGTCGATGAATTCAATTAACAAAACAAAACGAATAATGATAAAATTTTCACTGAAAACTAGATTACAAATGACAATATTTTATTAATAAATGTATGAACGGTGAAACACTGAAGATAACAAGTTTTTTAACAGATGCAGGCACACTGCTACAGGGGGGCGGTGCCACAGATATCCGTTCGTCAGCTCAGTCACTTTCTCTGGACTACCTATTTACATAGGTGGTTTACATCTATTGGGATGATGCTTCAACTGTTTAAAATATTTAAGCTTCAGTATCTTAATTGTTCTAGCTAGACTATATTTGGTACTGGATTAAACTGAATTTTTTTAGCTGCAATTCCTGGAAGCTTCAAAAAGGCCTCTTATTCCATTCTACGGAAAAAGGTATTACGAAACTTTGGTTCACAAATCGATGACTATTGTATACTACGAGTTCTGTTGAGTAGATAGCAGAAGTTTAAGGATCCTGTCTCCAAATTTATCCTTGAGTTGAACAAACTAAATGGCCGAGTGATCCAGCCTTATAACGAAATCGAACTGTTACCAATATCTAGGAAAGTAAGTCAGTCTGGATCATCAGAATGCAACCTTACCTTATCAACACGAGCCTGGAAGAACCAAAAAGAGGATGCCAACAGTATGAGAAGTTGTGGAATAATCGATACTAGGAGGGCCCGGTGTGCTTCGCTACGCTTATAAATAAAGTTTTTGCGTAGACATTTTGTTGACGTAGAAGCAATGATTTCAAAAAGTGGTAATGAGAAATGCTAGCATATAATTTTTCATTTTTTTTTTAAATATATGAATGAAAAATAATCAGAACTCTAGCTGATCAGTTCGGATATATGAAAAATTAGCGATCAAATAAGTTTTCAAGTAAGCTTATTTGATCTCTAAGCATTTCTCATTAGCACTTTTTGAAATCATTGCTTCTACGTCAACAAAATGTCTACGCAAAAACTTTATTATAAGCGTAGCGAAGCACGCCGGGCCTTCCTAGTATATATAAGATAATTAAAAAACAAAGAAAAATTTTACGTCTATCCACCCCTACATCAATTCATAAACTAAATTCTCTAAACTTCAAAGGAAACTGGAAATGTATAAACTAACTGAGAGAAAATAAATATAAAAAAAGAAAATAAAGTTTTAAGTTTTAAATTCGTGTTTTTTTTACTTGTATGTAAACTTATAATGCATATGTATATAAAAAGTTTTTCGTATATAATAACTTTTTTATTTAACCCAAAAATCTTTAAAATCTAAGTTACACTAATATCAGTTAGCAGTGAAAATTTCAAATGAATCGAAATTCGAATAAAAAAGCCTTAGGCTGTACAAAGTTTTTTTAGCGTATTAATATATAAGAAGATGTGTGACAAACAAACAGACTGATGTGAAAGCGTTTTCATCTTCCAATGACCTAATCTGGAACGATCATATAATGGCGATAGCAAAGAGCGCGTCAAAAAAACGCGGCTTCCTCAATAGATGTAAAAAATATTTCACTCCGTATCAATTACTCCACATTTGTAAGTCTTATATTCGTCCTTGTATGGAGTATTGTTGTCAAGTTTGGGGAGCTGCATCTGTTTCCATCCTAGTTCTTTTTTGGACTCTGTCCAAAAGTGTGCTATGCGAATTGTGGGTTATCAAAATTTAACATCAAATTTTGATTCCCTACGGCCTACAACATAGTCGCACTGTTAATGGTCTCTTTGTTTTTTATAAATATCGTCACCAGCAGTGCTCGGATGAAAAGGATTCATCATGCCTCAAACATATTCTCTTCCCGGTTTTACACGTCAATATAGGTTTATGCAAACAATCAAACTGTTCAGATCACTCACTGTCATAATGACAAAATGAAGAGATTTAGCGGTGTCTGTGTGTATAAGAGAATAAACGGCGTCTATGTGTTGTTTGTTGTGATACATATTGTAATTCCTATAACACAACACTTTTTTTTATTGAAAAAAAAATTTAGTAGATTTTAGAAAAATTTTAGTATGATAGGCTGAATTAATTTGACATGAAAGGTTGGATCCTGGAAAATCATGTGCTGGGTGAAACATATATCTAATATTTGTTAAATGTAATAATTGTAGTCATATTGTTCTGTATGTGATGGTCTCGGTTTCTTCGGCCTTTGGGGTTGTTAGAGACCCTGTTTTTTGTCTTTGCTTATTTCATTTCATTTACACAGTTTCATTTGCGTGCATATCTGATTATTTGTACTGAACTGGGGGAAATTACTTCTCGGATACACATGGTTAAAGTTCACTGGAACCAAAACCTCACTACGGACGCAGTCCTTCGATCGCTTCGGTTAGTGACTCACTAACAGGTCCAGTCTTCATTACAAACTGCTTCGAGACCTGCGCTGTTTGAACGAACTCGAAGTCGAGACCCCGTCTCTACCTGATAAACTCTCAATTATTCATGCCACTGTACAAAATCTTAAAAATGCCTTTGAACAATACTCACATTATTATAACTTTCGGACTAGGCCGATATCCTTGATTTTTGTTACAACTTACAACGGACCCTCATCTAAATTACTTAGAAACAGTAAAACAAACAACATAATAGTTTAATAATAGTTTAATTTGACAATATTTTTATTTAAAATAAATAATAAATCATAAAAATCAATCAGTACTTTGTCTCTCTTCCTGTTCCTCTAAATTTTCCAATTGTAACAAATGATCCACAGTTTTTTTCATGTTCTGTAGACTTTCCCACCGTCTTTTCTTTATCTCAACACTCGACGATGATGTTATCTCATTGACTGAGATAGTGCTGTTAATATTTTTGGAATTTTTATCACCTTCACTATTCTTAATTTCCTTGTCAATCAAATCACAAACAATTTTTTTAGCAGCTTTTAAACTTTTTATCTCTGCTTCAATCTTTACATTTTCTTGTTTTAAGCTCTGTTCAATGTTTTGATTCGATAAGATTGTTTCATTGCTGGACTTATTCAACAAATTTGGTGTAGCTCGATTGAAATCATTTCCATTATTATTATTTATATTAAAACCCAAACCCGACTGTGTTGTGTCTTGATATCCATTGATTTTACTTTGAGTTTCATAACCAGAATTCATATTTTCATAATTTACCGAATAATTATTCGTTTTAAATTTTTGTTCAGGATTTTCGTGTCCATATAGTTTTTTTTCATTTTGTTCGTTTTGCAAAAGTTTCATTAAATTTTCACATTGATTGTCGCCTTGTTTAAAAAAATCAGCAGTCTGATTAAATTGTTGAAAATCGTTTGATTTTATGTTCGAAGCTGGACCATCACCACTATCATAATTTTCTGGATAAAATGGAGCTACTGAATATTTGGAGTTTTCGTTAACCTTTTGTGATCTTTCAATATTTCTGACAGTATTGAATGATTTTAGCGGTTCAACATATTTATTGTTTTCTAAGAACTGTTTAATAAATCTATCACATTTTGGGATTGGTTGGGTTTGAGGTCTTGAGTTCTTTTTATACAAAACTTTTGGTTGAATATGCTGTCTAGTTTGATCTTGTGGACCACTATTAAGTTTTAATCTAATTGTTGGTGTGTTGGTATAACCTTCTGGCGCTTTATTTTGACGATAATGCATTGGATAGTGTGTAGCTATTGGTTGTGTAGGTGGTTGTACATTTTTATAATAACATTGTCGATAATCAACTTCAGGATACGAAAGTTCTTCACAAATATCGTCTTCAGACGGATCACTACATTGAAAATTTGTTTCTGGATCTTCATAAACCTCTCGCACGTATTGTGGTTTAAAACGTCGACGCGATTGTTGTGGTTCTGGTTGTTCTAATAAAGGCGGCATTGTTCCTCTCACAAGAGTTCGTCGAGCACCACTGTACTCCATTTATTTGAAGAATAAAATTCGTAAGTAAACTTATATAAAAATAAAGTATTCGAAATTTTTAATAAAGAATTTTTAAAAAATCCTTGGTAAATCAAATTAATAAAACAAAACCGTTATTATGAGAGAAAAAAGAAATGAAAACCTGATCAAAATTTTATTACGGAACTTTAGGCCACTGAAGTGTAAAATTATTTTAGTTTAATCAAGATTTTATCTACAGGGTGGTTCTTGAAAGAATTGTATCTGGAATATTTCAATATAACAGTATTTTAATAGTTATATTATAGGTGATGTACGCTCCAGTTTATGGCACATAATACGAAACCGTGAGTATAATTTTAACCTGCTTGCACCCTAATTTATTCTTATCTAACAGAACGTTTCCAACGGTTTTCTGTTCGACAGTCTAGGAGGCAACTAAATCTTATTTCCACCCCTCCGCATCCCAGGAAAACTGTGATTCTTGGGCGAAATAATTTGTGGTGAGGATCATCAAGCTCTTCAATGATTTACTGACATCTCTAAAAAGGTTTAATTTCTTACAACCAGTCTTCAGGAGGGAGTTAATAGACCTTTTATATCTGTGTGAAGTAGACTTCCCTTATTATGTTTTTCTTTATTATCTTTTTTTATTGCTGAAGGTGGTATATTTATTGACTTGATATTAAATTTCTTTTTCTAACTTGATATTAGTTTTCTCATGGCAGATACCCATACGTAACCTTTTGTCGAAATTTTCCTTGACTATTCTGCATAAATGTAACTGAATTGATGCCACGTTTATTTGCCTCCTTCAATGCACGGTTGGTTGGGGACTTACCCCATAAAAAGAAATCTAATGATACTAAATCACACAAGCTAGGAGGATTCTGACCACCGAAACGAGAGAGTACACGTCTACGAAATGTCTCATGCAGTAATAGAATTGTTTCACGGTCTGCATGGCATGTGGGACCCCGGACCATCTTGTTGAAATCATATATTGGCCACATCAATATCATCCAATTTTGGCAGAGAGAATTTTGCAGTTCTTATCCACGACGCCGAATTGATGTTCTGATATTTTCACAAACACTCTACCAATTTGCTTCGATGTTGACATTTGAACGGCTTTTCTTAGACGACCAGTGTGGTTCAGTTGGAGATGATCAATTATCTTTGAGTTTTCCAATAAATCTCTTCGCAGTTGACGAAGTTGACTATTCCGACCATATTTTAATTAAATTTTCAAACTGTGCCAGCCAAACTTTCATTATTGTTGAGATATTGTTCAATAATGAAAACACGTTTTTGTTCGGTGCAACGTTCCATTTTTACTAACCCTTAACTCTCAGCTGTCAAATTGTTTTTTTTCAAGGCCAACAGTTTACTATACAAATGACGGCAAATGAAAATTTTGACTAAATTTTGGGAAATGGTGCGTATGTGGTTCAAAATTTTAAAAAGATTGAGTGACTTAGCTCCTTCGCCCGGTTTTAACAAGAATCATATATGAATTATGAAAAGTGAACCAAGTTTTTCTGGGGCGGGCAATAAAGTCCGAAATATCAGGTCGGATCGAGCACAGTCTAAACGTTCCTGATGACTTAACTCTCAACCGTCTACAGGGACAAACTAAGAGATATGACATGAAAGACATTATTTACAAAAAGTAAGATAACCAGTAATCAGAAAATTAAGTGTGGATAGAGTCACTCTCTATTCTAAAGTGGTTTAGACTTCTCCAAAAAAATTCAGGACTAGTATTGCTGTAAGGACAGTTATCTTTGTCAACGAGAGGGGTAACTGTCAGGTAAGCAAAACCTACAAAAACATTTCTCTTATTGTCGGGAATACACAATGTGAGCTAAGACGATCGACAAGAAGAAAATCTTCTTTTTTTTAAGACAAACAAATAGCGCAACCGAGCATGTGAATTACTTTTACAGAGTTGCATACCTAACAATTTATTTTTACATATTTTTTATTTCAAAATTGATCAAATCGCAATTTGTACTTATGATTAATGGAAGTAGACTTACATTTATATGAGAGCATAATATTTTTGTTTATTCAAATTTATTCTAATTTATATCACGTCAAAAAACTAAGAGAATTAAATTTACGATTGTGGTTAAATGGAATGCGGTAGTTTAATTTTATATATTATTTACTTTTTTTATTTAAACATTTTACGTTATGTCATATGTGTAATAGTTATTATATAAATTTTATGTTATAATATTTTAAATTTATTTAATTTTTGTTAAAAAATCTTCTGCAAAAATCACTTCGCATTTCACACATAAAACAGATATATGTAATTCTTTTAAATATGAAAACCATGGTGGTTTTTGAATCTAGAGCAAACAACGTATATAAACCGTTGATACAACGATGAAACATAAACATAATTTCAAAAACTGATGTGAATGTGTTATTATTATTAATAGTATATTAATGACGATGTATTTAATGAACAATTATATCCTCGAGCAAGAGTACAGAAAAACAACAATTGAGTTATTTCGAATCTTTGAAAAACTGTATAAAATACGAAAAATAAATCAATAATTGCATAACGCATCTAATTATTGTCTAATGTTAATAGAATATACACAATAACGAGCATCATTCTGATTATGAAACTGAATTTAAAGATCTAAGTCTGTGTGGTCCCAATTCCCAAAGTTTAATAACGAAGGTTAATACATTTACAAATTACAACACCTATAACCATGTCGTTTCTCAAATTAACTAACTGCCATTTTACATCTGCTGATTTCTTAATATTTTCACCCTCTATGACTCGTATTTACACCAAAAAAAATACAATAAACAGTACAGCTGTTGTAAAAACAAACAACAAACAAGAGATAATCCAAAAAAAATTAAATGTTTACGTTGCTGTTAATATATTTGTTCTACGCAAATATGATGGTCTCAAAAGCATACGTATAAATCATAATCCAAATCATATGAATAAATAAACCTGTCTAACAAATTAAAAGAAAAATATAAATAACCATCGTCATCGTTTAGACAAATTTAAATATTTATATACATAAACCAAATAAAATAAATGATTTTCGTTCTCAACACACCCTTAATTAAGTCGGAAATATCCGACCCCCTTTATAAATCAAAAGCTAAGGGAAAGTAAAAGTTATTAAAGAAGACAAATTATTTTTCTGTCTGTTAAATAACACACCTACCAAAATCACTTTAAAATATTAAAAAAATATTTGTGTCTGCCTATATAAATTTGTGTTTATTCTTTTTTTATTTATTTTCTAAAGACAAATCATAATGATAATTAAACTAATGACTGTAATTAATATTCGTTTTCACAAAAAAAGCTTTTAAACGTTAAAATTTTGGAGTGGAGAGTTCACTCTTATAATTTCTTCTCAAACGTTTATTCAACAACTTCCAGTTGAATCATTTAGTTTTATTGGGATTTAGTTTTTTCTAAAACATTTATATTTGATTAGCCATTAAATTAATCATTTTGGTTTAAGGATTGACTGATTCCTGTGACCTAAATTCCAAAAACTTTAACTTTAACACTTTTTTAGTTGCGCTTATAGAATGACAAAAATAAATATTTTTATTCTCTTCCATTTAATTATATCAGCTTTATTTGTATGTTTTTTCGATAATAATAGTATGTATTATTGTATTGTTTTCTAACCTATAGCCTAATGAACTTAACCTATTGCCTAATGAACATTTTATTCAATTGGTATGATTCCAATTGGTCAAATTGTTTTGATTTCATTAAAATTATTTTCAAATTATAATCACAATTGCTTTGATAAGTTTTCTTCAAAAATCAAATTTTGAGTAATTCTCTTATTTCGTTTAGTTGAACTTGGTTGATTGTATGAGAAGGGCGTTTTTTATCATCAGGGTTTTTTTATTAAGAAATTTGATTTATCAATTAAAACAATAAAGATTTATTGTTTTAATTGAAGAAAATGTTTTTATTTTTTATAATACACAATTCTTTTTTATAATAAAATCTTTGTCAGAGAATAAAGTATTGTAATCGATTCGTGAATAATGAATTTTATTCTCTCGCAAATTAAAATTCTCGCTCGTGCCTCGCTCAAATTTTAAACTTTTGCTTGAGAATAAACTACTTCATTATTCACTCATTGATTAAACTACTATAATTGTCTCTAAAAGGGCGAAATACAAAAATAAAAATTTCACTCTTAGTAGGAGTGAATGAAATTTTAAGTAGTGCAAACTGGAGAGTGCTCAATTAAAACAAAATTATCAACTCCGATAAACATTTACCTCTAAAAAATAAAAATAAAAATATTAATTTCTTTTTTCAATGTACTATTTCTATAGTAAACATTATTACCATCGGTGAACCCGTCGAACACAATTTGAAATATGATACAGCACATCCACCCTACCCCACTTGTCAAGGTCAAACATATATTTTTCAAAATTTCTCATCTCAACCCCCTCCAAATAACATTTTAATAGATGAGCCGACCATTATAGTTTTGGTTCAACCTATACAACATTTCATTTAACCGTGATTTTTTCAATTTTTTTTTAATGTTCGAAATTAAGAGGGGAGGGCAGGAAAAAATACATGTTTGTATTAATAACTCGAAAAGTATTCGTAAACTTGTATTAATAAACTAAATAATTCAAAAACTTTAGTCAACCTGACCGAAAATAACGAAAAGTGATAAGCTTACGGGTAGCTCTAGCCCGGATGTGAAAGGTTATGCAGAGCATCAAATATTTGTTTTCTTTTTGTTCGTGGTATATCTAACATTAATTGTGATTAATTTTATCATTAATTGTAAAACGGCTTGCTTTTGTCAAAATCTGTGCCGAAAAAAATTGAGGGACTGCTATTTGGTTTTCCGAAATGGAAGAATTTTCTTGTTTAGGACTTTGACTTTTTATAAAATGTTGCTCTTCCTTCTTTTTTGCAGTTGCTTTGAACGTTCCAAATATACATGGCGGATAACATTTATATGTTTGCGTACTGTACCAATAATGCGGATAACAAAAGCTTTTGTTATTGTTGTTTTTATAAATTCTGACCTTGTTTTTATAAATGACCTTGGAGAAATTGAAATCGATCGTTGAAATTAAGTTTTCGCTCGATATTAATAAATCGCTCTTCAAATGTTTTAGGTTGTGGCGATATTGGTTGGTTTTTCTGTTTATTTTTGTTGTTAAAATTATTATTTCTATGCATCGGTTTTGAAACATGAGGAACGCCCATTTGTGTTCGGTGTTCTACCTCATATATTTGCCCATGATTCATGGCACCTACATTTGGTGGACTATATCCGACAAACCGGAATCCCCGACAGGCACACAAGGTGTACTTTAGGGGCTTGTAGAGGAGCAACGAATTAGTGGAAGCATTGCCAAGGTCCGAACAATTGATCAGGCCGTTGAACAGCTTAACGATCTCTTAGTCCGGGCTTTTGACAGCTTAAAAGGCTATCGCTTTTCTTGAAATAGAAGAGGCTTTCGACAAAGTAGCTTGTGAGTTACTCCTGGACGGAACAGAAAGGTACGGTGTGAACAAAACACTCCTAAGGTGGATACAACGTACGCTTGAAGACGGACGTCTGTTTATTTACACAAAGGACAACACCACAATCCAGGTAGGTGTGAAGCGTGGATGTCCCCAATGGGGGTTCTATCACCCGTACTGTGAAACATGATAGTAGACCTAATCAGCTCCTAATTGAATTAAATTATAAGGGGCTAAACACATACGGCTATACAAATAATGTTAGTATTCTTTTGAAAGGAGACAATATGGGGTATCTCTTCAGACAAATCCAGAATGGTCTCTCGATCAATGCGTCTAAAACACAGCCCGTTGCGTTCACCAACAGAAGGAAACTAAACATTCCGAATTCTGTGGCAGTGCAGCAGAGATTTTGGGGCTGGCTAATGAAGATTGCTTCTGAAAAAATGGTCTACTGGCTGTTTAAGGTAGTTGTCAGAGATATTGTCAGTTATAGGTCCGTTGCATGGCTATCGAGAACTTTTGTTGGAAATGCGAATAATAAACTGGAGGCTTGCTTGCTTATGTATCACGAGTGCTTTCATTACAACGCCTATAGAATCTGCAGGTTTTATTATGGCTTTCTTGTAGGGGGTTGCACCGATAAGCAAACATGCCGATTACCGATTATTGATTAATCGGCTTTCTTTATCGGCCGATATACCGATTAATCGACTGCCGATTATTTGATGGAAATGAGTAAAACAAATCTGCACAAAGAATGTTTTAATTAGACTATTAATTAGAATCCAAGACTTTTCTTCAAAGGTCGGGACAATTCCACCAAAATTGAGACGCTTTGTTATCTTAGTTTAAAATATTATGCGAATGTCGCTTTTATTTTTTTAATTTATAGTTCGACAATATTTTTAAAAAAAATTCTGTAACTGTTAAAGGTGCTTTTTTGCATTTTTGTGACAACTATTTTCCATTTGTAGGTAAAACAATCTGCAGTCCTCAGCTTGTTAATCTTTTACCCAACATAAGTGGAATGTGTCACAATTGGTGGATTCATGTATTTGGAAACGATTTCGTTGTCATTATTTCGAGCATGGTTACTCTGGTTTGGAAATAATAAAAACTTACGTTACTTACTTTACGTTTCGAGAACCACATTACCATTTAGACCGGTCAAGATACCTTAAAACAGGTAAAAAATTGAAAAAATTACTAAGAGGATGAAAACTATTGGATACATAAGAAAATATTGCGCAAATGATGGGAAACAAAAATTAAAGGTGCTCAGAGTTGCGGTGGTGAAATGGGAAGAGCTTTTAGGGGTAGAAAATCGTTTTCCATGATTTTCAGCGGAACTAGACCTTATATCGAAAAAAGTTTAAAGTAAAGGTTATAGTAATAAAAAGGTCTATAACTTTTACTTAAACTATTTTTTCACATAACCTAAAATTTGCCGTGAAAATAGAAAAAACCGAGGAAAAAAGGGCTTTTCGTTTTTAATTTTTATATCCTACAAAAAAATTTTTTTTCCACACAATTTGGTGAAAACGTACCTTATTATGTCCCTAATACGCTGTAATTTTTTGGAATCAAAATATTTATTTTTACGTTTGATTTTGATTTTAAACCAGAAAAATGAAAGGAGGGCACATGAGGGCTGCAAGGTCTACAAGATGTTCTCTCCAGGGTAGACGCGGTAAACCAGCGAATTTCTGTAAAACCTGACTCGACCAGACTGCAGGCTAATGGTAGACTACTAACAGTTCACCATTATGTGAATAAACACATGATAGATGTTAGGTTTCGAATATAAAATAATCCAAAATGCCGTTTTTGTCTTGAAGAAGATGAAACAATTTCTCACGTTGGGGGAAAAGGTTTGGGTCTCTCCGGACTCTGAAGCGGCATGTTAGGATCAAACTATCTAAGGATAGAAGATTTCTGCAAAGCAGAAGTTCGTATTTTATTTATGTAGCCCATTACTCATCCTAGGCAAATTTATCCAGTAGTCAGCAGATCTTGATCAAAAATATTTTCTGAAAATGTGTGTTCCACTTATATCTTGGATAAGTTCGTCAATCAGCACAATCCGATCCATTTTTAAGGAACTAAAGGCTTTTAAGTAAAAAAAATGCGATTTTCAAAACCGTTATAACGAACGTTTAGATCAAAATATTTGAAAAAATTTCATAAATTTAGAATCTTTGAAAATATTTCTATCAATTTTTTTATAAAATCTAAAACTATACAGTGATAGGTTCCTGAGCAATCTGCTCCAAAAAAAACGGTATATGGTAACTCATTCCTTCAAGAAAGCAATAGTGTGACATGACCAAAAAATACTTCATAACTAAGATCAAAGGTACTCAATAAACGTTAACTGAATAGTAATTCGTATATTCAATTTTTATTACATTCTTTGCCCATTTTCAAAAAAATATTATTAAAATATGTGTACGAGCCATAAAAGTTATTTTCAAATACGATATAAGAAATTTTTAAAATAAGACATTGATCTGAAAAAAATAATTAATAATTAAATAAATCAACGAAAAGAATGTGCATAAAAAATGTTATATTAGGCTGGTTCCATTGAAGATCAAACTTACTCAAATTTGCTTTGATCTACTCTACCTCAAACAAGTTATGTAGTTGAAAAGCAGTTTTTCTTCGATTTAATTTAGATCGGTTATAAACTTGTTGTGGTATTTTTAATAATAAAATGGACCAGACAGATCTAAATATCAACCCAAAATTAAAAATTTTGATAATAATAAAATTGTGTAACTATTTTTGAAAAATTTTCAAATTATCGGCGTTCCATTGGTGATCTACTTAAAAACTGCTTTGAGCAAGTATTTTGTTCCAAAGGAACGCATGTATTGAAGAAACGTAAAAAACGAATGCATATTAATTACTTAACTTCATTAGCATTCACAAAATATTTGGTTGACAACAAAACAAGTATTGCAGATAAAATACAACAAAAGAATTATTTAATCAAAGTTTATGATAGTTAATAATTTTAGTAAGTCAATATGTATGTCATTTTTAAATGGTTTTTAATTAATGTCGTACTAAATTGATAAGAAATTGATATTGTTAATTGGATATTTTATAAAGGTAACCGGTGAATTAATTAGGCTAGTTACAACAAAGTTATATATTAATACAAAATTCTTTACATAGTAATTTTATTAAAAGCTTTTCTGACTCAACTCAACTTCAACTACTTCCGACTAATACAAACAGTTGGACAATATTAGGAAGCTGCATATAAGGATTCGTTTAAAATGTTTACACATCGTCACTCTACCCAAATGCATCTATATGTATTCAAAACAGTCGAAACTAAATATATGCTCTTCAATTTTTTGCCGTTTTATTTGAGCTAAATTTCAGTCAAATCCAATGAGAAGTTTTCCAAATATCGTCAATTAATGTGAAATTTTTAGTTCATAATCTATTTCAAAATTTAAATTTTTTTTTAAAGAATGGATGACTAATAAATCCTATCACATATAAAATATGACATAGCCCAGGCCAATATTTCATGATAGGATGCGAGAAATGCAAATAGAAGAAGAAATAAAGTTTACATTTGTTTTGTTAAAAAGCAGTTGTCCCTGAAATAATTTCACCACCGTTTAAAGAGTATTTATCGGTTCTACGCAGTCGATATAATTCGTATCATTCGTTATAATCTATGCAAAATAATAAATTCAGTGGTTCTTTTTCTTTCATTTTTTTTGTTGTCTTTCGTTGAGTTTTGACCGATATATATATCGATATATATATATATATATATATATATATATATATATATATATATATATATATATATATATATATATATATATATATATATATACATATATATATATATATATATATATATATATATATATATATATATATATATACATATACAAGTATATATAATACACATGGTGACAGTTCACCATGTGTATTATATCACCTGAAGATGCTATAAGCGAAAGTACTTGTGAATGAAATAAAAATTATTGTGGAATAAAATTAAATATTATAAAGTTTTTTTTAATTATGGACAGTTAGTGAAAATATTAAACATTTTTTTGTTTTAATACTTTTGATTATAACTGTTAGATTATTTAATAGAAAAAATTGTGTATAATAGGAGAATTCCACAATTTTGATTTATCTTTGAATTTAATTAGAGTTTTTTTTTATTTTGATACGAACCATTTGATGTAAATTTAATTTTAATTCAAGATCTAAAATTGGTGTTGAGTTAAAACCAGAATAAACTTATAAAATCGAATAGACTGGTGCTTCTATTTTATCTCCACCTAAAATAGTGTTTAATTAAATAAATTGTTTTAGAACCATAATAATTTTTATATGTTTAAAGAAACTTAAGTTTATGGGGTTCTACGATATAATCAGAAAAACGTATGGATTAATATAATATTTAGTATTATTTTAGCTTTTTGATATTATCGTTGATGACTTCTCTTCTGTTTGTGAGTTTTATACGTTTTTTTGAAGTTGTTCCTTTTTTGTTTAATTATTTTATTGAATGATATGAAATTAGAAATGACCTGATACATTACTATTACTATTCATATTCCACAAGCGCCCAGACCATTGGCGCAACTTTTGATTATTGTATCGTATTTTTATTCATATTCAACCATCTCCGGAGCCAAAGGCGCGCCACGTTTGACTATATTATTATATTAATTTATAGATTATTCATTATGATTTGCTAAATTACTGAAACATGAAGAGCTGGATCAACGTTCAAATAATGGGATGTGTGAAACATTTCAATTTTTGAAATGTAATAATCGTAGTTAAAGTGGTGTGTGATGATCGGTAGAGCTACTATTTTTTGCTCATTTGAATTTGTCTTCTTGTGAAACTTTTGCGTGCTATTCAGCATTTTTGCTGGGCTGAGGAAAGGCATATTCGAGTTCACCGCCTGAAGCTATTCGAAAGTTAAACATCTGACAGCACGCAATTCCTCTAATGTCCTTATAGTGATTCCACTATCCCCTTGGAAAGGGATATATCTCTGCCAATGGGAATGGTATGTGATATATCACGATAATTCGTATGTCAATAGGAGGGACTAGAGTACTCAGTGTTTTTACAACCCAACAATAATTGTTATACAAGTAAGTATACAAACACATCTATGCCTAAAGACATACATTATATTCCAGATACGGGAATCGCTCCAAACCTATAAAACAAAAACAAATTTGCGGTAGATAACTTGTCAAAATAAAAAATAGTAAAAAGTTTATTGCTACACATAACTTCGCATCATTCTTACTTTTATTGTGATTATTATGAAAGTTTGTATTTGGAGCAAAATAATATTGCGCACCCGATGATATGCAGTTAAATCAACCAAATTAATGTAAACTTATTATAACATCAAAATTTGAAAGTAGAATGTAATAAATTAACACTGTGGTTATTTTTTTAAAAAATGAAATAATTTATTGTCAACTTTTTTTGTGAATTTATAATAAATAAGAATTAGTTTATTCGATTATTAAAATTTAAAGAAAATTTATGGAATACGTTAAATTTTTTAGGTGTAATAAATCACCGGTTGAACGGCATTAAAATCAAAGAACTATTTTGGTTAAGATGCTGATATAAGCCGGTTGGTAGATCATGGTGGTTTTTTTGGAGTGGAGTTTTTTTTTTGAGAAACTTTCAACCATACCTTTGAATTGAAAAAATCCAATTCCTTCCTTCCTTCCTTGCTTGTGTTTAATTGATCTCAAAAATCCCTTATAGGTTTATTTTTGTTTTAATACGACCACTTTGATACATATATGATATTATATGCTTACAGAATAAAATAAACAACCGTTTTTGATTTTATTGAGCAAAGATTTTTGAATCAACGCAACACAATAAAACAATTTATTTGATTGCTTTGAATTCTGTAATAAAATTTTTGATTGTATTTTATAAACATTTTGATTGTATTTTTAAAAAAAAATCAACAAAATGTTATTTGCTCTTATTTAAAATTATATGAAAAATAACAAATTAAAACTAATGCGCATATTCCTGTCTCGAATAAAAACTAAAATGCTTACTATGACTTAATCTCAATTGAATTTCTAATGTGAAAAACATTAGATTTTTATATAAAAGTTTTTTTGGTTTCTCATAAGTGCAAAATTTGATGTGTTTGGTTGTAAGTCATTTCATTTTCAAATTATCAAATTTCCAAAAATCACATATGCATTGGAATTGAATAGAACTTATTTAATACATACAGCAACTAATGATGGAAAAAATAAAACAAATTGATCCGTTTTATTTTAATTATCTCTGAATTCTAAAATAATTCAATTTAAATTAATAGATAGCTGTTGCTCTGACGGAATGCTAAAAATTTGCATTTGTATCGGAACGAAATTAGATTCGAACCTGCACAAATCAGTACTGATTCGACTTCTTTAGTGGTAGACACACAGACACAAGCGTTGATTATTTATATTGATTATTAAAACAAAAGGCTAGATTATAAAGTATCGCCGTAACAACACAAAATACAACTTTAACTTACTGAAAAACTAAAACGACATCGATACATTAATAAAGATAAAAATTACTCATTCGACGTTACTTCAAAACATCTCTTCATTTTGTACATCGATAGAATTACAAATTAGTTATTTTCGTTATATGAAAAATAACCAACCTGTTGCTGTATAATATAACTTATAGTAATTACGCAAATGAAATTAAATTGTTAACGTTATTTAATGAGTGAAATGGTGAACGGCGTCTTCTATTTTAAACTCAGACAATAAATCATAAAATAAAAAATATTAGAAAAAACAACTAATTTATTTCAGAAATGAATGAATGAATAAAAAATTAAAGAAATTAAAATTCAGTAAAAGTACTACAGTATACATAATTGTATTAGAAAGATGAAACAATCTAATTGTTTCAGTTATGTTAGTAGCTGCAATGATTAATTTTAATTTCAAGAAAACTATGGTGATATATAATGATAATGTAATACAAATTAATTCAGTTTTAATATAATAAGTACAAAACGTTACACATAAAGTAACACCAAAAAGATATGAGAGAGTTTATTGTTTTTTCTAAGATAGTAAATGAAAAGTCTATTTTCAAACATGTTTAATCCCCTGTATAATTCGATTTTTTTCTCTAATGCAAAATTACTTTCGCTGAATAACAAATTGTATTTGCAAAATTTGCAATTTTATTCTTTATTTCATTTTTGACGTACCTCAATAATAGACATTGGTTCATACAAATATAATATCAAAGAGAGAATATGAAAGTTTCGACAAAGTGTCCAATGTGAATAAGCTTGCGGTTGTTTACAATTTATTACATGGAAAATTGAAGCCTTTCGTGTTGGTATGTGTTGCATCATTTTGTGTTATAATAGAAAAAGCGCTAGAAAAGATGTTTTCTTTTTTTTCATTGAACCATTTTCCTTTTCAAGTACTTTGGGATCATGTGAGAGAAATGTTTAATAATTATTGGGCGTAAAAGAAACCAATGCATATAAAAAAGAAACAAAGATAGAAAATTCTCGCTAATAAAATATCGATTAATTTGTGCTACGGGTTCATTATCAAATTAAGTATCAAATACATTATCAAATAAATTTTCAATTTTTATAAAATAAAAGTTCAAAGTTATAGTCGTTTTCCAATTTAATAAGTTATATTTAATATCGTTTTGTGTTTACCATCGTAGAAAAATAATAATAATTTCGTTACAAGAGACGAAAACACTGTTTTTTCGTGAATGGAAATTTGTTCGTGAGACGCGTCAACCTCGTGTGGAGCAATTTCACGAACGTAAAACGTTTAAATCTCGCGGAGGAAATACAATTTTTTCTACGATACTAAATATATAACCAATTTTTATTATAAATTATTGAATTAGAAATCGGCAACATAACATTCAAAATTCGTATTCTATTTTTTCATGTTTGCTTTGATTTAAAAACTTTGTAAAATTACCTGAAAATACCAAAGCAACTACAATTTTCTAATAAGCGAAAATGATTTTATACTAGTGGTAAAACCTTTTTTCACCTGCAGTGATTAAGTATGCCTAAAAATAGAATTTAATATGCTATCATAGAAAAATAAGATTTCTTACCAGAGATGAAAACGCTTTTCGTTTGTGGGCTTGTTCTACTCGAAGCTAGTGTGCCTCGCGCGAACAAATGTTTTCTAACGAACAACGGCGTTTTCATCTCTTGTAGCAAAATATACCATTTTCTAATATAAAAATGGGAATGTTATGCATTGATCAAATTCAATTTAAGATGAATATATCTTTGTTTTTTTCTGTTCTGTGCAAAAATATTATACACAGCATAAGACGCGTTTGGGTAAGAAACACAATTAGCTGTTTTGGAAATATTGCCATCTCATAACTGTGATTTGTAAAACCCATTATGTGTGAAGATTTTGCAAGTTATCGGAAGTGTAGTGAGAAAACATGAACGATTCGAAAACATTATGAAACGTTTCATTAGAAATCTTTTCCATTTATTTCAAATTTTTGCATGTTGTATTCGAGTTAAGTATCGTTGTTTGGTTTTGGAAGTTCGAATCGGAATACGATCTCTTTTTTAACATTATAACTGACCATACATCAACTAATGTATGATATGGAGACCGTCGTTCTACATTCGATTTTGATTTTCGAATTCCAAATAAATTAATTAATCGTGTTAATCTTGTTACCTAATGTGGACCTAGAGTAACTATGCTTTGATATTCCCTAACATAGCCTAGCCATAAAAACCAAAGATTGTGGTACAGTTGTGCTAGATGTGCTACTAAGAAAGAATTCCATATCACCAATGAAAAAAGTTGGCACGCTAGCACTGGAAAAACAGAGGTTGTGCTCGAGTTGTGTTGGAACTTCTGCTAGAAAAATCGTTTTAGCGTGTCAATTTTTTTTTCTTGCGAAATTGCGGAGCCATTTCTTCTACTCGAAAAATCGTAACTTTACATAATATGTAAATAATTCCGACATCGACATTTAACTACAGCAAATTAAATTAAATTAACCAAACAATTTATAAATAAAAGTTAATTTCAAATCAATTATTTATAATGAACTATAATTTAATTTTCATAGTTAATATATATTAAACCATTTAACATAAAAGCATTAAAATAAAAAAAAATACCATTTATTTTGAATAATGGTTATTTGACAACCATTTAAAATAGTTAATAAAAATAGATTTTTAGTTTCTTACAACTTTTTCAATTTCGAACAAAGAGGATGAAAGATCATACAAGATTACAACAATAAGTAGAAAAAATTGTATTTTCATTAATTTTAATATTTTATCATGTTGCAATAGCCTTAGCGATTTTTATACTATTTTCTAAAGATTAAAGATAATAACAAAAGAGAATAAAAAACGATTAATATGAAATTTGATTTTATATCAATATAATATGTATTTTAATAAAAAAAAACAATAAAATTATAATCTTATTTAAGATTATATTACAATGAAACTTATTAGCAAATTTAAGTATAGAATTATAATAAATGAAGTTAATTCAAGGTTTATTAATTTAAAACAAAACATACTTAATTTTAAAAACAAGCAATTAGTTAAAAACCCTATCCAAAATATAATAGGCAAGCTGAGCCTGTTGGGAGCTACTATTCCTTCGTAGTTGCATTAGTTAGCAAAGACTATATCGTAGTTGCTCGGAAAAACTTTATTAGCTTGGACCAGTTTGCATTTATTTATTGGGCAGTATGACAAGATTGTAAAAGAATTTTTTAATTAACAAGGACACCCAAAAACAACGGTCTGGTACAAGAAAACGATTTATCACAATCATCTCATATTCTTTTACCAATCCATCCAATCTTGCTGAGTTTATTAAACAAAGTAAGAAGAAATGTAGCTAGCCCATCCTAAAAAAAACTATTTTGTTTTAAAGAGGATTTGTTTTTAATAAGTACACATGGAAATTAAGCAATAAGAATTGCCATATTTTGGTCCTTAGAGCCGGATAAAGTAAAATGAGTGCATAAGAGTTTAAAAAATAAAGCCAAAGCTTAAAGCTGCATTACTGGAACAATGTGCAGTTGGTTTGCGTGGACAATCTTTTTCATTCAAACTCGTTTGGTTGCAGAACAAAAATGATTTGAATCGACCGTTTAAAATAATATTTACGCGAATCATCTTTTCTGTATTTTGTCGAAGAACAATTAGTTTTACTCACTGTACTTGTCATATAACAAAGAAAATTTATTTTTAATTAGAATACATGGGAATCAGCAATAACGTTTACCCTATATTGGTCCTTTGAGTCGGATAAAGTAAAATAAGTGCAATAAACGTTTGCAAATTTAGGCAACTAGAACTATATCTTAAGAACTAACCAAGCGAAAATCGTGAAATTTGTAAATACGATTCCAATTAATACAGAAGTTGAATAAATCAAACGCAAGTAAGTAGAGTGAAGAAGCTTATGATGTGCAAATTGACGATAATTAAAGCAAAACTATTCGCATTCGATGACACCGATGAAACAGGCTTGGAGAGAAAGAAATATTCAAAGAAATATATTACACTGCAAACACCAGACTAAATTCAATATTAAGGCAACCAACATTAATACCAAGACATGATATCTTGTCAATCAAAGACATGATATTAACCACTTCACATATATATAAGTTCAATGTTTAACTTACAAAATTATCATACCAGTATTTTTTCGCAAATATATCGAATGATAGTCAGTAATTGTGATTCAAATTAAAATTGTACTTGATCTAAAAAATTTCGTGCTAACCACCGCCGCTCGAACCCCTAAGCTAATCTATTGAATAGAAATCAAAGGTAAGTAAAAAGATCTGCGACGCCAGCTTCCTTTAAAATTATTGCTCGTCTGCAACTTCAATCCAAATTAGAGTTTTTAAAATGTTTTGTAACGAATAGAAGAGTAACATCAGAGGGTACATCAGATTATCCAAATAAAACACTTTCTAGAGTATAAAACGCTCACATGGTAGGCGGTAACACCTGTAGCAGTTTCAAAAAACAGATCGAGCGAATGAAACTAAGAAATCAAAATGTTTATACCAGAAAAACAGCAAAAGATGCGAGTCTGAAACTGAAGGTTGTTCGCAAAGGGAAGAGTTCAAAGAGTTATGTGTAATTGAATTGTATCCGATGAGCGTCCTCTAACATCTGGTGTGCCCCAGAGGTCTATTTAAGGGGCACTACTATTTGTAATATTTATTAATGATCTACTCAGTATATTAAAGTTTTGTAAAGTTATAATGATTGCAAACGATGTTGAAAATCATTAAGGCGCGCTCACAAAAAATTATTTTCACAATTATTGATAAAATGAACCTGGTCTTGGAACAATCCTCAACAGGTCCAAATCCAACGAATTGTTACTAAATACAACTAAAGTTACAACTGTTTTCTCTAAAAAAAGCAGAGTTGTTACTCTGACCGCATCTCCAGTTAATCTTGGTAATACTGTCATTGCATTTTCTATATCTACTCGTAACCTCTAAGTTATATTGGACAAAAAGATGACGTGGACCCATCACGTAAATAGTATCTACTCTAAAGTTTGTGCTACCTGAGGACACTTTGGTTATCTCAACATTACATATCTAAAGAAGTTTGTAAGCAATCGTTTACATCATTGCTTTTGTCACACTAGGTATTATGTTCCAGTTTTTGGAAGACGTAATACCACCGCACTATTAAACCTTCAATTGGCATTAAACTCTTGTGCCAGAACCGAATATAACATTAAAAAATTTACGCCCATTTCTCATCACACCACCAAATCACTTATACAAATAAGTTAAAAAACATTTTGAACTACGGTCGTTGTATTGTCTTGCATAAAATATAAGTGAAATATTACTCTTCATCGCAACCGCAGTAGTTTTAGCAATGCGTCGTTATTTTTTGACAATTTTTAACTCTTAAAATTAAAAGATTTAATCTCGATGATTAATTTCGATGTCAGAAACAGTCTTGAGAAATTCATAAAGGAATGTATTGAATCATTAGCCCCGTATTCCATATAACCTCAACACTAACAATTTTCGTACTGCAACATTAGTGTATCAAGATTTAAATATTGTACATTTTACTCTTTTTTTAAATTATACCATAGGCATAGGCAGGATCCATTGACTCTCGACCTATAACGAAGTTTATATTTCTGTATAATATAATATGAAGAACTCAATATATATTTAAGTCACGCTAGTAATCTCCCAAGGGCGGTGATAATTCGAAATAACTTTTAATATCAAAGTAGGGTCGGCGTATAACTATTTGTTATTAGTACAATTCAAATATTATTGATGAAACTGAATGAAATCATTACATTTTAGAGAATTTCATTGGATTAAATTAAAATAAAACTAAGGTAAACTATTTTCAGTGCAAATACAGCGTCTAAAATGATACACAAACCTGTAATTACTTTTATTTACACTATTTAATATTCACGATACAGCGTTCTGCGTACAATTAATTCATTCTGTGTAAAATAACCTGTTTAAATATTATTTCGTCCGTTCTAAAAAAATCGATCACAATTTAAAATTTTTTTATCCAGAATGTTCTTTAAGACAAAATAATATATCATTTTTATTTGCTGTTGTACTGTATCTTTTCTAGAAAAGACGCAATATAAATTTAATAATAATAAATAAAATACAAATACTGTTTCTGTACGACCCTTCCTTGGTTACGTTTGTTATAACCGTATAGCAATATATTAGGTATATATAGGTTAAATTTTTGTCTAAGTAAACATTACAATTACAATTTAAGTAGCAAAAACCATTATTATTCAGTACTACTTTCAATTGATATCGTAACAGTAATTAGAGGTATTTGTTTGTTTTGTTGTCAAATATTATTAGAACAAGCCACATAACACAAAACTAAATAAATTTTTTTATTGTTCCGTATCCAAAAGGAATTTATGGGAAACATTGAATTCCAGCAATAATAATAATAGGAGGATTTTTCTCAAGCCTACTGAAGTGATTTTATGTGTAATTTTTCGACTAAATCCAATTTCAATCACTTCAGACGGATGAAAAAAGACCAGATTGTTGAAGTTTAAGCATCGAATTTTGACAAAATTAAATTTTTTTTTTTTTTAAATAAAATGTGACGTGTAGTAGGCATTACAATATGTGTCACAACAACACATAAAAACCTTTTAAGACCAAGGTCGCACAACAACATGCGTTCTAAGGATGTTAATGGACGCAAATCTGTTTTTTTTTTGTTTTTTTTAATATTTTTTTATTAAATAATGGATACCTAAACCATAAATCCTATCACATATAAAATATGACATAGGCCAATATTTCGTGATAGGATAGGGAAAATAAAAATAAAATAAGAGATAAAAAGCAAATTTATTTTAAAAATTTGCAGGAACAAAACTAAAATTGGTTTGCCAATAGTCCAGCTAATGGCATAATCCTTGATTATGGGACGCAGTATATTTTTCAATGATTAAAGCTCAGATATATAGTTATATGGAGGGTCGTTTCTTCTAGCAAGCTACAGCGTTCCAGCATCAAGGAATATTCATTAGCTAAATCTTAGCTACCGTTGACGTTGAGAGTGCTACCGTTGACTGAATACAGTTCATCCGCCAGCACCCCTAAGATATCACCTTGGCTAGTGATATCTCACTGCTATTGCCAGTGGTATGTGATATCTCACGTTAACTCATATGCCAATAGCAGGGACTGGAGTACGCGGGGTTGTCACACCCGTGGATCAAAAAATAGAAAAAAATTAACAAATTAATAAAAACTGACCCTCCATGCGTACGTACGTACAAATATAAAACAAAAATTAAATAACAAACTTAACAAGAACATAAACATTAAAAGACGCTTTTTGAGATATTCACGATTTAAGCAATTCACCGTTGTCAAAATATTGGCTTTAGAAATTATTACGTTTGACTTGTTTGTCATTTAGTTGAATTCTTTCCGCAACACTTGATCCAAATATCATTCAAATAGAACGATTTTCGATCACACTTACGTAGATATTATTTATGAGTTGTCCTATTTTTCCAAATAGAGTAAATCATAATTTTTTGCGCAACATCGTTTTTCTCAATATTACCACCGGTTTTTATATCTTAAATTTTTAAAGTTTGCCAGAACTACAACTTTTACTACCTTTAACCATTAAATTTTTGGCAGCATTTTATCTTGTTTTTGAAATATTAAGTCTTATGTTACTTTATTGCCTTATAGTCTGTCTGGCTTTTCACCAAAAAATTATGTCAAGATTTTGCGATGTTACGTTTAAAATTTCCGTTACAACCTAAAGAGTTTCTAAAAAAAGGGAATATCAATGTTTTCCTTAGTTCAAACTGATTCTATTTGCAGAGATCAGATCTGACATTAGTTTTATTTCATCAACCAAAATTTCCAAAAAGATTACCTAAATCAAACCAGTTGACTATCTTTATTACAACAGTATTTTTTTCTTCAAAACAAAATATTTATCGCCAACCCACAATTCAAGAATTATTACCAAATAGTATTTCTTAATACATAATTCTTGTTATATATCAATTTCTCTTAATATATTTAAACAAAAAAAATATTTTAAATTATGCGTCTTGTTGCAATACATTTTTGTTTTATTTATTTTTTGAAATTGGTTATTTATGATAGATTGATATAAGTGTGAACACGACTTTATAATTGGTTTGTAATTTAAATACAGCTATCAAGGTTTTATGAAATTATATATATTAATATTTATTTCGTGTCGCGGTAAATCACTTCCACTATTGTGTAAAGATATAATCGATTTTAACTGTAAACGATAGTCATTTCTGGTGTTTTGATTTAACGATTACAATATTTTATTTACTTTATAATAATAAGAAGAGAAAATAAGATTGAAAATAAATTAACATAACAAACATACTATGAAGCTACACTATAATTAAGTTATTATATTAAAAATCTAACTATTGAATTAGGTTTAATATTTGTTGATTAACTTTTTTGTGATTAATTGATTTCAGCCAATTAATAGAAGGTGAATTTTTTAAAGATATTTGATGGATTATATTTAGTTAATTAAAAAGTTACATTCATTACAGATAACGCTTCATACATAATTTCATATATAAGTTGGTCTGTCTTGTCGATATGTAATCTGTCAAAAGCCCGCAAAAAATTATACGCGAAACGATTAAAACAAACCAATTAGTCAATCTCATTTCTTATTTCCGTTGTAAGATAATTTTGACATACATTTTATTTCTAACTCGTTTAGTCACAAAATTTATTACCGTCTATAATTATTTGTTTCATAATTAAATTATAAATTCAGATTTTATGATAGTTTTCAATGTCATTGTCAAACGTAAGTTTTTTTTAGACATAATCAAGCCTACTTTTGAGAGCAAAAATGTGGGGATTTTCAATGTCATTGTCAAAGATAATTTCCTTGACTTAATCTCAATGGATTAAAATAGGGACCGAAACTTAAGGAGTCGAAATGTAAGACCTTTGGTCTTTAGGGAATAGTTTTTGCAAACTGCTATAACGGAAGTGTTTTTAGACGGGGATAGAAACATACAGCAAAATTTAAGTATGAACTTTTTAAAGAAGCTAAAATTAGGCAAGCTCTTTTTTCATGGCAAAAAATAACAGAAAATCTATACATTTAGCGTAAAATCATCTTTCCCACAAATAAATTTTTGTCAAAAATGAAATTTGAAAGTAACGATGTATCTGATATACCCCACTGGTCCTATTGATCGGAAGAGGCTGAAGTCGGATTAACTGAGAAGAATGCTTAGTCCTATGATAACTTATAGACCTAAAAAATGTTTCCCGTTATTTGTTTGTCAACGAAGAATCGTTGATTTTGAAAAATGTTTGAAAGATCATGAAAATTGATTTATGACCAAAGGTTGTAGTGTACTAACAGACATAAATTTTAATGAGGGACAGAAAAAGTGTCAACTATTTTTTTTACATGAATCAACGCGATACAACTTATCGTCTTTTTATTCATATCATTTTCAACAATGTTTGCATTGATATTTCTTTTTTCGACTGCTGTATCATTTTGATTTGTTGTTGATTCGGAATAAAATCGGAAAACACAACTAATTATGGTGTTATTTTTCCTTGTTTTTTTTATTTGTTTTTTATTTAAAAAGGAAAATGGAAAAATCGATATGGATACTGATGTGAATTATGATATTCAAAATTTATTTGATATATATTGGTTTGTGTCATTAAATAATTATTCAAATTTGATTTATTTATTTGAATATGTTACAAAAGTTTAGTTAATTCAAATTCAGGTTCGTTCTTAAATAAAATAAAAAAAATATTAGAGAAAAAAAGAAATTAAATGTTTGAGTGAATTTTATTGTGTGCGTCTTAGTCATGCAAGCTTATATTTTTTTGATAAAATGTGTAGCTTAATTAAGAAAAGAAAAGCTTAGAACATTTGTTTTATTTTAGTGTAGTTGATTTAAAAAAAAACTAAATAGAAAAATAATATTCTACACGTTGGTTTTGTCAGTCGGTTGTTAAATTATAGTTTAATTATAGTCTAAGAGCTAGTGAACCTTTTGGGTAGCGGTCGTAAGGCTAGAATGAATTTTTTTAGTGATAATTCATGAAATGTGAAGTACGGAAACCACAACCTGGCAGGCATCAGCCGTGCACGTCATCATCCCCTATATGTTTGAAAGTGTAAAAAAAACTTCCTCCTGTCAGCTTAAAATTTTTATATGATTTAGCTCACTTATTGTAGAGTACAAAATAAAACTGACAGGCGATTTTGAAGTGCACAAGTATCTGCCAGGCGAATCGAAAGGTGTTACAACCTGCGGGCCGGCCGTCACAACCGACGAAATCTAGAAAACCGCTGAACGGATATCAAAACTTTTTGTTTCTAAAAATAAGTTTACTCAATGGAAAGAGCTGAAAGGACGATGTGGTCGATAACTGTACCGGAAGTGTGTAAAAAATCGTCAAGTGTATCAAAACAAGGAAATTTGCATACTTTTGGCTTAAAAAACGTTCATTTTAAGTGATTCCGGATATAAACATTGAATTTGAAGAAATCTTGATGGTCGGGAGTGGTATGTGATACCAAAAGCTAGATTATCGCATTATAAGTTCCTCAAAAGATGGTGTCAAGTGTGTCAAAAGAAAGATTTTTATTTATTTTTTTACCCAATTTTTCGGAAAAAAATAAAATTAATTATTTGTACGGCCTGAAATTTTATTATTATTATTGAGAATTATGGCATTATAAGTTTGTCAAAAAATGTTGTCAAGTGTGTCAAAAGAAAGAATTTTATGGTTGTGGTTTCCGTACTTCACGTTTCATGAACTATCACTAAAAAAAAATCTAGCCTTATAGAACGACCGTTACCCAAAGGGTTAACTAGCTCTCAGTCTATTAAGAAAAAGAAAACTGATTCGATTCGTTTGTAATTGGTAAATATAACTTTTAACTAATTAAATTGAATTTTCTGAAATAATTTCCCAAAGCGATAAGTAATTAAAGTTATTGATTGATTGAATTGCATATCTATGAACATGGAAATTTTATTTTACATAAACTTGTTGAATTAATAAATTAATTTTAAGAAGTAAGGAACAGGAGTGCAAGGAACTTAGTTTTTGAACGATAATGAACAAAGCGGAACCAAAAAAGCGCCTTTCTTTAAAAAAAAAGTTAAAAGCAACAACCAAATTACCTTTAAAGCCGATTCAAAACTTCAGGTCGATTGAACATATAGTTTTCGAAAAAATCAGACTGACATCAAAACCTCACAAATAGAATTCCGTTTTTACTTTTTCAAATTAGATATATTTAGATAGCCTATACAGTTAAAATAATTGGTTATCAACGTTTCTTATTTTTGTGTTTAGACGATAATTATCGTCATCCGTTCAGTCAAAAGAAAAATTGTACTACATGTAAAACAATATAATTATTGTAAACTTACACTATTTATAAATTTTTGTCTTTTTGCATCACCCACAATTTAAGAGACTCGATGTGTGGAAGAAACAAGAACTCACCTGAAATTAAAAAAAATAAAAACTATTAATCCATACTCATTGTATTAAAATTATATTCTATTAAAAAAAACATAGTGTACAATTTATAATTTTATATTTATTTTATGTCACAAATCACAAAAACGTGACAAACAGTAGTAAGACTTCGCATTAAAGCATAAACTTTAATAATAATAAAGAGTTCAGTGAATTAGCCATACAATATTGTGGTGAGTTTGTATAGTAAATAAATAAATGATTTAAGTTGGTTTTCTTTTCATAAAAATGACTACATATATCTATTATGTTTTTTTAGCATAAAATAAAAATCAAAGCCTCATATTATTATTAATAATAGTTCATTTATTATTAATAGTTCTACGAGAATGAGGTATATATTAAATTAAACTATGAATTTTGTGATTTTTTTTTGCTGCTTGAATTCTTGACAACAATACAGAAAATCTTCAATGTTTTCAAGTGATTAGTTGTAGCTTTTTAAAAATAAATATTAGTACATTTAAATATTATTATTTATGTACCTTTAATAGTCAAAAAAATAAACAAATAACAAATTTATTTATTATAAATTAAAAAAAATAATATTGTTTAGATTCTAACATAATCGTTTTAGTTTACGCCACAACACATTAAAAATGAGACTATCTTATTGTGATTTACAAAAAATCATCCAAAAAACTAGGTAGCCGCATAATGATATTGTGCATATTGTTGAATGTAACACAGCTAGAATAATAAACAACACACATTTTTTTTAATTAATGTTCATTAATGACTTCTAATTCAATTATAAACTTGTAAATTTTGAAGGAAAATGGGAGCGGGCGAGCAAAAACCAAATAAATAGCATTTTGTTAGAGTTTATAAAATTTTTGACAGTAGTTATCATAACTTAAGGGTTAAAAGTTTAAAATTGGCATTTCGAGAAAAATGCCCCGATTTTTCCATTTTTGTCATTTATGGACGAGTGGGTAGTATCTAAAATTTAATTCAGTTGAATATTGAGTTGGATGTTTTGGTTGAAACGCACAGTCAATATAACTGAAATAATTGTATCCCACGGGCATCCACTATCCCATGGTCGGACGTAGTCTCTATTCGTAATCGAAAGTCATCCCTACGACCAGAAAATGTGGCAGCTTGCATTTTGTACCATTAATAACAGATATTGGCTAGAAGTAGCGCTAGATTTAGCTAAATGTCTTAGAATAATTGAATACATACGGTGGAATTGGCTTGCATAGATTTATAGAAATTGTGCGAACCACTTAAAAAGTTGCTATAAAACTGATATTTTTGCTCTATGATTAGTGTATAGGAAATCTCTTGAATAAAATGATTTAAGTTCTAACATCGGGAGAGCTTTATACAACATTATGTATATAGCACTTGTTACTTTACGCAGAATAATTTTGCGAATTTATTCTGCGTAAAGTAACAAGTGCTATATACATAATGTTATTTGAATACTTACGCCAAGTGCCAACGGCAAGCAGTATAAAAAAGAGCTTTATACGTTAAGGTTAAACTTTAAATAGAAAATTACACCTGTTTGTACTGCTACCGGATTTTTTCCTGACACTTGTTTACTATATTATAAAATAAATGTTATTGCTGCATCGAAAACTTTTAAAAACCATTTTTACAGGGAAATTAAGTAAATTCAACTAACTAAAATCAACAAACGATCATTATCAAATTCAATTTAGCTACAAATAATTTTCTTAACCTTTACCCTAAGGTTGAAAACGTCCAAATATATGTAAAGGTTGAGTTGAACCAAATTAACTTTTGTATAAAAATAATACAACGAAAATAGACAGTTATTAAATATGTATTTCTATTTAAAAAATGCAATATCTGTTTCGAATTATATTGGTACTGATTTGCCCGGATATGATTAAACAACTTGACAGAATTTTGAAAAACTATTCCTATTTTTTTTAATAAATTTGATATAACGCCAATAAAAGTTTAACTATGTATATAAAAAGTTTTATCAATTTTTTGCCAAAATATTTGGATACATATAGTGAGTTATTTCTAACAGATGTTTATTTTTTCAAAGTAATTGAGTAATTGAAACAATGTTGTTTGGTTATGCTCAAGAAATTAAAACTACTGAAATTGATAAAGATTGCTTTGTGGATTAAAACTTTAAAATTTTATTTTATTTTTGTGAGAAAAGAAAGATCCATGGAATAATCTATATATATAGTAGATATGAAATATCCAAAATATTATTATGAATTTCAAAATATTTATCAGAAAATAAATGGTAAATCATAATTACTTTGCCTCAAACCTTATAAAAGTCTCATAATCATTTAATAATAATATAAAAGTCTCATAATCATTCAAATAGCAAACAAAATTTTAATTAAAACAAAACAATCAACCACATGTCAAGGTGATGATTTAATTTTTTTTATATTATCATCAACCCGCACTCTAAAAAATAGAAATAATGAGGCGTAAAGTCATGGTGATAATAACTATAAGTTAGCGTCTTTTTTGGTGTAATTTTCCAACCGTGGTTTAATCTTAAACCAAAAGTTCGTATCTAAAAATCATAAGCTTAAAAATTCGAACAAATGTGTAATATTGCGATAACTTATGTCTTTTTAAATTAACTTGTGCTTTTAGTACATATAAAATAGTATTATTCATTTTGTTTGTGTTCTGTATTCGCCCAACTACGTAAATTTAAATATTTGCATTGTAAAAACACAACATTCGTTGTAAAAATAAACCGTATAGTTTCAATGGGCATATGTAATATTTTATATATATACTTTCTTTGTTTCATTTTTAAAAGTGTGTTGAAAGGCATTGATTCAAAAAAAAATTTAAAAATAAATTAAATTAAAAATGGTAACTTATTAATTTTATAATATATATTAGTTTAAAATATTTTATTGTTACTTTTATTATATACAAAATTAAACAAAAAAATTTATTTTATGTTTATTTATTAGAACCAATGCTTTCTTCAAACAACACTTTACTAATTACAGGTGATCCAAAAACATTCATTTCATACACTAGATGTTAAACAATAATACTACCACTCGAATTACTTCCTTATATAAAACCATAACCATTTTCAGCTGCCCAGTGCCCTTCATAGACTATCAATAATCTTTGATTGAGGTATTTTACACAGATAGTAGTGGATTAAAATCGAGTAGCTTCGTGGCAATATACTATTTTTAAGAGTGTAAAACTCTGTCAAAAAGATTTTAAATTTAAATAACTCGATGTAAATTTACACAATTTTTTGTGGTTTTGTGTGTATATTTAGCTAATTTGTTGTAGATTTCCATCAAAATATAGGTAAACATACATCGAATATGGCTAACAACTAATGTTTTTTGTGTAATAATACATTCTCTTACCAAATGATGAATTACGACAAAATGTGTAAATATTTTTATTTTACGCACTGTTGTAAATTTACCATTATAATAGGAGGCATTCAGTTACCTCCTATTATAAGAGTAAATTTACACTATTTTTTTTTAGAGTGCGTATAAATTGTGATAACAAAATAAATTTAATTTTCATAATTAAATATAAAATTGAATAGTTTAAATAAGCCAAAAAACAAAAGTAATAAAATAATAATATGTATTATAAAGATTTCGATCATTAACTTT